>VWPW01006115.1:123671-200915 GCA_013389825.1 Crypturellus undulatus
GCCCCGGGGCGGGCCCGTGCGGCCGCGGGCTGCCCGCCCGCCTATATCTGGGGCCGAGCGGCCGCGGCGCGGCGTTCCCGGCACCTGCAGCCCGCGGCGCGATGGTGGAGGCTTTCTGCGCCACGTGGAAGCTGGTGGACAGCCAGAACTTCGATGAGTACATGAAGGCGCTGGGTAGGGGCGGCGAGGCTGGCGGAGCGCGCGCCGGGGCTGCTGCGCCGCCCCGAGCAGCAGCGTGAGCGCACACGCGTGTACACGCACATATATATTTATATCGGCATCTCTGAGCGTGGCCGCGGAGGCGCAGCGTGCGCCCCGGCTGCGCAGGAGAGGGGAAGGGAAGGTGCGGGCGGCTCCGCGGCCCCGCGCGCGTCTCTGGCCCCGGGTGCGGGGGTCTGCGCGGCCGCCGGGGGATGCGCGGCCCGGCGAGGAGAGGGAGCTGCTGCCAAAGCACCTGGCAGGAGGAGAAGGGGCAGCTCCGGGGCCGCGTCTGGGTGTGAGGAGCTCCACAGAGGGCACGGGGAGGTGATGGAGGTGCAGGGGGACAAGAGATGCAGCGAGTACGCGGTGGATAGGCTGGGGGTAGGGAGAAGAGTGAAGCAGAAAGTAGGTCTTGCTGTGGTGTGTTAAAGTGAGAAGCTTCTGTACCACAAAAATGGTGTGTGCATATATAAATGTATATAAACAATATCTGATGGCTTTCTGTTTTCCCCTGCTGGTTTAGGAGTTGGGTTTGCAACCCGTCAGGTGGGGAATGTGACCAAACCCACTGTGATCATCAGCACTGAGGGGGACAAAGTCATTATCAGGACTCAGAGCACTTTCAAAAACACAGAAATTGGCTTTAAGCTTGGTGAAGAGTTTGATGAAACTACCCCGGATGACAGAAACTGCAAAGTAAGTGAGCTTCCAGGCTGCCCTTGTGTCTTCCTCTTTCCTTTTCCTTTCATCCCCGACTCTGTCCCTGAAGGTCTTATCTCAACATGGTAGGGTCAAATGAGGAGAATGTAACTTCTGCTGTGGCACTGTGAAGGGCAGGGGCAAACTTAGACAAGACTGCCTCTTAACTGCCTTCGTGCACAGCACCTTGTCTGCAGCAGTGTGTTATGCCCACAGCTCCCTGTCTACCTTCCAAGGTGGAGGAAGTCTCTTAGCTCCTCATTTATCTTTGATAAGTAACTTTGATAAAGTTTATCTTTAAGTAACTTAAATCTAAAGCTCACGGGCATAACATTTTTCCCCTACTGAAATGAAAGAAGTGAAGGAATGCCTCCTCCCTGTACCGTGGGGGACTTAAAAAAAAGTGTTATCCTGAAGCGCATCTGAGAGGATGGTTCATGTGGTGCTGGAACTTGCAGAAAATAGCTCTTTTCATCCTTGGGCGCAGACAAGAATTGTATGGAGCTCTTGTTGAAAACAAGGACGATTCATGGCTTTGGTTTTAAAATGCTTAGGACTACTTTATGATTCCAGCTCCACATGCCTCTATTGAGGAGAATTCAGTAGAATACTGCGTGCTTCATATGTGAGTAGAATCTCGAATGCTCCAAATAAATGAGTGTCTTTGTGGTTTTTTTGTTTTGTTTTTTGTTTTTGATATCTCGCAGTCAGTAGTCACCCTGGACGGAGAGAAGCTAGTGCATGTACAGAAATGGGATGGCAAAGAGACAAACTTTGTTAGAGAAATAAAGGATGGCAAAATGGTTATGGTGAGTATAAAAATCACCGAGCACTTATGCAGACCACTAACATGCCTCATTTGCATTTATCTTCAGCTTTCTGAACAGATAGTGTTACTTAAACAAAACTTGAAAGTGATTGTTGAGGAAAGCTGGCAGAGGCTTTTCAAATGTTTATTTTCTTTGCTTTGTATTTTGTTTTGACAACTGGAAAAAAATGCTGATGGTTTTAGCTAGGCCAGGTTATTGATTTCCAAGGGTATCCACCCTTTCTAGGGTTTATGTAAATGCTCAAGCAAAACAACCTACAGTTCTGGTGAGCTGGAAAATATGAGATTCTTGCTGATATAGGCAAAAATCCATTTTGGATCAGTGCTAATTTAGATTTAAGATTTGCATGCGTATATGCATGCGTAAATAGTATTTAATTACCTAGAGTAAGTATTTCTTCAGAATAACATAACTTAAATATGGTATGAGGTAATAGCATTTTCACATTTAATAGTAACAGGATTCTTCTTTCCAGCTTATTTAAAAATTATGACTAAAATAGCAATTTTGTGTTAAGAATAATACTTCTTGCTTTAAATTCACATCCTCCTACTGACCTTTCAGGAAAGGAGTATGGTGTAGAAGCAATGGCATAGAAATTGCTAAATGTAGTGTCCAGACTGACATTTCTTATACTTATTTTTGACATAGAGATAGGACTTCCAAAAATAAAATATCTTCAGCCATATTAGTTTATGTGATTTGACTATTGAAGAAAAACAGTTTTATTTTCTGAATGTTTTGGAGAGGTTGTATATGTATATATATATATATGTNAAAAAACAGTTTTATTTTCTAAATGTTTTGGAGAGGTTTTATATATATATATATGTATATATATTTTAAAACCTTCTTTGTTTTTAATTATTTTTGAGCTTTCAAATAATTAAAACCCTAAAGCATGCATACTGTCAGTGCAACACAATATAACAGGTCATTCAAGGAAAAAAATGTGTTTTGTTTTGGAAAACATCTATATAAATACACTGAAAACTATTCTCTGTGGAATTTCAATACAGCGAGATGCAATATTTCACCTCAAAAAATAGGTCTGAAATTCGCACACTGTAGTTACTGCTTTTACACAACTGAAGTAACTAAAATACTTGATAGTCAAATGCATTTATTCTAATGTGATATTCTCCTTAATGCCTAAGCGTTATTGTACAGAATATGAATACAGAGGCTTTGAATCTTGGATTGCACAATTTGCAATGTGATCAGCTTTGAGAAAGTTACAGCTATATTACAGCAAGGCTAAGTTTTAGAAACTGCATTCACGAAGGTAGAAGAATTAAATGGTCACTTATTTTAGTTGACTACTATTATATAGTTTTAAAGTAACAAGGAGAAAGTTGTTGTTATAGGATCCAAAATTTGAGTTTTTGCCTTGTGTTCATTTAAAATACCAATAATATAGACCAAGTTGTTTTTGTGTAAGTTACATAATGTCTTGTCCTACTACTGATTTCTTAGCATTGTGTAAATATGGAAAATGGTTCAGTGTGTAACGTGTCTGTTTTCCTTGGACTTGCAGACTCTCACTTTTGGTGATGTGGTTGCTGTTCGCCACTATGAGAAAGCGTAGAGTTTACCTGACCTCTGTCACTATGGTACTTCTGATGGATGGATTAATGTACTGTCCGTAACTGAACGTAGCTAAAATGCACACTTCTGGCATGGAAGGTTAATAAAAGGGCTGGGGGGTGGGTATTTTTTAGAAAATATTTTTTATGCCATCAAATAGGCAAGCATGTTTTGTGAAGTGCAACAGGTTAAACTTTGCATTAAATCTCTGAAACAATTGCCTCTTTTTTCTGTTTTAATAAATGGATCATATTTGATTTGTTTTGGCATGGAGATCAAAAGAATTAAAATGTTTTTTAAATCTGTGATCATTTTGCATTTTTTATTTCAGCGCTTTGGAGATGTCTTAACTTTTCTTTTTTTCTGAGAAAAGGAGCAGAAAACATGTTAATGCTCTGGTGTATCCACATTTGATAGAGTACACAGGAAATTAATCCTTGGCTTTGTTCTGTTTAAGTTGCTGCTTTTTGCTAGAGAAATCTACAGCTCTTATTTTTTATATCTGTAAGCAGATAGATAAGAGGACAGATAAGCACTGCTTTCCCCATTCAACAACTCACTTCTCACTTGAGACTTTATCCAGGGTCTGTTAAAGTCCCTTCAGTTTCAGTGGTGTTGTTACATCTTTATTTTTGAGTTACAAGGGTTTGGGGTGGTGGGGGAGGAGGTTTTTTTTTTTTAATTTATTTGGTAATATGCAAAAGATTGAAGTAGAGGTGTGGAGATGGAAGTGATTCACAAGATGGGAGGAAAGTACAAATATAATAGGATAGGACCAGGGCAACCTGAAGTACAGAGCTTGTCTTCTGTTGATCACTAGAAGTGTGAGAGGAATACACAGGAAAAAGTAGTACAAGACAACTCTTGGTTTCATCTGCTCTAGCTATATGTTTCAGAGCCTAATCTGTACTGGAGATCAAAATTTGCTCAGTAAGCTATGTAAAATTCTACTTAAAAGAGATCAAAAGGAGGAAAGGGAAAAAAAATACTCTTCATGAGAAACTTTAAAACACAAGTGGAAGGAAAAAAAATGCCGTACACTTCAGTTTGGTTCTTAAAGCAAGACAAAATTAAAACAGGTTGCTGGCATCTGGAAGCAAATGTTTAAAAGGTCGCATGTTCCTTGCTGAGACACTGACTCAGTGGACCATATCGCTACGCCAAGGCCTTTTAAGCAAAGATGCAGAGTTGAGCTGGTTGATACTCTGGCAGCGTGACTCTGGGGGGAGTTCAGAGAAGGGAATTCTGCTGACTTCCCGAGGTGTAATACTTCACTGTCCTAATCAAGGAAGCTGTTTTCTCAAAGATCTATAGCATTCCTCAAAAGAGAAAAGGGATGGGGATGTTCCTTTCAGGCAGCCTCTCTGTGAAAAAAGTAAACCTAATACGAATTATCTCATACTCTTGTTGCTTAGCTGTGTCTTAACTTCCGTCAGATGAGCAAGATAAGCCATCTGCATTATCCTAACCCTTACAGGAGAAAACTATTCAAGAAAGCTAGAGTAACTTCCCATTTTACCTAGAAACTAGTTTTCCACCAAAGAAGTGAAAAGTAGAACTTGCTTCAGTGGTGCATGGAACTGGATTCTGCGCATTCAGCCTCTGTTGTAGCAGTACATTTGAACAGTCTCTTCTCGCCTTAGCTTTCATAAGCTCATTTAAGTACTAATTTCAGTGCCTAATACAGGCTGCATCTGTCTCCCCTCTATTACAGCTTATTCCCTTCTATTAATCATATAACTGTATTTCCCAACCACCCTTCCCACAAATCTGGGAACGGGCACTTTCCTTAATTGCCAGGAAAAGCAGAACTGGGTCTCCATTAAGGCATTAATTTTCATGAGAAGTGATTGACAGAGCCATGAAGGAAAAAAATATGGCTTTTGTTAAACATGGAGAAAGCAGAGACAGTTTGACAAGAGGTGGCTGGAACATCATATAATGAAGGGTAAATATTTTACATTACAGTGACTTTTAAACAGTTCCTTTTCCAGTATACGTATTGGAAACGCATAAAGCCACCGGCGAAGCTTACTAGCGGAGACCTTTACCATCCCAAAGACAAACAGTATTAACGTCAAAACTGAAGGAGGGAGAGGAAAAGCGGCCCTTTGGGGACATCCCAGACACTTAAATAACAACAATAATAGCAGTAAAGCGCCCAGCCCGCTGCGCTGCGCGGCGCCGCGGCCGCAACGGCTCTAACGGCCGCTCGGCTGAGGGGCCGCAACGGCCGCCTGGGCGGCCCCGGCCCCAGCCCCAGCCCCAGCCCCAGCCCCAGCTCGGGGGCTGAGCTCGGGCAGGGCCGGGGGCTGCGAGAGGCGGCCAAGGCAAGGCAGCAGCTGGAGCGCTCGGGGTCCCTGTTGCCCTCCCGCCATCCTCCCAGACTCTTCCAGCCCCGTCTGACCCTCGGCGCCCCATAGCGTCGCCTCCTGACCAGTCCGTCAAGAGAGCTCCACATCTTCCTGACAAGAACGGGACAGCTGGGGGTGGCAGCGGGGACAAAAGCAGTTTGATGTCTCCTGCACTCTGACAGCTTCCCATGCGGTGCCGAATAACCACCCCAGCGCCCCGTGCCTCAGTTTCCCCGCAGGGCTTCCAGGAGCTCTTCTGCACCTTGCTGCCGCTCTGGTCTTTCTGGCCAGGAGGGATGGGGACAAGTTCCCCCTAGCCCCGAGGCTAATGGACAAGTGGCAGCANCAGCGCCGCTCCGCAGTGGGTGAGTCCGCCCGCGGGGCGCCCCGGCTGCCCGCGCTCCCGGCTTGCCCGCCCGGTCAGCGGCCGCCCCAGCCGGGGGTCTCTCCCCTCGGGGATTCCTCCTCTTTCTAACTCTTACTCTGCGTTTTTATTCCGTGCCTCGCCCGGCTTCAGCCGCAAGCGGCTCCTGCGCTGCTATCCCAGGGCTAAGCAGGGCTTGCGTTTAGCCCGCAGGTGGGAAGAGCCCTGCCGTGCCCGGGGTGCATCCAGGGCGCCCTGCGGACCTCGCTGTGGCTCCTGTGCCGCCCGCCGAGGCCGCAGGACGGCTCCTGGGGCGCGGAGCGTGCGCGGGTGCGCGCGGGACGTTGTTTTCAGCTGGGATTCTCAGCCGCGCTGACTCACGCGCATCCCGGAGCCGAGGCGGCGCGGCTCTTGCAGGGAGCTGCCGTGTCTCGTGTTCGCCGATGGGAGCCGAGCCATCGCGCTCGGCTTCCTGAAATAAATTCCAGCAAGAGTCCAGTCACATGTTGTTGCCTGCCCTGCCGCGGAGCGAGCATGTGACCTTGGGAAAATCAATTTATATTTGTCCCAGCTCCACAACAGATACACCAGATACACATGTTCTTCTTCCAGATGCTCCAAATCTGACAAAGAGGAATTCCTCGTTCGTCTCATACCAGCGCAGTTGATTTTGTTCTGCATTTTCCTGTACTTGACAGTTCTTTTTCTGTTCAGTACTAAATAACAGTGGCTGAGAATGCATCAGCACACACAAGCCTGAAATGTCCTGAGGAGGTCAGGCACAGATTGGTATCTCTTTGTATCACTCTGGAAAGAATAAGATCTTTATTTTTTTTATCTCTTCCTCACATGCTGTTTCTTGTCACCTTCTATAGTAGCTTCCAGCTAGGGAAGGTCTGAAAAAATAATTAAAATTACAACCCCCTCTCTGTTCAGGCGGTGCAATGGAGAAGTTCCCTTGTCTTCTCCTCTACTTTCCAGATTGCCATAAATAAGGAGCCCCATTTTCCAGCCCCCACCAGTCTTCATGTTGGGATCTTTTTCTGCTGGCTACCTTAAGTCTGTGCTTCCGCTTGCAGTTGTTCTAAGCAGATTTTTTGAATGGCTTTTGCCAAAAACACAACATTTATCAGACAGGCTGATCAGAAGCTTATGAAAATTTCAAAGAGACTGCAGCAGATTCGAAATTACACATTCAGTTCATACATGCAAGCTGTAACCAAGAAGTCAGAAACTTTGTTTTTTATTTTTGCTAAGTGGAAGACTTGCCTTCTTCAGGTATTAATGGCCGAGATTCCTGGGCAACTTTAGTTTCAGCTGATAGATTTTTTTTTTCTCCTTCTTTTCCATGCTATGCAAGAAGTGAGATTCTTAACAGGTTGGTGGAAAATAATGTGTTTCTGTTAATCTTTGTTTTCCGAAAACAGGGCAGTTCTGGCATATATCTGACTTGCATTTAGACCCAACTTACCACATCAACCCAGACCGCACCAAAGTTTGTTCTTCTTCCAAAGGAGTCAATGCTTCTGACCCAGGCCCTTTTGGAGACTTTTTGTGTGATTCGCCATATCAACTTATTTTGTCAGCATTTGCATTCATGAAGGATTCTGAGCAACAAGTTTCATTCATGATTTGGACGGGGTAAATGTTCAAGTCACTGTGCAGTTAAAGCTTCTAACAGCTAGATAACGATATTACACAGTAATTCACAAGCTTGTATTTGCACTAACACATCTGAGCTTAAAATCTCTTAAAGTCTACTTCTAAATAATCTCTTTAGAGGGCTGAATGACTAAAAAGTGAAACACTGTGGATAGCTGTTTCACTGGGGTGTTTTTACCACATGACTGTATTACTGTAGCTTAATTGAAGTCGTGTGGGGAGTATCAGAAGTGGGAAAAACAAAAGGGAAGGTCAGAGGAATTTCTGACTCTTTGGAACTAATCATGATGGGACATATTGGATTTTCTAGATCTTGAGGTCATTAAATCAAGGTGGCTACCGTTTTAGAAGCTATCCTTTAATTAAACATCATGTGTTAGGCTCTATAAGAGGTGGCTAGGATCAAACAATATGACAGCTGTGACGTCTGGTGTTAAAATTTGTGAATCAGTTGATTTTCTTTTTTTAATATAGAAGGCTACAGTAATTCTTATAGGGATTTCGTATTAGGGACTAGCAGAGGGCATAATATAACCGATTCGGTTTTTGTTTCTATTACTATTACTATTACTCTTAGCTGCATGTGCTTATGATGAAATTATTGCGGTCCCTTGCTGCAATATTCAGGATGTGTGAAGTCCTGTCTTGTGAAAGACATTTTCTTCTGTGCCTGTGTCTCAAGTTATTAAAGGGACATGATAGTATTGCCTTCTTACACATGTGTTATCTGTAAGGCTTTTGGGTGCCCCTAGCAGGAACAGGGGGGAAAGAAGTGTAAAAAAAGAAACATCTCTGTTATTTTCTAGGTATTGATCAATGATGGCATTAATTTACTAATAGCCAATTGATAATAATCATAGCCAAATTCTCTGTTCTACTATCACATAATTTTCTTACCAATTCTTGCAATAAATTACCCATTAATGTATCTTGTGAATGTTTTGAGAGATGATTGGTCTATCTGTAATTTGCTGGAAAGGTTGTATGTCATTCCATGTCACTGTGCTGGGAAAAGCGTGTCAAGAAATATGAATTTGTAAAAACATGGGGTTAAATATAGCTTCCTGAAATTCATTTTCAATAAGTGTTGTCGGAAGAGGAAAAATAAACTTCCACATCTGTATAGATGATAAAAAAAAATGCATCGCCCAAGCTGCACACTAGTTTCAAGTACAGGATTGAATGCATTTAATTAAATAAGAAGTCTTAATAATGATAAATGTGAATCATATAATAAACATTAGGCTATTTTCAAAAAGAAATGACTTTGCAGGCAACCTTTCAGGGACTGCAGTGATTTTATTTAAGAGGTCTACAGGAATATTACAGGACAAAATTTAAGTGTATTTGTGTATTTGCAGGGTTTTGTGCTTTTCCTTGTTTTGCTAAGTAGCCTTTGCGAATAAGGTCATCTCTTTTTTCCAGAGATAGTCCTCCTCATGTTCCAGTGAGAGAACTCTCCACAAAGATGGTCATCAACATCATTGGCAATATGAGTTCTACAATACGTCATTTCTTTCCAGATCTTCAGGTTTTCCCAGCATTGGGCAATCATGACTACTGGCCACAGGTAAAACAAGCCCTCGGATAGCAAGTGTAAGCCAGAAACAAGACTGAAATTTTCATAATTACTATTCTGGACAGTGTGTTCTACAATTCTCAGGTTAGCATCTAAACCATAAACAGTTCCAATCAAGAACACAAAGTACATCTCTCCCTGTGTTAAGTTACCCAGGTGAATGCTGTTGAGGGATGGAATCTGCACATTGCCTGAGGTGTCGCAAATTTAGTGTCAATCTTCTCTTGTGGTGTAGAACTACCGGTTCTTATCATACCTGATTTTTTTTTCTTGCCTATGTAAGTTATACATTTGCGCACAAGAGCTTAGTTGAGCAAAAATGATATTTTTAGTGGCTCTATTAGTGTATGGTAAGATTCAAGGCCCACTGAAAAACCTATTGGGAATCTGTCCATTCACATCACTGGATTTTTAACTTTCTTATCAGACCTGTGGCAGAAATTTGGTAATGTTCCCATACTTTCACGAACATTATTATAATGCATTTTTTCTCTTTTCCTTTCCTTGTTGGACCTGTATTCCTAATGATGATTTACTAGATACTCAGGCCATTGCAGCTTCTTTCATTTTCAGTGTTCTGCAAATATTGTTCTTGGCATGGCTCAAAAATAAACAGTTGCTGCATGTGGCCTTTTGGATGCATCGCAAGTTGATCTAGCAGTTCATAGGACTGAAAACGAAATTCCATTACTGAATCTAAGGGGGTCAGAAGGGATGTGAAGCAGGTCAACTTTTTTTGAAGTTTTATTTTGTTTGAAATGGGTAATGAAAATTCAGTGACACCCCCTTCAAACTCTCAAAGGTTTTTAGTCGAGAATGGCTTTCTGTGTCATTCATTAGTCTTACTGTGAAATAAATACTTGGGTAGAGTAAATGGCCTTGTTCGCTGTAATACATTGAAGTTGGTGATTCTAAAATCAGGGAATAGTGGAGTTGCTCAGAGTGAGGAAAGAGGAATGTGAGAAGGAAAACGAGCTGATTATGTAGCATATCTTGAAGCTGTAAGTGAGCAAATGAAGCTGGGAAACTTAGTCTCGTGTTTTTATTCTGGTAGTAAAGCTTTTGTTACATGAATTGGCAAGGGGCCAGTTTGTTCCTTTGGAAGCCACCGCTAAAATATTTTTGAATACCACCTAAACAGAAGTCTAACTCAGGACATTGTTTTTGTTTTGTTTCTTAGAAAGCCTTAACAGATAGTAGTTCTCTTTTGATATGCAGAATTAGAAACAATCTCCTTAGGTAACAGGAGAAAAGCTGTATTCAGCAGACCTGTAGACAGCAGTGGAAATCCACATGATGTTATCCTACTGACATTTTAATGTAGCATCTTTTTCCATGAATGCCAGTTTTGTTCATGAAATTGAATTCAAAAATAAAACAATGGTCAGCTGGGACAAAGGAACAGCAGATAGCATTTTGAAGCTCATTAGAATAAATACCTCTCTCCACGCAAAAATACTCATATGTCTATGTTTGATATTTTGTTTGGAATGGTAGATTTCCCCAATGCACAGAACTAACTTATTTTCCGCTTAGTGATTGCGAAGGACCATGGGATCAAAAATCGGCCACCCTTAAGTCATTTCAGATTGCTTCTTCTACTTGATGACTCTTCTCTTTTTCTTGTGTATGTGTATCATACGATAGACCCCATGTGATGTGCAGGAAGCCACACATCCCTGCAGGCTGTCCCAGAGTAGGGCTGTGGGCTTACTATGCACCAAAGAATGTTATTGCTCTTCTATTTTGTTCTGACTTTCCATCACAACAATGTAGTGATCTTTGTGATTTTTCTTGCAGAGGCTGTGAAAAATGCTATTCAGGTTAATCAAGCATTGGGACACCTTTCAGATTGTATGTTGTGACCTTGTTTTTTCTGACTCGACCTGTTTTACATCCTTGCCCCTTCTTAAAACAAACCCCCAACTGCTGTCTAATCCAAATATTCACAGAGCACTAACTTACCTTTTAGAGCCTGGGTCCCAACCGCCTTCGGTCCATAACATGGCCTCTTAGATAAGATTAGATTTTGCTCTGTTAGTGAATGTTAACTCTGGCTGAGCTGGTTTGCCTGGAAGCTTCCTCAGCAACTAGTATCTGTGCATCACAAGCAATAAATGGCTGAACTGACTTGTGCTTGCACTGCTTCTAGACACTTAGTCCTTAAGCCTCTAATAAAGTAGGTTTAGTTTCAAAGACCTTAGAAAGGTTTTGTGTTTAAGAAAGCATTCACAGCACTATAATACTGCTCCTTTTTTTGCCCTCTGCTCTCTCTCTTTTTTTTTTTTTTTTCCCTAGCACTAGAAATCCATGCAGATATTTTAGGAAAGGTGAGGAGAGGCTGGAATCTTCCTGTCGGGGTTAGATGAGAGCATGACTCTAATCACATTCTGGCGCTTGGACATTTCTTGGCTCAGATTGAAAGTGCTAGAATCCTAATTAAAGCTGCTGTTGGGAGAAAACATTGAGAAAACTTTAAGTTTTAAATATGTTGTCATCAGAGCTGCAGGATATCATGGAAGTATCTCAGAATTTTATCAAAATGTTTCTTAGGGCAGAAGTGAAATTTTAGGAATCTGGTATCAATCCCACATAGCTGGAAAAAGTCACTTGGTATGTAAGAAACCCAGGTTCATGCCTCTCCTCCAAGAAACTTTATTTTCAGAACGTTAACAGACTTTGAATATTTGATTTATCTATTTGTTTAGTGATTTTTTTCTTCTGTCTCTGTGTCTCTGTGATGTGACTTAGGCAGGTTTTGTTCTTTTACAGGATCAGCTTCCTGTAACTACCAGTGAAGTTTACAATGCTGTAGCAGATTTCTGGAAACCTTGGCTAACTGATGATGCAATCAGTACCTTCAAAAAAGGTAAAATATAGCAGTAATGTATTGTACCGCTCGGACTTAGAGAGCTAATGTTTCTGTAGGTTTGTTCCTTTATTTAGCTGACTCTCATAGGATGAACCAGCACAACAGATTACCTGAAATGGTTCTCCTGGAAGAAGTTATTTATCTTTAGGAACAGCAGTGCTTATCTTCAGGGTATGTTTATTCTCCTCTGATGCAATAATTATTACTCTTCCTTGTAGCATGTACAATGTTGTTGGTGTTGTAAAAATATATATAAACTACAATACCTCGTAATAAAAATGCTTCTTTCATAAATGTGTGTGGTACACAAAAGTTAAATGTGGTTATAAAAATGAAATAGTATCTCTGAGATTTATTTAGAGCAAATCAAATAGGCACATACTTGTGAAAGTTATGGTAGCAAATAGTTATGGTGATTATATACTGTTAAATATGTCATATTTGCATCCAATTTACTAAATTCAGAAAATAAGTGATACACCAATTTAAATTTTCCTTTTTGGTCTGAAAAGCTCAGCCCAATTTCAAATCCACTCAAATGTTATGGATTTGAAACTTAATCTCTGTTTTACATCCTGAATGAGAAAGATATTTGGGGGATAAGGAAGAGGAGAAATTCTTAATAGCAAAATAAAAGTCAAAGAGGTAGATCTTAAGCTAAGGAATATCGCTATAGCTCTGTTTTCCTTATTGTTATGGCTCTATTGAAGTCTCTGAACTATGAAATCGCACCCATGGAAAAACTAGGTATCCCATGGAGGATTTTAGGAGCTTGGATTGAGCTTGGATTTAGGAGCGTGTTCTTTTAATTTTATAACAATAAATAATTTGATAGTCTGAAGTTAAATAGCCTTCAAAGTAAAAGGCAAAACAAATAGTTCTCAAATAGCTCTTCCTGGAGGAACCTACTTATTTCCATAAGAAATGTGAACTTTTAAGAATTGCTGTATCTCTGTGTGGAAGTAGTGATACAGGACACTTGCTTATGAATTGGATAACTGGATTTGAAAACTGTCACATTAACTCTGAAGCAGTCAGAGGCAAGAGTGTCAACTTTCATACCAAAATGTTGCTGAAAATAGCTAAGGTACTACACATTTTGAATAAATAGGTCATATTCTAACTTACTCGAAGGAGTAAGCCTGGGAATTTTGTAAGGCTTTTAAGACATTTTTCAGATCATGTTGGTCTTACTTTCACAGGTGGCTTCTACACACAACTATTCAAATCCAATGTTAGCTCTCAGCCGCTGAGGATAATCAGTTTGAACACAAATTTATATTACAGCCCCAACAGCGTAACTGTGAATATCACTGACCCAGCCAACCAGTTAGTCTGGCTGGAGGAAGTTCTAGAAACCTCATCACAGAAGAAGGAAAAGGTAGGGGCTATAAACAGAATGCATTGGCCTTGTTTGTTTAAACTCTGAAAATAGAAAAGCTATCAGCAAGTAGAGGGAAAAAAGTGATTCCAAAAGAATGCTAATGTTGCCAAAGATACTGCAAAGCCAAAGCTTCATGTGTATATTACAGGGAAGAAATAACAATACAAATTATGTATATTATGTTAAATTTAATTAAATTAATGAATAATATTTATCAAATTACATAGGAAAACAGCATTTTTTCTACAGTGTAAAATGTGATAAAGACAGAATGAGAATACTTAAGGAAATAAGGATCTTTTGTTTCTTAGAAGGAACTACATCTTTCTACTTATAAGCTTTGAATAAAAAATGGGCTCACTTAGTCTGAGACAAAAACAAAAAAAAAGACAACGTTTTTGAATATCGAAAATAGAAAGGAGTTTGTAAAATCTTGCAGTGATTAGTCAGCATTTGTGGTTGGAACTCAGTTTCTGTTTAAGTCACTTTTAGCTTTTTAACATTTTTTTCTGTTTTTGGTGAATGTCTGTACAGGCACTATGATATTTTAATATAGGCTTTTCTCACTCTGCCTTTGAGATGCTAAATCTTAGTTCTTCCCTTCATAGCATATGTTTTCATTTGAAATGATTCATCGGGTTTTCCTTTGGCCTAAAATTAGGTGTAGATATATCAGAACTTTTTTTTCTGAATTGACTAAAAGTACTCATTCATCTCTTTTATGATTTTAAACATGCTACTGCTTGTATTGTGTCAACAAAACTACTGTGATTTATAGCTTTAAAAATGGTCTTTCAGAGATAGCATTCATATGGAATTGTATTAACCATTTCTAAGCTTTTAGCTAAAAGTGTTTTTAGTTTCAAATGCCGGTACTAATTGGCTTTCTGTATCTAATCTCTTAGGTATATATAATAGGACATGTACCAGTAGGATACTTGCCATATGCAAGGAATACTACGGCTATCAGGGAATATTACAATGAAAGGCTGGTAAAGATTTTTCGCAAATACAGTGATGTTATTGCTGGGCAGTTTTTTGGACACACACACAGAGATAGTATCATGGTCCTCTTGGATGAAAAAGGTAATGATGCTTGCCCTGTCTTCTTGGTTAATAACTAAGTAATATTTTCTTGCATGTTGCTACCAATCAGCCTCTATAAATACTATAAAAAGGAAACTGGGGACATTACCTATAAGAGTTCAAGCCACACAAACGCTCCCAGATTTTTTTCAGAGTGACCCTTGCCAGCAGACTGTCCTTTTTGCTGAGGTCAGAAGAAACTTCCCAAGCTTCCTATTTTTTAATGACTGCTTATGCCTAAGCAAGAATTTCTAGTCTTTCCTCTTTACTTTTTCAGTGACATGGGCAAATTATACTAGCCAGCTGCTATTGTGTAATGTGTCAAAGGGAATGTTCTCAGGCCAGCTAGACATGCTCTGTGTTCTTGTGTTTCCTGCATCATTACTGTGCCTCTCTGCTGAGTTCCCTGCTGCTTCAAAGTTAATTAAGATAGGGGAAGCAGGAGGTAGGGGCAAGAAAATCTCTGCCTGTTGCATCTCTTAGATCAGCTAATTTCCCTTCAAGAAAAGCACCCAGGTTTGAAAATTCTGTTTATTGCTTGGAAATCCCTTTAATTTTAAGCATGGTTATGGCTGTATGAAACACTTTAAGATCTGTAATGGAAGCTCCCTAGCAAAAATAACCAGAAATAGTTAAATATTTGTGGCTGTACAATAGAAGTGCGAGTGGTCCACTTCCCTAGCTTATGTAAAGTATCTAAATATCAGTTGGCCCCTTATTTATGTTTGTTTTGTGTAGACCTATAAAAGCAATATCTGAAGTGCTAGCTGCGGTAATAATGTTCTAAATCATTTACACTTTCCCACGGTGTTCTCACGGAACTGATATCCAGTAAAAAGGAAATCAATCCAAGAAAGAACTCTCTTCTTTTTAAAAAAACTATAGGTTTTTGTATTATGTTCCCTGTCTGTGAGAATAGCTTGATCTTGATGTCTTGTGATTAGTTTAGAGTGTGCAAGTAACTACGCTCCCAATTTTTATTTTGTATTTTTGGTAATATTTAAGCAGTGAGCATATCATGTAGCTAGCTTCAGTTTTAAGTTGTCTTCTACTCATGTTCCTTCTTTTTCCTGACAAAATTTCAGATAATTCAAGATACATCTGATTCTATAGCCAGCATTCACGTGTTGAAATACAGAGCGTCATTTTATCTCAGAAAAATGGGCTGACTTTCAACCTTTCTAAGCTTCTGCTCACTTGTGGATAGTGACCTTGTGATTTATCTATTGTAGTGCTGGCAGCGAAAGAAATAGACTTTTTTTGTTATTGGTTTTGTTTTTCGTCCACAGAGAGCCTCTAAATTACTTGCATTTTTTTGTCTATTAAAACCCATTTATGTGCTCATATTCCAGTTGCCTTAAAGTTCAGTGTTGTCATAATATAGTGGACTAGCCTAGCTGTATGAAGGTCAGGATCAGTTAATAATATTTTAGTGTTTCTAGTAATACCAAAAATACATAAAACAAAAAATGTGTAAAGCAACATGGAAAATAAAGCATGGAAACAGCAACTCAAAGTTTTGATTATTCCTTTAGCAGAAATATGCAAAATAAAGAAACTTTACATGTAGGCAAGACTATTTTGCATTAAGGTAGTTAAAGTTGTGAGAAGCCTGAGAGATATTTTTTGGGGAAAAAGATTAACTTAAAAAGCCAGTCACTCTGCTTCTTGCAATGTTAGTTCTCTTTGAGAAAATTAATGAAAGCAAATTGTTTCCCCATGTCCCTCTTCCTGCAGAACAACCAGTAAATTCCTTGTTTGTGGCACCTGCTGTAACCCCAGTGAAGAATGTGTGGCAAATGGAGTCTAATAACCCTGGTGTCAGATTGTATCAATATGATCTTCTTGATTATAGCTTGCTGGTAAGCACTTTAAAGCATTGCTTAAGGGTTAAATATTTAAATATAGCTTCTTTTGAAATTACAGCAAGATGTCAGCTTCTGTAATACTATGGTTATTGCTAGAACTATGGCCTTAGTTCTTATTTTTCTTTGTGGGCAAAGAAACAGAAACCTAAGAGAGAGCCCAGGTTCTGTGGCTGCAAGACTACAAGTGCAAAATACTGTGGTGTTTTTAATAATCAAAGGAATATTCTTAAAATGTAGAATTAAAGATAGTCTGAAATTATGTGGACAGCATCCTAAAAGTATTTGTGGGGGCTCTGCAAGAGTGCAAATTTTCATGTAAACCCTGGGTTTGTTTATACACCCACGTGGTTTGGTGATTCGCTGAGTTTTGGGAGGCAGTGTATGAAATGCTTTTGCATGATGTAGAAGAGCAGATGAAGAAAAGCACTTTCAACCGTGTGATGCTTTTTGTAATTATGCACCTCTCTATACAGAGTTTATACTTTTTATAGGCATCTGTAAATAAATGTAGAAAGAAAAATGCAAACTACTTCTCAACTTGTGATTTCTTGATGTAGAGAAAGTAAATCCTGCATAGCTATTTTGGTTTGGAATGACTTATGTTCTCCCTGTAATTCAGGATAAATTTTTGCTCTTGCTGTGTTCAGTGACAACACATCTGGTGGCTTGACTGGGATTTCTGTCTGGAGAGCTGCATTAACTTTTGATGCTTCTTCCTTGCACAGTTTTCACTCCATCTTCAGCTATTCCTTTCCCCTTAGTTTCTCCCTGTTTTTGTCCATTCTTCTTTTCAAAGAGTGCCCATAGAAAAGAAAATCTGGGCTTTCACCCTTTTGCCCCATGCCTATGTAGGACATGAGCATAGCGGAGCTTGATTTATAGTTTGGACAGAAAAAAAAAACACCTTTAGCAGTGCAACTTCTGCTTCTTGTCCCTCTTTTTTCCCCTTCTCCCATCCTCCCTCCATTTCTGTGCGGCAAGTACCAGCTTTGGGTGTGAGCCCACTTCTTGGGGTGGGACATGACCTTCTGTTCAGTTGTAAATAATGAGGAGTGACAGCTTCTTAATCAATATATCACTCCAGAGGCTTAATGAAGCAGGAAAGAAAGCAATACAGCCGTGCCTTTTTCTTTCCTTTTACTGTAGGATCTTTGGCAGTTTTACTTGGACCTCAGAGATGCCAACAAGAAAAATGAATCAAACTGGAAATTAGAATACATCTTGACTAAAGCTTACGGTGTTGAAGACTTGAAGCCGGAAAGCTTATATGAAATAGCCAAGCAGTTGTCTGTGCCACACAGCAGGCTGTTCGAGCAGTATTACAGTAACTTCATTGTGAGCTATAACAAAACCATTGTCTGTGAAGGGGGATGCAAAGCCTGCCAGATATGTGCTATCCAATATTTGGATTATTCTTCGTACACAGATTGTATCAACCAGGAAGCACTGTGGAGATGAAGTCTCCAGTGCAGTCTATGCTGATAGTAACTTCAGGCTATGATTTTTAAAAAACCTGCTCATCCTCTCAAGCACTGATTTGCTGCCTCAGACCCTGTGGATCTTCACTGAATTTGAGGGGAACAATAAGTCTCCCTATTTTCTTTTTCTGTCTTATAAACATATTTTCCTTCCACATCCAAATAAAAGCTGATTGACTATGTAATGTGATGAGAGACAGATATTTTCTGTTGTTCAAGGTCCCTCTGCCCTCTGTATCAGGCATCACAGGGTGGGGGAACAGCAGTTGCTCAGTTCTTTGGAAATCCAGGTCTCTCTTATCAGAGCATATCAAGGTAAGTGACGTAACCTGTTTCAGGCATGGGATTCAGCCATCTGCTGTCAATAGTTACAAAGTGAAACCTGAAAAACCCATGTGCTTACGGAGACTGGAGCACACTATGTTAATGCAATACCAGTATTAGACGTCTTCCTACCATGTTTCTTTTCCCTTTTAATTACTTAAATACGTGTTTGTATGGAGGTGTATTCTGCTGAATGTGGCTTAATGAATCATAGGTCTTCATCCTGCAAATACTAATGTACTTTCAGAATGTGTATTATTGCCCAGCACTAAGCACTGCTTTTTTACAATAAAGATATGTATGTTGGTACTGCTATCAAATTTATATTCCTTTAATATACTTCAATAACAACGCAATCTTCAGTTAAGAGATTTGCAGTAGATCGCAAATCAGGTTTAAATTGCTTAACATCTCAGATAGCTTGTACATTTTGATACAATACAGGGAAACATACACTTTTACTGAGGTTTCTCAGTTTCTTTTTTTGTATCTGTTTGTCAAGGGAAAACAAATATGTTTGCAGATAATGTCAGAACAGTTGAGGTAATAGGACATCTGAGGTTTCTCCAGTTTTCGAATCAGTTTTGTTCAGTTCTTTTTCTTTGAACAACTTTTTTTTTTTTTTCCTGGTTTGGTGACATTTTTTATTGCTGAACTTTAGGGAGAGCTGAAACATGTGGCAGATTAATAGCCATAGAACTCCTTAGGAAAACTGATTTACTGCTGATGAGTTCTTGGCTTTCTCAGTTCCCAAATGTTCTTTTTTCCCCCCCTTACCATGGTTCATTTTATTTTTTCTTTTGCCTTACAGTAGATATTATTTAGAGAGCATGAGTGAATAACTGCCTAAACATTTTCAGAGTGTTACAGTGTAAAAAACACCAAGTAAACGACCTTGACAGTTTAGATGCCATCAGGGTGTAAGGGAGAATAGAGGAAGGCCAAGACACTTCCGTATCTGTCGTTTACTTTATTACTTCCTGCATGATCTAGAGGCAAGGTGTTCCTGACAAATCTTTTTTGAAAGAATCGTAACAACACCAAGGTGGTGGGGTGCCCTGGGAACACTTCTGACTCCAGCTAATCAGGTGGTTGTTTCCTATTTCATATACTGGTTTGTATCCCCTTCTCAAAGAAAGGATCTATGGGAGTAGCCGTAAGGTCACCTTGGACAGAAAGACAAAATGACACCACCTGGTGGAGTAAAAAGTTTCTCATTCAACTAGACCTAAATCAGAGGATGTGAAAATAAGAAGAGTGATTTCTCAACCTGAATAGCATGTCCTGCCATATAGCAGTGTTTATCTTGGGTATTAAGGGATCCCTGACTCTATGAGACTTGTCGCTTGTGGCCTTAAAGTGTAGCTCACAGGAGCTACTTGGTGTAGAACTGGAACCCAAAGAAGGGATTTCGTGGGATTCCTTCCAGCTAACTTCTGTGCTGGATTCTCTGCTGGAGGTTTGAGGTCCCTAAGAGGAGAGTTGTTGCTGTGGAGCTGGTGTCAACACTGCCGCTTTCAGCAGGCGATGGAGAGCAGCACTAAGTGCACGCCTGAAGCCCAGCTGCTAACTGACTTTCAAGTGAACGGAATCCAGTTCTGCACTCCAAGAACACTCCGCAAAGTGAATTAAATCAGGATAAATGGGTGTGATCAGTAAGTTCAGCTTGAGGTGTGCTCCGCATCAAACCAAAAGTCGATGTTTATTGCTTTAGATTGGGACACCAAACTGGATCTGAATATGACCTCATCACATGCAGTTCCTCGTGAACCATTTTCAAAGTGGACAAATGATGAATATGTAGCAGCTGAAAGGATGAATATCTAGTTTAAAACATCTCCCTTTTTTAATCTCACAAGGTGTATCTATTCAATAAGGAAATCTCTTGGGATTCTTTCTCATTCTCTCTTCCTCTCAAGAGGAACTGTGTCTATCAGTGAGTTGCTTTCCAGCTTCACTTCTCAGTAAGACGGGGACCACCTTCTACCTGCTTGGCACCATAGCTCTCAGCAAGAAGATGCTGCTTCAGATAATTCAGTCATCCGTCAGCTCTAGCTTTTTGCTCTGCTGGAGGAATATTCTGCGTATGAATTTTATCCAGTTTGGTCTGCAAAGAATCCTGGTGAAATGAAAGCTGTTCTCATGTGAATGTGCGTGTGAAATATTGCAGCTGTAGAAGTTCAAAGAAAATGCATAATGAAAAGTTAACCAAAAATGTGACCCCTCATACATATGTTTAGTTATTTCCTGATGGGTGGGGATGGCAGAGACACTGTATAGAGTGAAAGTAGCCAGTGCATTGCCAGATGCCTTGCATCAATTCCTGTGAAATACAAGGTTCTTGGAGCTGCTCCTGCAGATACCAGGGGAATGGTCCCTCGTAGGATGGGTCATGGTGCAGGTGGCTGACTGAAATCACAAGAAGGGAATCACTTAAAACCAAAAACACTGAAAAAAAACCCAGCTGGACATATGGCAAACCCCAGCTCAGAGCATGTAGTGAAGCACTAGACAGAGACAGAGCAGTGATGTTATTAAATTGTTGTTTTATAGGTGCAGACAGTTATGGATATTGCAGTGCAACTAATGCTGCCTTCAGTGGTAAAGCTGTGTTTAAAGACTGATCAGAAAATTTCTTCTAGTGTTTGCATTTCTCCTTAGTTGTGCTTTGAATTTTGCTATCAAATGTGCCACAGTTAAACACCAGAATATTCCTCTGTTTTACTGCCTGGGTAAAAAAGTAGAAACTATTTTCTCAAACTGGACAATTTCCTTGTTGGATTTTAAAGGAACCACTTGGATAAGAATAATCAGCTGGAGAAATTTCAAACGTGGAACTGAGAGAAAAAAGAAATCCATATTCTGAAAAAAAACCTCTGACTTTAGAAATTACAGTATTTCCCCCTGGAATAAAAGCAATGTTTTTGAGGTTTTAGGTGGGGAGCTATGCAAGGGGGCATTTGTGCCTGGGCCTGTAGCACTTAGTATGCTTCTGTCTTTGTGTTGCCTATGCTTGCTCCTTCTAACTGAGAAATGAACTTTCTAAAGTAATAGTTTCACTGGAACTGTTACTTTTCTTTGAAAAAATCTGATACTGCCACAACACTTTGCGGGAAAACTGTTGCACAAGTCCTGGGAACTTCTCCCACATACAATGATTGCTACCAAGCTACTCTGGATTTTTGCCTGAATAAGTATTGCTTTATGTCATGTCAGTATGTACTGACTGACTTAATAATAAAAACGTGAATCGAAAGAGTGGAAATTGTGCTCCTAGGTCTTCAGATTTGATGTTTTCTGACTATAGCTATACACCCCCTTATACTGTATTTTTGAGGAGGATGGGATACTATGAATCTTTCAGATTTTGGTGTTTACAAGATAATTTAGAAAATGCCTGAAGATGCTAAATGTTGGCAATTTCTTTAGGTTCTTTAGGCACTGAACTTTCCCAAATCTCCACTGTTCAGTGTAGCATCTCCAGTATATTGCCTCTATTACCTCTATCGCTGGCACACCCCTCGTGTGGGGTGGTGATAACTGTGTTGCTCAAAATACTTGCAGAGAGACTCTTCTTCCGGATGGGTATTGTGCTTCAGAACTCTTGCATGCTCCTCTGGCTTTTTTATATGCTGTAAAGTGGGAAGAGTTCATATTTGGACACTTCTCAAAAGTCTTCCCTGGCTGACTTCTCCTTCCTATTTTGCTGATTTTTTTGGATGAAGTTGTGGGTTTGTTGTTGTTTTGTTTTGATTTGTTTTGTTCTTTAAAACAGATGAAAACTGAAGCTGAGGCTTCAGTGAAAATTCCAGTTCCGAGATCTGGCTGTTGTTGCAACTGATCGCAATGAAGTGTGCTTTTTACTAGCCTTAATTGAGACACTGCAAAGAACATTTAACTTACTCTCATGAGAGGGGATATTTGATGATGTTTTTACATCAACCGAGCTGCAACTTTCCAACATTTCTAACAGGCTTTGTTGATAGCTAACAAGGTGTATTTTAAGCTGTCTGTTCTTAGCAAAGTCTCATCAGGTGTGATTTTTATTATTATTATTATTTTAATACTTTCAACTGAAAGTATTTATTCAGAGCTTGAAATTCTAGGCAGGCACAGAATTTTGCTTGGAATAATTGCCAATGTACCATGGAGGCCTTGTCTATAGTATTTTTTTTTTGTGTTTCTCCCCCTTCCAATTCCCCTGTCAAAGCAAATTTCTGCTGAACAGTGTCCAGAAACCATAGCAACTATCTTGTGACAGGTCTAAGTAGGTTTTGTTCTTTAGAGGATCCATTAATCGCTTATATTGCCCCCAGCCCACAGTCCGCTCCAATGTGATTCTGGGAACTTTATGTTGAAAAACTGTTGCTAAATATTTGTATGGGTCAAAGCAAGCCATATGGGAAGTGTTGTGTGTTATTCATAGTGCGTGTGGCAGCGTAAGGCTTCAGGAATGCAAGGTTTGTTAATACTAGGAGAAAGGAGTTCTTGCTGCAGTCTCAGCAGGGGGCAGGGGCGTTCGCCTGCCGAGCCGGGGCGGCAGAGCTGGCAGAGCAGCAGGGGAGGGCTGAGCGTGTTCAGCGCGCTCATTAGGGCACGGATCTGGGCCCTCAGCTGTGTGCGCTGGCGCTGGGGACCTCTTGGTCGCTCCGTAGGTTCCTCTGCTCATTCCAGCAACACCGAGTTCCCCTTCCAGGTAACTGTTTGAATGGTCATCGCTTGTCTCCTTTGGACATCGGCTGATCTCTGTGCTGATTCTGTTAAATGTCAGATAGTAGGTACCACTTTTTGCACAGGATCTGTTCAAACCAAAACAGATTTTCAGTGGAGCCAATTGGCCAGGATATGTCAACAGTTCAGCTTTGTCCCATTAGAGCTATCAAAGACTCCCTATGCATTTCTTTTATTTACTTCAGCACCAGAATTTTTGACCTAGTGGTCAGCAATCCAGTCCTTTGGTGTCCATATCCTTGAATATAGCAAAAGAGTTGCTTCAAAAAATACTGGGCATTTAGAGTACAGCCAAATCAATAATTAGAAAATATGAATTTGGCTCTTCCTGTATCCTGCTTTTTAATACACACATACACAAATAATAAGAGGATAGAAAATCAAGTATTTTCATACGCTGTTTGCTACTTTCATATGATTGCAAACAAAGGCAATTGCTGCATGGTTAGGCAGGTAGAAGCAAAAATATTTTTTTCAGCATGAAAGACAGATGGTCTTTAGCTCTCCCAGTGTTTTGGAGAGCTATTTGGATGGAAAATTGGATCCCATCTTATCTAATGATTTATGTGAAAATGTGTAAGAGCTTCTCAGTGCCTCAAAGGAGTGTTTTCCCACACAAATTTGCATATCTGCTTTAGTGTTGTCTTCATGTCTTTACACTAGACTCTGTTTTGCAGCCTCTTCTCTTCAGGGGACAAAAATAGCATAAACAGCCTGTGTCTCATGGTATGCCATTTCCTTTGCCCATACTTTAATTCTCTTTTGATGGCCTTAACTACATTCAAAGCCTCTTTGCTTTGCTTTCCCACCCAAGTATCTTCTAAGACTATTAGTGGGAGGCCTTGTCCTTTTTTCTTGTAAGCTGGGGTGAGTTCTGTCAGTGCCAGTGGAAGCAAAAATCTGTTGCTTCAGCTGCAGTTAGAAGCCTATTATATATTATCTTGCAGCTAAATAAAGCCTCATGACTGATTCTTTTGGACTCTATCTCTGAAACCCCTCTTCTTAGATTTGTTTTCAGGAGATAATTTTTTTCTAACACCTTGTGTGTGCTCAGGCTGGGGTGGGAGAACAATGTCATCTTAAAATATGAAGAGTCCAGCTCTGTGTAGTACTGTTTCATGTTCAGCTTGAAGAGTGATCCACTCATTTCCATTGTTTAGGAAAACAACAAAAAAGCACCTTTAGCTTATATTAGCATAGGCAAGAGCATTTAATGTCTTAGAAATGTGACTGCAGGAATTTTATTTCGTTGACATGTGTGTTAGTATGTACTCTTGAAGGCAGTTCCAGGAAAGCAGGGTAAGAAGCAATAAGAAACATGAATTAGCTGACGCTAAGCGGCTAGATGGCAGATCCTCAGAACTGGCTGCGACTCCAGTGTAGTCAGAATGATGTCTGAGCCCATGTAATTTTAGCCAGGATATGGAGAAAGCAAATAATATATATACTCAAGGCTTTCCATTTATTTGCTAGAGTGCAAAAAACCCTGTATGTGCGTGTGCATGTATATGTGTATAAATGTTTTTATATATGTGCCAAATGTACATAAGAACTAGAAATAGTAGTTTTTCTTTAGACTTTTTTCATTGTAGAGCTAGACAGGCCCTATATTTTTTAAATTCATTGCTTCATTCTGTGACAGCTGTTGTGGTTTTCTGCGTCTGGCCTATTTTTATTTCAGGAATATCTTCATATTTTTGTCTGTCCAAAGTTAGTGAGACTTTGTCAGTTGCGGATATGCAAAATTATAAACCACTCAATTTAGTGGTTAGGGAAAATATTATAAACTTTACGTATGCTATATGCAATTCACAACAAGAATCAAATAAAATCACAAAGAATTATTTTTCTCTTGCAGTGCAGGTCTCCGGATGCTCAGAGCCAGTAAGAATTTCTGTTTCCCCGTAAAGATTTGTACCAACTAATTACTTGGTCTCACTTTTTTTTTCTTCTCACTTTCTCTATTCTTCACTCATTTATCTTCCAGTTATGAATTGCCAGCGTTATAAGGAAGGCACACTCTTCATTTTGTTGCATGTTGTAAAATATCCACTAGAATCATATAAGAAATTGTGCTGCTCCTGGCAGAAAGCAGTTCTACAAACAATGTGGTCCTTTGTTTGCCAGAAGCATAGTAACAAATGAATTATGTGTAACAGCCATCTATAGTGCCTTTATTTCATCTCCATTCATTCGCTACGTGTTTTCCACTGCCTTTAATGAGCCTGTCTGAACTATGGTAACCTCACGGTACATTTGTAAGCAAGAGATATTAGATGAATCAACCCCTTCTAGGACTGCATTATGAGGTAATCTGCTTTCATTTCAGGATTTGTTTTATAGGTGGTAGACCTCAGCGAGAAGACACTGTAGGCACAGGCAGCACTTATCTGCTCTGTAAGGCCGAGTTCGGCGTCTGCATAAATATGAAGCTGCTTTCCCACAGTCCAATCTCTATTCGTTGCATGGCTTGAAGCACAACCTTTTTTGTGCATGACCTCTCCTTTGCTCCCCTTCTGATTCAGTCTCATACTGGAATGATTGATTGTCCTTTATAAAATACTCTATAAAGAACTATTTTACTTCCATGTGAGCATGAAAGCCGTGCATATGAAACAAATGCAAAAACAAGCACTTCGCATCAGAATGAATAGCTGCTTCCTTCTGCCTTTCTAAAGTGCAGAGATTTCCTTTCTGAAACTGGAAATGTTTGTTTCTCTGGAGAAACAGCCCACTGTTAGCAGGGAGGGAGAGAGGAAAGAGAAACAACCCGTCACCCATTCATATAAGTACAGACAGGGTTTTTTTTTTTTTTTTTTTTTTTTTAATCCTCTGGAGATCTACTTATTTTTCTTTTGTAATGTGACTCATAAATATTACCATAAGAAAACAGTATTCACAGGTGGTAGAATTCTTATTTAAGTCTTTTGTAGTTCAGTTTGTATGACTGTAATCTGCTCTCATTATTTTCTCTTTGTTCTGCTGCTTTTCAGTAACTATCAGAATCAAAAATGTGTACTTTTTGCGTAGGAAATGTTGTTCTAATAATGAGGATACTTGTAAGAACAAGAAAGTATTAAAATGAAGCTCATTTTCCTCTCTGGAAACATTTTCTATATGTTGCAGGAAGTGTTTAGCTGTTAAAAACAATAGCTCAAGCTACACTTGACTTTACGTAAACAGAGAAGCCAGTGAACAAGTTCAAGGCAATGGAAGAGACACAAGAGATGCCATTTCTTTGGATAACCTCCAGAAAAACACTAAAGTTTCAAGTGTTGAAGAATCCACCACTGTTAAGTTTTCAGATCTCATAGCTAGACAGGTGGCTTTGGGAAGGAAATGTTGGCAGTAAACTCAGGTCAAACTATGAATTGCTTAATCTTAACAAGATGCTTAAAAGCAGAGGGTTGCAAGTAACACCTTGAACCAATTTCAGTCTTTATTAGCTAGCAATAGTGAATAGCAAAGCCCTGAAGTTACCAAGCATGTGAAGAAAGAGGAGGAGATCTTACAAGCTAGCTTGGAAATGGGAAAATTAGATCTATAATTAATACATATCCTTTTTTCTGTCAAATTAATCCCAAACATTCCCCTTCCCAATTCCATTTTCGTTAAAATACACAGTGGTGGGGTCACAGGAAACAAAGCCTTCTCCATTTTTTTTTTCTATTTACTAGAAAAATCCTGTCCGTTTTCTGAATATTTTTAAAATGTCCTTTTACTAGTGCAGTTAGAATCTCTTTACTGTATACATTTCCTTGTTGCCATACATTCATGTGTTTGCATGTATGACCTATAAGTAGGTAAAGGGAGACAGACATTGAAAGTACTAGTGGATGGATGCATTTGCTCTAGGTAATATCTCAGTTTTGGCTTTTTTCCCCATCAGTCTCCAAATGCCAATACTTGGAAATGAAAGACAGAGCTACTCAGAAGGCAAATGCTGAAATCCTGAAGTAAAGTGTTCATTACACTTTAGGTACATGGAGTGTCACTGATCTGTGGAAATAAGCAGCACCTGAATATTCTTGAGAAATGGACTGTAGAAGAAGAGTACACATATATTTTGGTAGCACTTGTAAAGGCTGATGAAAACCTTGGGGGGAGAGTTTTTAATTAATACTTGTGTTGCTGGGTGATAAGCATGGGCTTACTTGGTAGTGATTTTCTGTTTGTTTACTGTTACTATATTTTGACTCTACACTTTAATTAGTATGAAGGCATCCTGATCAAGCATCTGGGTACTTATTTCCATTATAATTAACAATTAATGACTTAATTTCCAGCATTTAATGAGATTGAATTTAAATACATCACGTTTCAAATTCAAGAAGGCACTTAAAAGGATAAAAACTTCATGCTGTTGGAAGTTTATATGATCTTGGTAAACTGTATCTGAAAAGCAAGTTGAGTGCTACTTTAGAAGCTGATCTCCTGTTCTTAGGGTTTTTTTTTTTTAGAAAAAAATCAGGTTTTATTCTTTCGGTGTTTTGCTCATCTGAAAATGAGTTGCAGAGATTTCACTGCTTTTCATCTTCCACTCTGGGTCTGTCAAGAGACTATTGTGACCAGCAGAATGTTTGGCTCTGTCACCACAGGGGTCAACCTTTGGGCTCAGTGAAGACAGATTAAAGACTGAAAAAGTAAAGTTAGCTTAGGAATTAGTTACCAAACGCGGATATTGTATGGACTGCCTTCTGCTCTGAAGGAATCCCAAATATTTAGTAAGACCTTTCTATAGTGAGAGTCTGGTTTGGCCAGATCACCCAACAGCATGAGAACTGGCGAGCGTCTTTCTGTGGTACTTTTTCCTGGTATTAAGAATTTAACTTTCAAAGTTAAAACTGAAAAATCCATCATAATCACCAGATTTTTGAATAAAGATCTTTTGGGGTGTGAGAATGATACATACGTTTAAACCAAAAGACAGTAAGATGTAAGAAGGCAAGAAAACTTCAAGGTAGCTTTTATCCCACACCAAATGTTTTTATTTACGTTTTAGTAGGTCTTCAGATAACTAACTGTCGTGCAAGAAATGGCGCAACGGTTGTAGAATTAACCAAAGTTAACTAGTTACTGTGCAGCAGGGACTGTGTTTTGCGCCGATACAAGTTGGAACAGGCCCAGAGAACATCCTGATTTACAGCCGTGGAGACTGGCCTCACACCCCGCAAACTAAACCCGGCCTGTGGTGCTCTCTGTCCCGCTGCGCTCTGCATGCGAGCAGAGCAGCCCGCAGTCCCGGCAGGCCCAGCAGGCCTGGGCAGCTCTGCCTCCGCGGACCGCGGTGCTCGCGAGCCCCGGGCAGGTGCCGGAGCGAGCGCAGCCGTGGCGGCCGTGGCGAGGAGGCGCTCCGCTGGGTTTCGTGCTTGGCGAGGGGGCGCTCCGCTGGGTTTCATGCTCCGCTGGCGCTTTGCGGCCCCTGAATGCGCTGCCCCGGGAGCCTTTGTGGCGAGGGCGGGGGCTGAGGTGGGATTCAGGCGCAAGCCGATTGCTGCTCCATGCGTGGACAGAGCATGACCAGTTTGGCTGCAGCCACTCACGGCGGGGCTGCCCGTTACATCACCGTCAGCCCATGGCTAAGCCAGACGAGCCAGACAGGCTCTCGTTGTTTCTCCCCTTTTAATGGCAAAGAAGAAAGCCTGGGAAAAGAGCAGAGATCCCAGGCCTTCCTTGAGAACAGCTGAATATTGTCTGCATGGTAATGAAGGGGAGAGAACAACACAGCCCACACAACCTTTCTTCCCCCCTAAGACAGCGCTCACAAAAGCAGAGCGCCTAATCCAAAGGCCTGAAGTGGGGTGACAAGGCATGGGGAGGAAATGCCCTGCGGTCCCACAGCGCTCGGGCACAATTTATGAGCAGCCGAAACGTGCTGAGGCTCCTGGGAACGCCAGGCAGCCAAAGGCTTTATTGTTTCTGGCTCTGTGGCAATGGCCTGACAACTGATTTGAGGAGTTTGCAGCAATATAGTAATGCAGTAGCAGGAGCTTTATTTAAAAACGTGATGGTAGCATGCACTGTGTATCTATATAGCCCTTTCCCATCCCGCCCAGAAACTGAAGAGGGGAACATGCATACAGCTCATCCTTATTTTTTTGCAGGTTTCTGATATTACATTAGAGAAAGTTACGCTTTGTTCTATTTTGAAACCTCCAAAGGAGTGTGGTTCTGGGCTGTTGCTTCTATCGAAAGTGAAAAAGGTGGAAAGAAAGATGAAGAGTTTGTATCTGTTTGGGATACCATGAGCATTGGTGGAATTCCTCTCTGCTGGCAGACTGGTTCCATCACATCTGTCCAACTCCTGTGAAATGTCTACACTCACAAGCACTTGTCGGCAGCTGGAATTACTGTCCCTATGGAGGAATACAGTTGTTATGGGAAGCTGAGCACTAAGCAAGAAAAGGGCTTCACAAGCAATTGAGCTCTGTCTATACTATACTATGTCTATGCTATGCAGGCACATCCACCTGTAGTGTGTTTGCTTTGCTTTGGAAACCAGGGCTGAGCATAGCTGTGGGGAGAATGAATTCACAGAATCACAGGATCACAGACTCACAGAATGGTTGAGGTTGGAAGGGACCTCTAGAGATCATCTAGTCCAACCCCCCTGCTCCAGCAGGGACACCCAGAGCACGTGGCACAGGGTGGCATCCAGGCGGGTTTGGAAGATCTCCAGAGAAGGAGACTCCACAGCCTCTCTGGGCAGCCTGTTCCAGGGCTCTGTCACCCTCACAGGAAAGAAGTTCTTCCTCACATGGAGATGGAAATTCCTGTGTTTCAACTTACATCCATTACCCCTTGTCCTGTCACCGGTCATCACTGAGAAGAGCCTGGCCCCATCCTCCCTACAGTCAGCCCTCAGGTACTTGAACGTGTTGACCAAATCTCCTCTCAGCCTTCTTTCCTCTAGACTAAACAGGCCCAGCTTGCTTAGTCATTCTTCATATGACAAATGCTCCAGTCTCTTAATCATCTTCTTAATCATCTCCGCTAGACCCTCTCTAGAAGCTCCACGTCCCTCTGGTACTGGGGAGCCCAGAACTGCACCCAATACTCCAGGTGTGGCCTCACCAGAGCTGAGCAGAGGGGCAGGATCCCCTCCCTTGACCTGCCTGCTGGCAACGCTCCTCCTGATGCAGGCCAGGATCTCATTGGCCTACTTGGCCAGGAGGGCACACTGCTGACTCATGGTTAACCTGTTGAATAGGTTTGACTATTCAGCTGTTTGACTATTCAGCAGAACCTCTACTTAGCTGGAGTCTACTTGGCCTAGTGCTTTTTTTTTTTTTTTACCAATCCCTTACTTAGTTCTTAGTTGCCAAATTCCCTGCCCTCTTTATGTGATATTCCTTCTAAGACGTCATGTGGGACAATCTCATCTATGTGGCTAGCAGGTACCCCACTATGCTAAAGCTCTAGTGTTACTGTCATGGAATTGCGGTACAGATGATGGAAATACGTATTTGGGAATTCAGATATTATGCTACACACCTTTGAGAACTATCAGGAAGCCTTCCATTAATTTGCAAATGTTTTCTTTACTGCCAGTCTTTTGACCTTATGTTTCTGTGACAACGTTATCATACAAATTAAATAAATCTTTACTTTTCAGCTTCTCTTTTATTTATAGAAAGCAATCCACACTTCCTGGGTTTGTCTTGGATACATTCAAAAAGCTAAGCTCTTTAGAAAACATCATTTAATGTAGTTCTTGTCTAGCCCAGGCATTTGGTTTTTATGGAGAAGAGTTTGGATGTACATCCATATCATGCTTAAGACTGAAGTATGTATGTGTTCATGGCATATGTCAGATCCAGCAGCTGAAGTGTTTTGGAGCTTGTTAGCGGTCTTCCTCTGATCTGCTCCACTTTTATCTCATCTTTCTGATCAGGACTGGCCAGAACTATGGGTAATGTCATATCAGCGCCTTGCACAATGGCACTCAGGCTTCTCTCTCTATTATGTGTCACCTCATGTGCCCTAAAGCTAACAGGCACAGCATGCCATTGCATCATACCTACGTTGCGATTGACTAACACCCCCAGGTATTCTCCTTTCTTTCATGTTGTATAGTATGAAGGATATTGCAAAAAAAGGTCACGAGGGAAATACAGAACTTTGACAGCTCCATAATATCCATTCATAAAGCCTTCTGGGTTTCTGCAGAGACATAATCTTCCACTAATGCATGAGATCTGATTATAGACTGCATCAGTACAAATGTTATCACTGGGTACAAAATCATCCAGTACTTAAAAAAAAATGTTGCTATAATTAAAACAAAGTTTCCATTCAGATGTGCCTTTGCAAAGAAGGACCTCAGTGTGCTCTCAGTTGTGATAGTTCACCTCTGACAGGCAGAAAATGGGAAGAATTGTTTCAGCATCTTATGGCATTGTGAGCTTGATATTAATTAATTATGTAAATGACTCTGTGCATTGTTCATTTTTGTTGACAAAACACATTCCCTTTGCACATGAAAATGAATTGTTGCCTTCTATAAGGAACCAAATTCTGATTCTTTGGAAATTAGGCAAGTGTAGTAAATTTGCTAATAACCTTGCAGTAGATTTTTGGGAGCACTATGAAGGTTGCAATCCACTGCCTAAATGTTTTGTTTCTTCAGCAGTTTAAGCTCAGTTAGAGCAAGGACTGAGCAAAGTGTTTTTTGTTTGGTTGGTTGGTTTTTGCTTGTCTGTTTTAAACTTTAAAACTTAATTTGACTGAACTAGAGACAAGTAAAACTAAGGTCTAAATCTGATTCACACTATGTCGTTATATTTCTCAGAGACCAACTTGCTTTCATAAAATGATTAACAAAGATATATTTTCTTTACTTGACAGAAAGACTGTATAACACAAAGTGTAAGGCTTGGCTTCAGCAGCTTTTCCTAAAGATGAAGCAAGTAGCATCAAAAATAGGCTACATTAAAGCTTCTTTGCCATTTAAGAAAAAAACACAATCAGAATATGAGTTTTTGTAAAAGTATGCTTGACAAGTCTGAAATTATTTTAAGTGCCAATTTATGTGTTGGGGTAAGCATTTCTTCATCTTTCAGATCTATGTGTAACTCTTTAGTGCCCTCCCCTGTCTAAGGTTGGAAATGTCTAGGTCTTGTAGCAAAATTTTACTCATTTATGGTTAAGAAAATGACATTGTGACTTTACTGCTAAAATGAAGTATTACTGTAGGCAACTTTCCCTCCAACTTCAATCTATTTGTGGATAGAATCAGAAGTGGGAAACGGAGCATCTCATTCAGTTGTAGAAAAAAAATTAAGAGCACCAAAGGAGTGTATGTGTACTTTTTAGCGTGTTCTTTTTTTCCCGTTTTCCCCCCAGTTTTCCATTTTCCTAATGAAATAAGATCAGGATTGTGGTTAAAACTCACCACTCTGGGTCATTCAAAAGTTCTTTCATCTGAGCCACTCTAACATTGATCATGCTGCTCATTTTATACGGAAGAGGGAGAGAATAGTGGCCTGACTAAGAAGATCAGCCATACACTACAAGAGTGGTATCTAAGTAGATGCATTCATCAAATAAAGAATGAATACAGTAATGTTATTAAGAGTGGTGGTGACAACATGTCGAAAATGTGATGATCTATTGTGTTTGAAGATTCAGGAGACTTACCCCATCAGTACTTCAAGATAGCTGCACTGATGTGACAGCCAGGGCAGCATCTATCTCCATAGCCTGTTGGAGCAGCAGGACATGCCAGTCTGACACAAGGTCAAAAGGGCCAGAGTACAAGAGATTCAGGTTTGCTCAGACTTTTGAGAGAGGTTGTCTGAATTTGCTTTGCATCCCTGACATAAGAGCCTCAATAAGATTTATTTAAATTGTGTTAATCTCATTTCTAGAGAACCATGTACCCTAAATAAAGGAGAGAGACTTCTTGGTTTAGAAAAAATATCAGTTTGCCCATGTGTTTCAAATTTTCCCATCTGCCTGTCACATCCTTTCACAAGGCAGGATTCACTGGTAAGTTAAGCTGTTAAATTCTGGTCTTTCCTTTCTCCTTAATAATATACTAAATATATACATTTGTGAACAATTTAACCCCTGGTGATCTGAGAAGTATAAGCACAAGCAGCAAAAGAATTTTGTTTGATTGATTTTCTTTCTTGATCCCTTATTATTTTCTGGGATAATTCTATGGTTGTAATCCTCTGGTGTAGAGAGAAATTTAAGTTGAGCTTTCCACTGTTTTCTTTCTGCCACGCAACATGTGCTAAAATAAGAATCTGTCCATCTGTCTTCCTTTGGTCCACATATATTTTCTTCGCTGACTAAAATTGGATCTTATATCCCACAAGACATTTATATGAGTTAACCTGTCTTAATGTGCTGTAAAGACAAGTAAATGGAGGAAAGCAAGACAGTAACTAGAATATATAGGTCAAAGATTTCTTCATCCTTCAGATAATCCAGTCTTTTTAAAAAGAAGCAGAAAATAATCCTAAAAGCTGAGCTTATCCAAATCTATTATAAACATTGCTCCCAAATCCCATGTGCCTTTTATTTTATATCTTTAAAATATGCTTTGTAAATGTTACATATCACAGTAAAAAGCAACAACAACAGCAAACAGTTCCAGGTTGTTGACTACTGGAAGTCATGACTTCCAAATGGTGTTTTGAAAATGTTCCTTTTCCAAGTATTCAGATGGACTGTGCCAAGACTGAGATAAGATTTGCTGTATTTGTCTGCAAGTCCGAAACAATCAGTAGCTAATTTGTATTTTGGCCTTGACTATACAGGGATCATCCTTAGGGGGAATCTGTGTTGAGTTCAACTGAAGATCGAGACTTCAAGATATCCACTAGCAGTGCAGGCATCTATACTAATGCCTGTTTAGAGCAGTTCAAAACTGCAAAATGTATTATGTTCTTTTCTTGGATTAGACAGATAAGGGAAACATATTGTTACAGAACAAAGAAAACACTATTTCGAGCAGCACATCTTGAAAGGCATGTAACACCATGTTCCCAGGTTTTGCTAAGCATCAATCCATACTATTATTTGTTGTGTATTTTGTTATATTCCATTACTGAAAGAATTTTCCAGGCAGGCTATCTGCTGTACTTGCTGTGCTTTCCTTCAGCACCCACATCATCCAGGAGTGCTGTGCCTGAGTGACCATCTTGAAACAATTCTTTTTTATCATCAGACCACTGTGAAGTTGAAAAGCTAAAATAAAATGAGTGCTATTATTTTTCTGTTTCTTATCTGCAAAGACTGAGATAATTTACCTTTATCTCCCTTTTGCTGAAGATAAAGGTTAGGACAGGAAGTTGTATATGGCTGCTGTTCACATCAATGTTGCCAAGACTTCAAAACCCCGACGTAGTTGCGGTTGGTCAAACATTAAAAACTTCAGGGTTTGACAATAGCTCTTTGTGGGGGATAAAGGGAAGAATTAATGATTAAGCTTCTGTAAAGAATTAGAGAGCTGAAATGAGAACAGCTTCATCTCAAATGAAGACACTGAATAGATTTTGTTATACGATGGTTTTCAGATATTTGGGATGCAGAAGAACTGAAATAGCTGAGAAAAGTATCTACAAGGGGCAGCTAGAGACAGACATGTGTGGAGAGAGAATTTTTGCTTTAATGTTCAGAAAGTCATATGTGTTTTGCTGTTTAATTTCTCTTGCTTTCAAGGGAATTGCTGCTAAATTTCTCTATCTTGCTCATAAAAATATTTTTTTTTCCCTTCTGGAAAAGAGACATTATTTTTGAACTACCTACCTGCTCGAGAAAATCCAGTTTCACCGGATTGAAGGCTCAAGTTAGGTTTGTCCTCAAATTTGGTCTATCTTGTCTTCATCATTTGTTTTTTGGGTAGTTGACATCAGTTGAAGCTGCCAACTCTTTGGGGATGCTCAGCTGCCTGTGGTTGGACCTCATAAAGTTATAGACACTAATGCCACCAACTATGTTTCACCTTTCCTTTATTTTTTAGAAAATAAAACTATTTTATTTTTCCAGATGATGTTGCTACTCATCCTAGTTTATTGACTAAGGGCGTATTCAACAACATAAATACAGATTCAAAACAGTTTAAAACAAATAGGACAGTGTGTAATTCTCAGAATGTACTAGAGTGTATTTTGCACAGTGAAATGCACCAACTTGCCTCCTCACAGGCAATTGTTCTTAATTGTTCAAAATTCTACACCACAGACGGTATTTGGATTTTATATGTATCATCCTGTGAATGTTATAGTAATTCAACTTTTATAAATGAAAATCAAATACACTGCAAAATATAACAATTTACTGAAACCCATAAATAAGAAAATATGAAAATGGCGTTGTAGTAGTGACCTAATCCATTGACCCAATGGTATTACAAGACCAAATTTTCTTTCAGATCCCAAACTAACTAGCTATATGTTACATGTAACTGTGTTTTTTATTTTTGGGGGGATGTCTAATTATTTTAGTTTGAGAAAGAACTTGAGGACATTTTTATATTATGGTAATGGCTTGTAGGCCATTGGCCTACAATGGCTTGTACAATGGCTTTGTATTATGGTCTTGGCTTGTTAGCATACATTTACATAACTAAGGTAAAAAATGAGTATATCTGTATGACATATATAAGCAATTCATTCTCTTTGTGGTGGCAAAAATTTATGAGGGGTGAGAATTACTCGTAAGGAAATATCTGTTTGTTTTATGTGTAAACAAGCAACTTCGTAATTTACAGACTACCTCAGGGTATTTAGTATAATTTCATTAAATATATTTTAAATTTATTTCATTGTATATATTGAATTATTATCTTTCATTATGATTTATAAATCAAATTTCATATGAAAGTTATACAAAATAGTGTAGTTTCAGTGTTTTTCTTTCAAAGTGTCTATAAAAAGGAGTAATTCTTAAACACAACGTCAGGCTACAGAGTGCTTAAAATACTCTGATATAAAAGTAAAATAATACACTGTCAGTTTCTAGAAGTCCTAAATTATATAATCAGCTTTTAATTCAAAATGCTTGATATATTTTATATCCTTGAGTCCATTTAATTTCTTTCTTGTCTGGACTTTTTAAAAATCTTATTCTTGCATTAATCTATTGAACAGATTCATAAACTGTCTTTTCCTTTTTTTGGGGGGGTAGTTTAGTTTTACAGCATCTTACTATATTTTTCTCCTTTCAAATTCAACTGTTTAAATACAAGTTTGGGAGCAAAAGTCTGACAAGTGTTGATTTTATTGAGGTAATCATTTATAGGGATTGGCAACTTCAAATCCTTCAAAACTGGGCTTTTTAAAGAAAAGCTGTATCTAAATCAGTGCAGTACTTGAAAAGTCTGCAGAAGAGGAAATGGCGTATGTCAGGGCAAGAGCTAAAAAGAACCATTTGGAGACTATTCAGATAATTTTACACAAGTTGGGTCATCTTCAGCCTGTAGTGAAATTGACTGGAATAACTGTAGAGGCATTAGTGGCAGAACACCCCAGGGATAAATGATATTTCAAAAGACTGGAAAATATACTATGTAGCACCTACCTTTGAGAGATAGGAAAAGGGAAGAATATGAATTACCATCTGCTTAATTAACAGGAAAAATAATGTAAGTATTAGAAACTAATTATAGGTACCCAGAAACTCATAACTCAAAGAAATCACTGTTTCATCAGAAAGAAATTGCATAAAATTAGCATAACTTCCTTCTACAATATCACATATGGAAGAATGGGTCTTGAAGTAGCGGATTCCATAAAAGTTACGGACATTGTATAATACAGCAGTTTCCCAGTAAACCTCGACAGTATGTTTTTGAAAAAAAATTAAAAGTGTCTACCAAACTGATGTAAAAAAAATCCTGATACCACAGATAAGAGAATGATCAAACCCTAAACAGCAGCCAGTCATGTCCAGCTGCATCACTGTCAGTCCTTGAGCTGCATCACTGCCAATCCTGGCTATCTCAGCATTCAGCTTATTATGTTGGAAACAAATGTCTTGTTCTGAGAAACTCATACAAAGTCAAAGCAGTGCATATGAATTTTAACAGGTAAAAGCAGCATCTATTTTAATTCATTTAAATGTCTGATGCCACAACTTCACCATAAAATTTCAACACTCAAGACTCCAGCGAGTGGACAAGTGGATTGCTTTAGAGTGTCACAGATATGTGTAGATTCAACTAAAAAATACCAGGTGAAGTTCAAGAATGTTTCAGCTAGCGCTGAAACTAGAACAGTTCTGACATTTGCAGCTCGAGATGTAACTGGCCCAGGCAACAGGGATGAGCGAACAGGGAACCCCAGCCCCATGAGCAGGGGGGGCAGATGGAGGCCCCAGGTGTGCCAGGCCAGGGCCATTAAGACCTACTGGTGCCCTCAGTGTGCTGATAAAAATGATCAATGCCTTTATGAGATGTAGCAAATGTAAGGCGAAACAATTTTAGTGCAATACTATCCAGATCTCTTGCCAAATCACAGACTGAATAAATTACAAATCATCCTTTTGGCACAAAAAAATGGTTGCAATCTTTCTTTAAAGTCTTAAGAATACCTGCACTACAACAGGCACCTAAAGCCACCTAGTCATATGCGCGACTATTCATCAGCTCTCTCATTTTTTGTCCCAGGCCATAAGATGTTCTGCATATTTTTCTAGTTTTTCCTGAAGCAGATGACTTATCTCTTAATATTTGATCACTCTTCTGATCTCGTCTTCTGATGGCTTCTTCTATTTCCTGTAGTCGACATTTTTCATCATCTTCAATTTTTTGCTTTTGAAAGTGATTGTTTTTTTGTTTTTGGTCGTTAATTTCCTTGCTGCGTTGTGCTCTCTGCTGCATAGTTTTGGCCAGCATTTCTTGGGCTTGCTGAATTTTCATCTCAGCTATTTGCAGCAACATATTTTTACGTCTTTGCTTCTCTTCCTCTGTCTCCTTTGCTCTAAATTTGGCCATGAAACTTCGTTTTTCTTCTTTTAGAGCTTTTTCCTGTGATTCCCTATTCCTTTCCTCCATCAGGTGATCAAGGATTTCTTTGGATCTCTGGAGCTTCTCTTCTATTGCGTGTCTCTTGCAAAGCTCACCAGCTTTGGCCTGGTGATCAACTTGATCTTTCAGGCGCCTGTGTCTTGTCATTTCGTATTGGTTCAGCTCTTGTCTCTTCTTCTTCCCTTCAATTTCCCTTGAGAGCCTTTTCTCACAAGCCCGTGACATTTTATCTCTAAGCGCGCTGTAGTTCATGTCCCTCATACCCTGCTCCATGATCTGCTTCTCTCTTAGCTGCTTTTCTTGACAGTGTTTCCTGTGCTCAGCTTGCAGCTTGGATCTTTCAAGCTTTGCCTTGCGCTTGGTTTCCTCCTCCTGCGCCAGTCTCTTCCATTTGCTCTCTCGCAGAGCCATTTCCTTCTGCCGGGCCTCCAAGAGCCGTTCCTCATCCAGACGGCATTTGGCCTTCCTCTGGTCCTGGTCTCTCTGCCACCTCTTCAGGTTTTCCACCATCAGCTGTCGCTTCTCCTCCAGCCTGGATCTGAGCCTCTTATCCTGCCTTCTCACCTCATCCCAAACTTCGGAGGTCGGTAGCTGCTGCCCCTTCGTGTCCTGCTCCTCGTGGCAGCGGCACAGCGTCAGGGCGCTCACTGTCTCCCCTTTTTCCGGCATGAAATCGTGCTTCTCATCACCAAGACCGTGGAGCCTCTGCGGGGACGCTCCGCTTCTCAGCCTCCGCTGATAGTGGCCATCAGGGTAGAGATCTCCCTCGTGCACCTCTTCGTCCTCACCGCTGCACCCCTTCCCCACATCCCCGTCCCGGTCCGGCAGGCTGGTGCCGCTCTCGCAGGGCTCGGGCCAAGCCCCAGCCTCGCCCTCCATCTTCCCAGCCCGGAGGCCGGTGCTCTGCAGCTGATCCAGGGAGAAGGACGACGAGCAGGGGGAGACCCCTGAGGGGCCACAGCACCGCCGAGGTCCTGCGGCCATTGCTGGTCCGGGTACTGCTTGGCGCCGTCCCCTACTGGGCCTCGCTACTGACCGTGACACCCCGGGCCCTGACCGCGGGGCCCGTCGGGGGCCGCCGCGGGGACCGGCGGACAAGCGGGGACCGCTGCGCCCCTCACTGCCAGCCGCCACGGCCAGGCCGCGCAGCTGCCGGGNNNGGCCATGTCCTGCCAGCGGCGGCGAGGCCGCGGGGCGCCTGCGGGGCCCGCCCGTCCGCGCCCTGGGGACGCCTCACGGCCGCCTCAGCGCTGTGTCACAGTGGGGCGTCCGCCGCCACGGCGGTGGGGCCGGCGGAGCTTGGGTGGCCGCGGCTCTGCGCTCCAGACATGGCTCCGCAGCTAGGCGTGAGCATGTGTTGGTGCCGTCTGGCTTTTAATAATCCCTTTTTAAGAACACTTTTAAAAAACTCTTTTTAAGTTTTTTTTTTGTTTGTTTTTTCTACACCAGACTTCCAATGGTGCTGTAGTTAGGGGAAAGTCACGGGGGACCATGTTGTTGTCCACAGTGCCGCTCCCTAATGGTCTGGAGCCCTTTGCTAGTGCTGCAAACCCTCTTGCCCAGGCCCAGCTCTGGAAACGGGGTGCGGAAATGTGTGATTTGGGGCTCCTTTGTCACGCAGGGTGGTAAGGCAGAGCATCTGCACTGCAGGCATTTGGTGAAAAAAGGTGGTTACTGTTAGGGAAATCTGACAAGGTGGTGTGGATGTGGTGTGGATTAGCTCTTCTCATTACACTCCTGTTGTTGACAAGGTTTGCTTCCAAATCAGGCTTCTCTCAATATGATTTTTTTCTTGCTGGTTAGTGCTAAGCCAAGCTTAATATGGTGACTGCATCCTTAATATGCTTCTTACAGAGGTACTGACAACGTTGAGGCTAGTGTTACAGCAGACACCTCAAGGAGACCATGCACAGGGTTACAGGGGAATCTTGTGGGTGTTTGGATCTAGCAGATGCTGCAAATGCTGGTGGTGCTTAAGAGCTGGATGTAAGGACCCGCAGAGGAATTTCCATTTCCAAATCCCTTGGTGAATACAGCTTCTAGCTCTGCCGCTGTGATGAACATCTCTTCCAACATGGAGCTCTTGGGCCAGCTGCCGAGAAGGGTCTCCGGGTCGTTCAGCCCTGCGCTGCGGATCGGCACTTGGTTTCTTTGTTCCCTTTGGAGTGACCCTGCGGAGCGGCGGGCTGGGGGTTGGTTGTTGCCTCTGTGGCTCATATCAATAAAATAGTCGGTTCTGATGTAAATCGTTTGACGTTCTTTCTAGTCTCTGCATGTGCATTAGGCAGTACAATGAGAAGTATTAATCCACTCCGCATGTCATGAAGATGTAGTAGATTGCTGTGAATAAGTCTCACATCAATAATTAAGTGGCACAGCCCTTCTCAGAGAAAGTTTTATCTTAAGCCCCCATTTGAAGAAACTGTATTTTTTCAACTGCATAGATTACTTTTAATTGATTTTAACAGCAGTGAGCACTTTGTATATATTTTCAAAATTACTGTAATACAGGGGTTTTATTTAGTCTGCTGTCCTCTGCAATGCTTTGCATATTTTTTTCTTCAGTGTATTTACTTTATTTGCTGGCTTTTACAGCACAATTTATGTTTGCTGGCTTCCTACTGGGCATATTCTTAATCCTCTCTTTAAACACTGTATACCTACATTGCATCTTTGATTTATTTTGTCTTAGGTAATACTCCATTTTTTAAATTTTGACTCAGAAGTATTGATTATTTCATTACTCTGATGCACTTATTTTGCCCATGAAGGTTCTTAAATATGAAGATAACCCCCCAACACATTGAATGAACAATAATGCACGCTCGTCGTCCCACATTGCGTATGTTTGCCTGTGTATGTATCCTGTATTGCAACAGATTGAATGTTTCATAATAAAAAGAGTTCTTAGCCTCCTTTAAAGTGACAGAGACAATTTGGTCTTGGGATTATTATTTAAGTAGCTGCTAAACATAATATACCTCAGAGCAGAGAGAACATGGAGAATGATGCAAATGAAAGCAGACGGCCTTCTCAAACTATTTGACTCCGAGTTCATAAAATGATTTATGAAAATGCAGCACATGGGGATGAATTACAGAGAGGCCAGATGCATTGTTTGTAAAAATTATGCCTGTGGAAATAAGGACAAGAAGATAAAATTCTCCTACAAGCAAAGTACTGCAAACATGCTAAAAAATGGAGCATCTTTATGCTCAAATATTCTATAGTATACATCATTCCTCATGGAAAAACTATTTTGGTTAATACTTAAAAATGAGTCTAACAAGGATATTTATACAAACAGTGTTAATATTTTTTCTAAGAGTATCAAACACCCCTATGAAATGCAAAAAAAAAGAGGTACTGTTATACTCACAAATGTACTATTAGAGAGGAAGAACTATGGAGAAAAAAATGGGAACATAGGGAATCTATTTAGCAAACAATTGAGCCTGTCTTTTCTGACAGGTTACCACCAATCTGTTCTTCCTCTCTAATATTCTATCTGCATATTCATGCACTTTCAGTACAGTTTTGACATATATTGACATAACCGAACTTGGAGTTGCCTATCATGCATATCAATTACATTATCAGAGATGGCGCTTACCCAAAATTTTTGAGTTCTTGGCCTCTGTTTCTTCATGTTGTGACAGTGGCTGGCAAATTGGGTTTAAGAATGACTTAAGCTGTGCATATTTTCCTTGCACAAGATTTTTTTTCTGATTGAAGAAACAGTGTTTTGCTGAGGGAACACCTTTGGAAAGGAGGAGCATCAGCTCCATGACAGCTCATGTCATTTAGAGGAGTCAGCTTCAGAGAGGAAGCTGGTCTGATGCATAATGACATCTGGCCATTCGTGAGAGAGCACTAAAGCTCCTCTGCATTTGCTTTTTGAGCTATGACGTATGTTCCACTGGTGTTGCCAGATATTTAGGCCAGCGTTTGCTGGCTGTATCATTTCATTAAATTTACAACCCTACATATAATAGACGAGAACATCTTATTTCAAGGTAGTATTATTAATTGAAATGATGTATAGTAATAATAACATTCATTAGAGCATGTAAGTGCTACTGTGTTGCCTACTTAGTCCCTCTGAGTATAAAATGAAAAGGCATTATACAAGTGATCCATATATATTTCTAAAGGCTCATTAAACTGCTGTTTTGTAGTCTTTTTTTGTGGAGATGACGTCCCATTTTTGAGATGCAGAATAATTAGTGGTCAGCCATACAATTAGTCTTTAAGATCCCGAACACCAAAATAACAGTTTAAATAAAATATCAACACAAATAAAAAACAAACTCAAATATTTCATTCCATGTAATCATGATGGCCATGTCACTAGAGAGGATTAACTTTCCACTCACCTACATATGACTTGCATCCATTTAAATTAATCTAATAACTAGACTAATCACTAAATAGCATTAGTAACATATACCTTTGAGAGCAAAAAAAGAACTGTGTTATTGTGAGCTACTATTTTTCTTTTTTTGTAGGGTCTGAAGTAGAGGTTAGTGGTTCATACTTTAGGTCATATTTAACTGGCCATAAAACTTCATTACAAAAAACAGGCCACAGTGAGAATACATCTTTCAAGAGACAGTCAGATATAGACAATAGGGCTAAAGAAGGTAAATAAGTTAAGGACACTGAAATACATTTTTCTCTTTTTAATGTAATAAATTAAGCACATGAACCAATAACCATCTGTTATGAGAAATGTTGGAGGTGAAAGGTTTCCAATCTTCCAAACAAGATGATAGAAATTCAGGGTGGATTGCTCCTGTCACATAGAGTAAGCAACAAATAATTGCAAACAGAATGGATGAAAACATATATTTGACAGCCTTGTATTAAAAAAAGGAGTTCTTCAGCTAAATAATATAGAAAGATGTCTTTCCATTGATTCTGATAAAGATTTACTGGTTTATACATGGCTTGTCCTGAGAAAGTTTCTTTGATAATTATTGGGTGGGAGGAGATATTACATGTAGAGATAGAGCTGATCAATAGAATAGAAATTTAACTTTCCTCAAAATATTTGCAGGCTGGACATTGGCTCAACCTATATCAGGGAAAAAAATAGCTTTAATCTTCAGATTTTGAGTTTGCCAGTATAAATATTAGACACTAGAAAACTGTTCTATGCTGATGAAAGAGAAGATGCTTACCATAAAAAAATGAAATTTTGGTCTCTTGAAGGTAAATGGACTTGGTAAATGGTAAAAGGTAAATGGCTGTGATAGCACATGAGGATAGCACGTGATGCTACTACTTATGTTTAATTAACAGCTGGAAATTCAACATGCCTCAAATGATCAAAATGCTGCAAGAGAGGACTGAAGGGCTTTTTGTAGCAGCATTTCTGTCTCCTAGTCTGAGCAGATCTGCCCATGTGAAATTTACCACTTTATCCATTTTTTTTCATTAAAGCTGCTCCAGGAAAGCAGGAATCCTTCTTTAGGGAGTCCAGTAGGGTGCACTAAGAGGCTATTGCACATGCAGCTTGTGGGAAATTGCACTGAGATCCAACAACATGGGGCCCAATTTTTTTCTGTGTGTTTATGTTTGTTTTTGTTTTGATTTTTAAGATGACTATATTAATTTGGAAAACAACAGTACCTTTTATGAGTGATCAAACCTGTCATGTAAGAAATTATAGGGAACTTAACATATTCAAGCTATCAATGTGCAGGATTGTACATCTTTCCTAGGAGAGGTGCTTTAAATACAATTTCATTTTGAGAACACTCTACAGTTGCAGCAGAATCATTCATAATGTGATTGAGGTCAGTGATTTTATCTCAAAGTAGGTCTCACTAATCACTTGGTTTCATGTGCTATTGGTTGCCAGGAAGATTCTAATTATGTTTCTACCATGTGAAGAACTGGTTAATACAAAGAAATCTCATCTCCTTTTATGATGTGTTCAGCCCAGCAGTTACTTTTGTTCTAAATTGGGCCTGGCAGCCTCTAGGGTGAATGATTGACACGTCAATGTGTTAACAGAAGCCAGAACCAATTCTCTTGTCTGACACCTCCTCTCCTCCTCCGAATATTAATGATGAGTGACCCAGCTGAATGAATGAAAAGTGCACACATCCCTCGTGGCTCTGTGCAGATGCTCGGAGATGGCAGCAGGACTTGCCCAGGAGAGGACACAAAACCATAAAAGCCATCTGCTATTATGTAGTGAACTTAATCTGTTCACTGGCTTGGCCAAATGCTTACTAAATCAAAAGCTGACAGGGAAGGATTCATAATATTTGTGCTTAAAATATAGTCAAAACAGCACAAAGAAAAATGGCATTCTTAGATGAACACAAGGAGTCTAGCTCAGATTTTCACATGGGAGGATGGACAAGAAAAATATAACTAATAATTTGCTTTAATAGCACCTTCAGTTACCTGTGATTGCTTTCAAATAATGCAGGATATTGGCGATCTCAACAGTTTTTTTGTAGTACTTCAGTACTTTAGCTCAATTTCCTAAGACACACAAATGAGCCAGTCTTGGGAACCGTTGCAATACCCAGTCACTCAATACTTATCAGCTCAAAACTGAGGTTTGGTTGAATTGGGTGTACTGTCCTCTCACAGCCTGCATTATAGAATATTTATTGTTATTCTACAGTTTGCTGGTGTTAAATGTACAGTGAGATTTTTAGGACTAGGAGACATAATGCATAAACAGTGAGCAGATTTCTTTATTCCATTTTCTGACACCTGCATTTTGTTTATTCCTTCAGTAAAATAGATCATCCTAGATAGAGTACCATTAAAGATTTCCCCCCTAAATATTTGTAATATCTCAGTCAGCAATTCTGTAACAATGAGCAACCAGAAAAAAAATCCATACTAACATAAAATAGATTATTTCTCATTGTGAGATCTATAACCCACTCAGAAAAAAATATCAGTATCTTTTCTCACCACTCCTTGCATATCATATCTTTTATCTCCACCACAGTAAAATGCAACCTGTTTTCACCTTCAATGTCTTGCTCATTTTTTGATGATATTGTGACTGAATGGCTTTTGTATTTTTGTATCTCAAAAGATTGATGATTCCTTTGTATCTTTACAGGATAATCTAATAATCAAACACTGAGCAAGCTATGCACTGACTGTTACATATCTCTCCTCTAGTCATTTTCTCTACCTCCCATACCTCACAAAACTCCAGTCAAAGTTATCATTCACAAGGATTAGACCTTCATGGGACAAAATTCAGCTGCAAGCATTTTTTCATTTTTATTTTTTCATTTGCAAAAAAAAATCACACATGTTATTCCAATGGAAAAAGGCATTATTCTCTCTGGTAACAATGTTTCTTTATAAATCAAATGAAATGTTTGTTAAATCTCTTGCTTGTACCAAATTCAGCTTTGAAACTGACAGGCCTGTATCCAAGAAGGCAATTATTTTTGCGCTGTTAGAGGATTATATCTCCGCAAAACCATCTTATTAGACCACGCAGTAAAAAGGAAGTGGTTTTTGTTTTGTTTTATCTAATTCCATTTTGGCTTTTCTTAACCGAAGATAGTGAGCAAGGGCTTGCAGTGTGTGCCCCCCAGCCTCCAGCTGAGAGACTCCTGATGCTAGACACCTAGTGACAGATTACTGGAGCTTCTCCAATTCATGTGTGGAAAATCTCTCTGAAAAAGCATCATAGGTGTGTGTACATTATCAATTCTTCTGCCTAAGCCACTCTCAAAAAGAGAAACTAACATAAAACCTGGCAGGAGAACAAAGTTCAATCTGGGAAAGCTTTTATCACAACAGAAATTCTAGGCTCCTCCAACAAAGAGACAGTGCTAAATCGGTGCCAAATTATTGAAGGCCTGGCTGCATCATTCCCATATTGAATGCTGTAGGGTTTTTTTATTTTCTATTAGGATTAGATTTGGGTGGTGGGGGTGGGGAGACACAGTTTCCAGCTGCCCGGGCTAAAGTGGAGAGGTTGTGCAGATGGGGTAGGTCTCAGATGAATGGCAGAGGCATGTTGATCTGATATATTTACATGGAGGGGTGCAATTTTCTTAGCCTGAATCTCTTGGATGTTCAGTGGCCAAGGAAACAAATCTGCCACAGTGAGTTAGGAGGTGCCATCCAGAATGGAATTAATAATTTCAAATGGTCTGGGCTGTCCTAACAGGGAGAACAAACAGTTTCTTCTTCTACTAAATGAGATCTTAATTTGTGCAAACTGCTAACTGGTCTGCTATGTGTGATCCTCAAACAAATGACTGTGGGAGCAGCAGGAGCAACAGAGGAATGTATTTTCTGCTGTGTTTTTCTGCTTGGGCCAGGGTGCCTTGTGTCAGCTCACATTTATCCTTTGGACACATGGGGAACTTCCCTATATCACCAAAATGCTCATGGCTTTCAAGAGGGCATCTTCCCAGTGGCATTTGCAGAGGAGAAGGGGATCTGTATGCCTAAAGAAAGGGAATCATAACAAATATATGTTCAAATACATATAAAAGACTGCGGGGAAAAAAAAAGGGAACAGAACGAAGGCTTTATGCATAAGAAAAATTTTTTTTATTCCATACAACCTTCCGCTGCTTGGTAAATATTAATTAGGTTACGGTCTAGCATCCTTTCAGGGTTCAGACTGAGACATTGGATACTGACAGCCGTGAAAAGACTATCTGGAGTTGTAAATTAAAACAGTCTATTTACTGGCATGATGAAGTCTGGAAATCTTCAGTGAAAGACAGCAGTTAAGGGATACAGCCCTAAAACAAAAGAAGAGGGGAAAAAGAAATAATTATTACTGAAAAAAAAAGAAAAAAAGAAAGGCTTCTCATTGGTTTTTAATTATCAGAAATCCAGCCTGGATTTAAGGTCAGGGATGGAAGGAAGATAAGGAGCTTAAACCCCTTGTACTAACTGGTGTTGTGCATCCGTTCCTGTGAGAAATGACGTAGCTGTGCTGGTGGAGCTGCAAGAGACTCAGGAGCAGAAGGAGAAAGCAAAGTCATCACCTGCACAGCTTGGCAAGCTGCAAACTCTGGCTTCACACTTTGTACTCAGGTTAAGGTATGGCCCAGGAAAACTAGCAAGAGCTTGTAAATGACCTGAGCAGACACAAGCCCAAGCAACTTTTTTCTCACAAAATTAGCTCTTTTACTTAATTTACTTAAGTGGTTTTTTTTTTGTTTGTATGTTTTTTCCAGTTGAATTAATCAGGATATTCCCATTCAGGTGGATAGCAGATTGTTATAATTATTTAATTTACTTAGTTTATATATATTTCTAAACAAAATAAGCCATAATTCAGCCCCTCATCTGCCACACAAAAGCAACCCACCCTGTATAAGCACTGAACAACATTTGTTGTTCATAGTGTTAAAAAACACTATTTTGATTAAACTGGTACAATTTGGGGTACAGATAGGGTCTGTTCAAGGAGCCATATCTTACACTTTAGTATCCTCATGCTAGCAAAATTCTTAATAATAAATTCCTACTAATAGGAATTTTGTTTGAGTAATGCTTATAGGAGCAGGCTCTGGGTTTTTTCTGCTGACTATGCTAATAAGAGTCAGCTGCAATTTTGTTTTCTTGTAACATGGACTAGATCCAAGCTGCATTTGATTTTTTTCCCAAGCCAATTGTGAATTATCTGAGAACCAAAGCAGCCAAATGAAATTGCTCTGAACATGGAAAAAAAACAATCACTTGTATATTTAAGAAAGAAAATAATTTTGCTATCTTTTAAGATGGGAAACAAATTTATTTTGTGCTTATTGTAATTCATAGGATGATGCACAGATATTATAATAAAAACGGTCACCTCAGTAAAGAAGAGTGGAAGGAGAGAGGAAGAAAACAGGCAGTTGAAACTTTTCATGGACCAGTTATTGCATGTGCTACAAACATGTAGCCTTACAACAACAACAACAACAAAAGCTTACCATTCTGAAAACGATAACCTGTGGCCTTGAGATATCAAAGAAAAGAGTATTTTAGCCTTACCATAGAAGCATAAAGTAATTTCTGAGTCTTTCTGAGCTTTAATTTGCTCTGTAGGGCAAATTTCCTGTCTCCTCCTCTCCTGCTTCAACTTCTACAATCTGTGCAACTGGAAGAAATGGCTTGTAAGGCTTCGTGTTAACAGATTCTAAGTGCATGTGTTCTCTGACTAAAATAATTTTTATCTCAGCCAACTGCATCAGTGGAATGAGATGAAACAACGATCGATAAAGCTGCATTCTACCTATGACCAACTTGCTTTGTCCTTCTGACAGTGATACTACAAAGCTGCTGAAACAGGGACACTGTATTCTCTATTTTGTGCGTGGGCAAAGTGCCTGAAATTGTGTATAGAGATTAGTGCATGAATTATATTGTGTCCACACTTTTTTATTTCTACAGAGATAAGCATCCAGTTATAGCAAGGGCTAAGCATTGCTGATGATATTCTAGCCCAACTGAAGTCAGTGATGAAGGTCCTTTTTACTTTAGTGGGCTAAGACTTTTATCTTATATGCTTTTAATGAATTCGTGGAGATTTTGTTTTGTTTTTCTTCTTTCAAACAAAAATCTGAGGAAAATGAACAAATTGTATTTCATCTTTAGTTTCAGTTAAGAATTCACTGCATCTATTGTATCTTCATTTTTATTTCCTTTATATGATACATGTAAGCAGTTTTATTGATCTCCTTTTTATCATTCTGTCTGTATTATTCTGGGAATAGATCTGCTTCTAAATCAAATTGAATTTGCAACTGTCATCAAATATTTAATGATTTTTCCAATCCCTTTGTCTTCGAATAATTCCCCAAAAATGATTTATACGTCCATGACTACAATATTGTTTGCTCAGTGGTAAAGGTGAAGTTTAAATAATGTAAGTCTGGTATAATATTAAGAGAATTTTAAAAATGTAATTTTCACAAGTTGAATTAATAAAATGATATTTTTAAAGCCATATTTATTATAATTCTCCCCCTCCTTTCTTACTGAACTAGGGTATACATTTTTTTCTCTCACATTATGCACAAAATGCCAACAAAGTTTATTACTGTTTGTTTTTATTATCATGAAAATATTGTTCTATTTCACTTCTACCCTCAGTATAACCCTGCTGTGTTCTGATCAGGTTTTTCTAATATTCATGGGAAATCTCAGAGATTTTCTGCTATTAGGCAGTTTATGTCACATGAAATTGATAGAAAATACAGATCAGGAAGGCTGCATTAAACTAAATCATCCCTGACCACAGTATGCTTCCTACTAATAGCTGCTCATTTACAAATTCATTTTCTGCATTAAAGAAGAACTAATTATGCCAGTAATATCCAGGTAAAGGTGCCAAGTTAATGGCAGCAATCATGCTATGAGAAGAGGGGGGAAGCGACACTGTCTAGCAGTAGGTTTGATTTATGCACAGATATCAACTTTCCCTTCAGTGTAGCCCGTTGCAGAGAGCAGCCAGTTTTCTCAGCCCCAAGTCCAACTAGTTTCCTCACTCTCAAAGATTTTATGTCTAGGTTTTAAAAGACTGCTTTCTCTTTGAGTTCCTTGTGAAATAATAGAATTGATCCGTTTCAGAATTCAGGGAAATTTTCCTATTTCAAAAAGATGAGAAATCTGTATGGAGAGGGAACTCCTTAAAATTTATGCATTATTTCTGTCTTGAGGAAACAAGAGAGTCCATATGTTGCAGAATGGTGCAAGGATCGGGGACATGGATTCTGTGTGAACAACCAAGGCCTTGGATTTTAGGCCCTTAGCATAAGTAACTTAGGCTCTTAGCACAAGTTAGGCCTTCGGGGCTTCTGTCCCGTGAGAAACTGCAGCACAATCCAAGATTAGGTAGGGAAGCAGTCCCATGAGAAACTGCAGCACANAGATGAGAAATCTGTATGGAGAGGGAACTCCTTAAAATGTATGCGTTATTTCTGTCTTGAAGAAACAAGAGAGTCCATAAATGAAGGTGGGCTTCTGCTGGGACACACTTTTAGATTTTGTCTTAATATCACCAGTCTGTGACAGTGAGAGCGTGTAAGTAGAAACAGACAGTAGAAACAATGCATGAATTCTCTTCAATTTCTATTTTCCTTTTCCTCCACGACCATGACTGTTGATTAAGTTTGCTTTGGGGAGACCAGCTTTGTCTTTCCCAGTAATAGCAGTGAAAAGGTAATGGTAGTAATGTTTCTGGAGAAAAGGTTTGCTGGTTTTTGTTCAGTGCATTGTGAGAGTGTGCCATTAGAATCCTTGTGGGTTAACTAAGTAGCATCCAATATGAGGGTGGAAGGTTGGGAGTTAACAAACTTTGCAAATTGCCTTAAAAGTTTTAAAGTTTTCCTTTCTTTTTCTGTCTTTTTTTTTAACTTAAAAGTCTTTCTTTAGAGTCTCCCAATCCTAGTAACATGATCATTGATTTATGATAGCGTTGCTTTATGAAAACCAAACATGAGCATGTGCTGTTGAGTCCTTGCTCTGTTGAGATAGCTGTGTTATGACTTTTAGGGCCTCAGAGATTCGGTGAACAAGTTTTACATACCATCTGCAGGTCACATTCTATGTGCTTTCCTCTTCCTGTCATCTCAAAAGGAAGACAGCCTATAGCCATGAAGATNTCCATAAATGAAGGTGGACTTCTGCTGGGACAAACTTTTAGATTTTGTCTTAATATCACCAGTCTGTGACAGTGAGAGCTTGTCAGTGACAGTAAAAATAATGCATGAATTCTCTTCAATTTCTATTTTCCTTTTCCTCCACGACCATGGCTGTTGATTAAGTTTGCTTTGGTGAGACCAGCTTTGTCTTTCCCAGTAATAGCAGTGAAAAGGTAATGGTAGTAATGTTTCTGGAGAAAAGGTTTGCTGGTTTTTGTTCAGTGCATTGTGAGAGTGTGCCATTAGAATCCTTGTGGGTTAACTAAGTAGCATCCAATATGAGGGTGGAAGGTTGGGAGTTAACAAACTTTGCAAATTGCCTTAAAAGTTTTAAAGTTTTCCTTTCTTTTTCTGTCTTTTTTTTTAACTTAAAAGTCTTTCTTTAGAGTCTCCCAATCCTAGTAACATGATCATTGATTTATGATAGTGTTGGTTTATGAAAACCAAACATGAGCATGTGCTGTTGAGTCCTTGCTCTGCTGAGATAGCTGTGTTATGACTTTTAGGGCCTCAGAGATTCAGTGAACAAGTTTTACATACCATCTGCAGGTCACATTCTATGTGCTTTCCTCTTCCTGTCATCTCAAAAGGAAGACAGCCTATAGCCATGAAGATACAGAGAACAAACAAACAAACAGACAAACCATGCTTGCCACTCCTACTTAAGATTTATGGAGAATGAAGTAAGCAAGGCTCTGAGTCAAAAGATCCCACCAAATAACTGTTTGGTTTCTAAAGAGAGTCATAAAAGGCTTGTACAAAACCCTGTCTGTCATTATCAATCAAGAAGAATCCAAGAGACACGAGGACGCAGTAGTTAGAGCCCCTGTCCCTCTGTGCTGTGACTAAGTCATTCTGGACAGACAGTCTGGACATACACATCTTCCTGCCTGTGAGCATGCTGGTTGCAGGACATGAGCAAGTAGAACCTTTGAGAAAATGAGTAGGAGTATTTGAAACCTGCTTAGTTAAAAAAAAAACAATTCTTTTCCATTAGGTTGCGTCTTGAGTCTTATTACATTAATTTCCCACCTCAGCACTAGGTATTTGGTCTGAACTTGCTCGGTAACATCATTTTCAAGGTTTTTAATATTGTTTTGTAGCAAGGCATCCAAGATGATCATAAACATAACCTAGGCAAATAGTTTGTGGATAAGTGATGGTGAGGAGGTCTTTTTCCAAGCACAAGGAATTGCTTCAGAGCAATTTTTGGTCTTTTTAATGAACTTTGTTTTTGGAGCTGAATAGACTGTATTTAGACTAAAGTTTTATAAATTCAACTCTGAAATAGAGAAGCACTAAGAAGCTCAAGATTCATGTCAGTTATAGCATATTCTTGTCAATTAAAATATTTGTGTTTTAATTTAGTCTACTACAACGTATGGAAAATAGGTTCAAATGAGAATTTATGATATTCTGCAAGTTAAAAATTTTCTTGGATAATGTAAGTCATATTTAATCAATTAGTTAAAAATACCAATTTACCTGATGGAAGAAGGGCAAGAGCGGGGTCCTGCACCTGGGGAGGAATAATCCCAGGCACCAGTACAGATTCCAGGTTGACCTACTGGAAAGCAGCTCCGCAGAGAGGGATTTGGGAGTCCTGTCTCTTAAGTTGTCACAAGTTAACCATGAGGCAGCAATGTGCCCTCGTGGCCAAGAAGACCAATGGGATCCTGGCTGCATCAGGAGGAGCGTTGCCAGCAGGTCGAGGGAGGGGATCCTGCCCCTCTGCTCAGCTCTGATGAGGCCGCACCTGGAGTATTGGGTGCAGTTCTGGGCTCCCCAGGACAAGAGGGATGTGGAGCTTCTAGGGAGGGTCCAGCACTGAGTGACAAAGTTGATTAAGGGGCTGGAGCATCTATCGTATAAAGAAAGACTAAGCAAGCTGGACTTGTTAAGCCTGGAGAAGAGAAGATTTTGAGNGAAGCAAGCTGGACTTATTAAGCCTGGAGAAGAGAAGATTTTGAGAGGGCATCTTATCAACATATACAAATACCTGAGGAGAGACTCCATGTAAAGAGGATGGGGCCCAACTCTTCTTGGTGGTGGCCAGTGACAGGACAAGGGGTAATGGGTACAAAGTGAAACACAGGAAGTTTAATTTCTATATGCGGAAGGTCTTCTTTCCTGTGAGGGTGACAGAGCCCTGGAACAGGCTGCCCAGAGAGGTTGTGGAGTCTCCTTCTCTGGAGATCATCAAAACCTGCCTGGATGCGACCCCATGTGTGCCATGTGCTCTAGGTGCCTCTGCTGGAGCAGGGAAGTTAGACTAGATGATCTCTAGAAGTCCCATCCAACATCAAGCTTTCTGCAATCCTGTGATTCTGTATAAATATTTATGTGTGTATGTATATGTATATATTTACCTTTCAGAAGAAGTATATGGTATAATAGCACATCTAGATCTTTAACAAAGCTACTGATACTGTTCTTAATTCTTTACCATTGAACAGTAATCTATAGAGCATGAAAATTCATGCTATTAAAGATGTCAGTAAATGCACTTGAAATGATGATAATGTAGTATATAAAGATTCCTTTTCATCACAAAATGCAGTTTATGTGCATTATGCTCCATAAAAATTCTCTGTCTCAGCAGATATGGAAGTTTAGTTTCAGTCATCAACAAAAAAATTCATTGCACTAACCACAAAAAAGAAAATTTTCAAAGCCAGGAAACAGCTTTCCATTCTTCCCAGCTCCATATAATGTCTTTACTTAGGCTTGAGCAAAGAAATGTTATGTACCAAATGGTGTTAGAAATCAGTAGGCAGATACAACCTCCAGGAAGTAGTCAAGAAAACTACGAAAGACTGTCTTGAAAAAAAAACATTTTGGAATATATCAAATAATAACCAAGGTTTGTCTGTCTCTGCCTCCTCTCATGCTAGGGCATGAATCTCTCTGGTGATTTAACGTGATCGTGTGAGATACCAAATCCATTGCCTAGCTATAGCACAAGCCAGCAGAGGTGAGGAAGTGACAGAAGAAAGGCAAGAATGAAGGAGGGAGGGACAGATGGACAGCAGACTCTAATGTATTTTCATATTCTCTTAGGAAACAATGAAACACATTGTTATTCTGCCGTTTGTTGTTAGGCTTTTTTGTGTGCCACCAGTCCCTTTTTTTATTAATTCTTTTTTTTTTTCCCAAACATGGTCAATTTTTGTTTCCTTCATTGTTTCCCCTGGAAGCATGCACATTCATCCATACAAAGGGGACCACAGCCCCATAGCCTAGGGCACCTAGAGAATTTCTTCATCTCTTGTTGTAATAGTTACTGTGTGAAGCTTATTTCCAAACCCAAGATTTACTTTCCCTCCTGTCAGACAGTCTTGATTACAGAGTTAGAGAAATTGATTCATGAGGAAAGGTTAAGGAGCTAAATAAAAATAGCTTGGCTGCATGATGACTAAGACAGATGGGAACATCCTAACAGGCTGCAGAATACTATTGGACTGAGAAGGAAGGGCCTCCGGGGAAAGACATAAAAACGTAATGTGGCTCATTCTGAATCTTCCAATTGTTATCAGAACCATTATGGTGAAGAGGGAAGCAGGTGGCCGTTTTACATACTGTTTTGAATTTAAACAAGTCACAGTAGAAGCACTTTGTCAGTTATGGGTTCTCGTAAGAGTGCAATATTTGCCCTGTTCCTTCAGATCAAAGCTATATCCTGCTGAGGATCCTATCTTCCGCAGTTCCCTGTAGCAGATGGGATTTGCTCAGGAGCTGAGCAAATGTACCATGTCCCTTCCTGTGGTATTCTCCCAGTTTCCAGCAATTTGTGACTTAGAGTTTTCTTGAGGCTTTATTTAAAAAAATGGACTTTTTAAAGACCATGGTCTTTAAAAACAACACATTTTATAGATCATCTATTATTTGCCTACTTTTGAAACTTAAACACTTTTGGGAATGATTTTCCTACTTTAGTTGAGTTTATCTGTGGTTTAATCAACACATTGTGTCTCTTGGCTGTTGTTGCAAGAATTAAGTTATCTTTCAAATTGTATAGACCTCAAATTGAAATCTTCCTTCACTTGCTTCTTTTCCAAGTTGAAGAGGCCTGGTCTACAAAGACTCTCCACTCAGACTCTCTGCCTAAGTAGCCACTCAACACTTCTCATTATCTTTAATGTCATTCTTTATCCCTTTTTTCAGTTTGAGTGTAATTTTTTAAAGAAATGATGGCTAGGGCAGCATCTAGTACTCAAGATGTAGGTCGATAATGAATTGTAATTCTTCTGTCTGAGGGATTTTTTTGACCATTGCTGAGAAGAGATGACATATTCACAGTCTTCTCTGCATGAAACAGCTAACTGCTTTTGGGAACAGCTGTAATGTGAGAAAAGATATTTGACCGCATGAATATGACTGAAATTCTTTTTCTGAATTTGAAGTGTCACATATAGCTGAATGAGAATCCACTATTGTTAGCTGTTGTTGCATCAATCTATCTTCACTACTGACCTGTATTTGAAAGATAAGCTACATCCTGAGCTTTCACGAGGAAGCGTGGATGATTTATAAGTGCGGAAGGAAGAGAATCCACATATTTACACAAAAGAAGATGACAAGGAGGGCAAGACAAGGCAACTTTCTGCAGCAATACAGCTGGTGAAAGACCCAATTGTTATTTTACATTGTGTAGAATACACAAAGCACTGCTAAGATTAGAAGATATTCAAAAATTTTAAAGAAAAAGCTCAATTAACCTTCTATGCCTATTTCTTGAGCTTGCTAAAAACTTTGCCAATAAATGCACAGATCTTTCTTTTGTAATAAATGTGTCTTTAATCTAAGGAGTCAAAAGCATGGTTTCGAAAATCTCTCTGATAAAGCTGCTTTGGAATTGAAAGGAATTCAGGTTCCATTTATGTCAATACCTTTCTAAACCTATATTAGAGATAACATGTTCTCTCTAAAAATAAATCTTTTATGTTCAAATATATTGGTGAGATTAGAAGTATAGAAATCTGAGAAAAAGAGCATATGTGTACAATGATAGTTGTGCTATTTGGTATCTGTCATAGCATATTTAAAAAAATGATGTTCCAGCAATTAACATATTAATACTAACATCTCAAACCATATTTTAACCAAAGCTTTGTGGCTAAGACAAGAAAATATCAAGCTTTCACTTGCATCCAATGCAAAAGGAGGATACACTTGAACATATCACAGCGCTCACGATCTTGCAGAGGCTTTCCAGCAAAGCTTCAAATATCTGTATTTCGACCTGTCTGTATGTATGAGAACATCACCAATTTTTACGAGACGTAAATGAGATGTGGGCAAAAGTTTCCCTCAGCAAAAGCAAACCATTGTCCAGGACATAAATTAATTGTAAAATTATTCAGGAAAATCACATTTCACATGAAACTCTAAATAGGCATCCTGATTTTGAACTAATTCATCATGTACATATAAGCACTCACACAGAAACAAAATGCATGATCATTACTACCTTTTCTTTTACAGTGAACAGAGCAAGTAACATTTTCACAATTAGTGACAAGCGTCATTGGGATATTTTGTCAAACCTACTTTTCATGGTAGAAGTGCAGTTTAGCATTTAGGAAACAGGTTATAAAAATGGAATTTCTCTACATACTCCATTTTTAATGCAGAAAAGGTATTACAAAAGAGATTTTTAACCTACAATAGTACTGAATTAGAAGTGTTTAGTTGCAGAGCATCAGCTAACTCTTCTAGCAAATTGCTTTCTGTAAGTTCCTGATTTCCTGTAATCAAATTACAAAGAGAGGCTGTAATTTGCTCATAATATGTCATTGGAGTCAGACCCAGGGGATCTGCAGTAATTTAATATGTACCTAAATTCTGTTCTTTTTTCCACTATCTGGCCTAATGGGGAAAAGGCAGATGTATGTACCACCAACACCATCATTTCCAGCTTTGTCCCTTGTTTTAAAAGGAAATTTATCTCTGTAGACCTAGATATCTTAAGCATTATGATTTAAATTGGAAATTCTGGATAGTGAAATTGAGGAACATGAATCTTTTCCTAGATTAAAGAAATAACTTACTGGATATTCTGCTGCTTTTCTCTACAGGAGCAGCTCTAAGCTGTCCTGGTTCATGTACAGCTTTTTGAAAAAGTAAAGCCCTTCTGTCTTTTATGCTAATGAAATGATAAAATATAAGAGATTCTGGAATATATTTATGTTTACTGTAGTCTTAGTAGCTTCATTTTTTTAGCTTGTCTTTTATTTTTGAAGTTCCTGGTAACTCTTTTTATGACAGGATATCAACCAATAAATGAGGTACAAATAATCAATTCTTATAACTTGCTTTCTCATTTTACCTACAAGTATCCTGTGTTGCCCTTTTTTCTTGGAATGGTATGATATAATTTGGGGATATTCGGAATTTTTAGTTTTGTTTTTCACATAAATCTGCATTTTCCTACAGGCTGTCCTTTGCTACAATGTCTACCCACAAAATAATACAGATACTACTATTTGGCATGCACTACTTCTACAGTTCTGTGATAGGAAGTGTTGAGCTTCTTTGAGAAGGTCAAACGTTCAAGCAGAGCAAACTGACACTTTTTCTTTAAGAATGAGGCACAAAATTGCAGTAAGAGCAAATTTTGGTCAATACCAGATTGAAAGAGCCAATGGGAAGTACCCTGGAGCACTTTTTTTTTAGCATGCCCAGGCTGCTGGACATGCTAACTTCTCAGTGAAATCTGGGGAACTGAACAGAGAATATGCTTGTAGCGTAGTAATCCGGAGACTAGAAGATCTGAATCGCTCTCAGTCTTGCAGGACTAACAAGCACTACCTGTGACAAAAGTCATGTATCCCTAAAGTAAAGAAATAAAAGAGGCATATTCTTTCCATGTCCTTTTCACACAGTGCTTAAAGACTGAGCAGTGGTTTCAGGGTCCACCTGCAGCCCAGGCAGATCCATTTCAGCTACCATGTGCTATGTTTTTTTTTTTTTTTGCTGCAGCTTCAGAGAACAGTAATTAGTTCTGCTGTGGTGAAAGCAGTTCAGTCAGTCAGCTTGTCTTTTCTGAGATACAAATATGTGGGTATTTTTAAACAAAGGGAATTTACTTGTCCTTATTTACCTGTGCCATATGTTTTCCTGGAGTAATTAAAGCAGCAGCTGCTGTGAACAAAAATCATCACAATGCCTAAAAGAATGAATATGGCTTTGGATTTTAGAATATTTTTATCAGACCACAATTGAAGAAACGTACCTAATTCTTAATCTAGGGTGACAAAAATGTGACAGCTATTTTGGTAGCCATGGAAGAGAGAGGACACTAAATGAAGGTGGCTGTATGACCACTGGTAATGTTCAGCACTTGCAATTGCTGCTCTTTATCCAGCAATAAAGAGCAGCAAAGGCTGCTCCTCCAAAGAAGAGCACAGTCTGAGATTTCAAAATCAGTGGGGTCTTTCCACTAACTTTGATGGAAATTCCACTCAATTTTGGAGGGGAATCCCACCACCAAAAAGATAATTCCAACTGGTATTAATGGTGGCTACCGCATGGAGCAACATAAAAAACTCCATGGTGAGACCTTGAAGAAAGGAGATTCACTTCACCTAATGCTAGCTAATCTAAAAGGTCAATGTAAATCACTTAGCTCCTTATCAATAGGAAAAATAAAGAGAAAGAGAATATTCTCCAAAAGATGACCTACTCTACAGACTTCAGACATCCACCTGAGCAGAGAGTGGGTGACTGCTGTCCTAGGTAAGACTTATAATTTCTAAATGGCTAAAGTTAAGTAGACTGAATCTTCATTTTCAAAAAAATATTTTGTTGTGTTTCCTAGTTATGTATGCATAATAACTTCTTGTAACATGTATTTTGATTATATATTTGCTTAGACAATATTTAGAATCTTATTGGTCAATTTTTGAAATTAAAGTAATAGAAAATATTAAAAAAATATTAACTATATTTATCTTATAAGCTCATTTTTACAGTGTGATTTCATGCAGATCAAAGTTTAACAGAAAGCATGAAATATTGCAATGTGCAGAACAAAGCAAATTATGCTTGCAGGTGTTAAAATACACAGAAGGTTTATTTGTAGTGGTAAAGAAAACATTGCTCTTTCTCAGTAACACACCTTTATTTCCTATCTTCTTCTCCAATAATTGCAAAGACTCTGGAAGTCTTCAGGCATTTTGCAAGCAATAAAAAGAGTACAAAGCATTACAGAATAGTTTTTGCAGTTTTTCTTTGTGTTTTCTCAACAAAGCACATCTGTTCCTTTTTAAAATGGCTGTGATGCTCCCTTAGGGTGACCATGATACGGTCAGGGTGCATTCAGCCATTACCCGCAACAGGACACGGTACTAGTTAATCAGCAGAGGCAGTGGGTATACAGAAGGGTGACCTATTGCAAGCAGCCTTATATAGGGCCCCAGATTGTGAAGTCAAATTTACTTCCTCCTGTGGGATACTGGCACATCAAATCATGCCAAAGGCAAGTGATGCCTACCTGGATTAGGTAAGAGACAGGAGAGTGTCTGTGCTGCAGCTGGTTGATGGATAGGGTAGAGTGTGGGAATGGTTCTCAGCAAGTGATACTGCTCCCATGCTCATTTTACCTAAAAGCTGCTTGTTTGGCTCGTGATCTGTTCAAACGCGTATGTAAGTAGTTACATCACTTCATAGAGGTTATGAAGCTAGTGACAGAATAGCTTTTCCTGCCATGTCTGTTCTCTTAATGTTATCCAAAACAGAAAAATTAAGGAAGGATTTTTTGAAGGAATGTCTGGTATACGTACCCTAATTACCGTGCCTATGTTTCTAAGTTACTCAGATGTGTATATTTTTTTCCCTGGAAGTACGTATACTTATAGGCAATACAAACAAACAAACAAAACAGTGCAAAGCCTGATTAGGCTTTTCTGTATTTTATGCCTTCTAAGGAGCCAAACTGTAAGAAAATGGTTTCCTGTGGAGCAGGTATTTGGGGAGTAAGTAAACTGTGCTTGGAGTAGAAGGAGTTAGTACTGGGTCCTGACAGGGTTCCAGCTCTCAGGAGTCCAGAAGGGAAGTGCCTGGCCCTAAGAGCCTACAGGCAGGAAGGCCAGTTGGTTTGTGATAGGCTGCGGAGATCGGGGCCACCTGCGTATCTGCGTACTTGATACGAGTATAGTAAGTGGCCTAAAGGAGGTGTTCTGTCCTATCCTATCACATTGTACATTTTTGAGGAATTTTATAGATCAAATTTTATAGATCAAGAATCTTTGTGGTTGACGGATATTTCAAAGGGTCTCTCTGAAGAATTTAGTAGTCTCATAGGCAGCATGTTACAAACCAAGACATGTAAACAGGGAAGATAAATATCAACCCAGAGGTTACATGCATTATAGAAAAATTTATGCCTGGATTTTTGAACATCCAGGCTGAGGGTCTCGAACACAGTATGCTGTTATCTCAAGTCCCGTGCTCATTTTTCTCTGACATGACTTTTTATAAACATCCAGTTGATCCAAGGACACAAATCCTGTTAACTTCAAAGCACTTGAAGAACACACTTGTGTCTTTTCCTTGATATCAAGAAGGCTGGGGAAAGAAGGGGCAGCAGATGAACTGGTATCCTTGCAACTTTTGTTGATTGGTTGATTGTTCTGGTTGATTGTCTCTGCTTGAGCAGGAGGGTTGGAGTAAGTGAGCTCTGGAGATCCCCCCAACCTCAACCATTAGGCAATTCTGTGATTCTGTGTTTTTCCCTTTGGAGTAGTAAATATGGCTTTCAGAGAGGTACAGTGATTACATTCTTGGAATGTGTAAATTATAAAATGCCTCTATTTGGTTAAAAATGCCTAATAATGTGCTTGCCTTCAGGAAAGTTAATGTTCAGGTTTCATTTCCTCTAGAGAGAGATATCAGTTCAGAGGAGCATGCTAACACAGAAAAGGACTAACCAGGTTATTGTAAGAGTGCAGGGTATTCATCAAGTAATTCGGGTATTCATCAAGTAATTCCAGAGATGGTTGCAAAAGCTGGAATGTTAAATCTCACTAAGTAGAGATACGGATGTAGACTGAGGGCAACCTGGAGGGAAATAAGATTGAAATAATGAAAATTTGCTCCCTCACTAGTACGTAAAGAATGTCTACAATATTGTGCTCATAAAAATAGTGTCTCTGGGCAATGTGAAAATAATCATAGATAGAAATTGCACTTCCTTTCTGGAATCACATGAAGAAGAATAAAACTTTCATGTCTGAGAGAACATAATCTGTAGCTTTCAGCAAGCTAGCTCATTTTTAATGTTATTTGACTATCTTCTGAGGTTTCCTAACATAATGAGATTTCAGGCTGGGTCAGCAAATATCTTTATTTCTTTGAATCCCGGAGAAGTCCTGTCTCATTTTTCACCCTGTTCATATTTGATTTTTTGCACATAATGTATTGGAGTTGTTAAGACAATGTATTTAACAACCTCTTTTCTGATAGAGCTATGAGATAAACCTTCACTGAAAGGTTAAACTGAAACTTACCATGGCAAAATAATTTCCGAAAACTATACCTGAAATTTTCAAGACAAGACTGGAAGAGTGAAGATTGTTTCCAGGATTTTATTGGTCAGTATTAATACAATCACAGAATTGCAGAGGTTGGAAGTGACCTCTGGACCATCTAATCCAACCCCCACTGTTTAAATCAAGGTCAGCTACAGAAAATTGCCCAGAGCTGTGTCCAGTTGCATTTGATTATTTCCAAAGCTGGAGACTCCACAACCTTTCTGGACAACCTCTGCTGTTATTCAGTCATCCTTACCATAAATATTTTTTCCTTATGTTTAGACAGGATTTCCCATACTTTGCTTTGTGCCCATTGTTTCTTGTCCTTTCACTGGCCACCACTGATAAGAGCCTGACTCTGTTTTCTTTACTGCCCCCCATCAGTCACCTATACATGTTGATAAGATTCCTCCCTGGGCCTTCTTTTATCTAGGCTAAACAGTCCTAGCTCTTTCAATCTTCTCTTTTATGATGGATGCTCCAGTCCCTTAATCATCTTTGTGGCCCTTCGCTGGACTCACTCCAGTATGCTCATGTCTGGGGAGCCCAGAACTGGACACAGTACACCAGATGTGGCCTCAACAGGGCTGACTGAAGTGGGAGGGTCACCTCCCTTCACCTGATGGCAATGCTCTTCCTAATGTAGCTTGGCATACTCGGCATACTGTTGGCCTTCTTTGACGCAAGGACACATTGCTGGCTAATGTTTTGTTATCCCCAAGGACTCCTAGGACCCATACTAACCTAGCTATTCATACTGCAGGCTGGCATGGATTGAAGCGTATTTCCATCTTTGTGTCCATCCATGTAGACTAGATTGCTGGAAAAACTGAAAAAAAATAATGAAACTTGAGTTTGGCCACTTATGAACAGCAGAAATAACTTCAGGATTTTCCCAAACCTTTTGAAGTATGCTAACAAAAGACTAATAGTAAGGTACATCTCCACCATTTTTTATACTTTTATACTTTTATGTTTTATAGGTTATCTTTCCATTTTACCCTTTTTGACTGTCAGGAATATTCCAATTTATTTCCATACTGCATAGATAAAAGCAATCCCCCACTTCTCACACAGCTTACGTCATCCTGATAGCAGACCTCTAATCCCTTGGCCACTCTGTTCTGGTAGATGTTGGATACAGGATTGTATACCCAAATGGAAATTATTCTGTTCTAGAAACAGCAAGTGCTTTAATTTTCAGGTACTTGAATTTTAATACAATCCTTTCTTGCCCTTTCTAGAGGAAGAAACACTTCCCTTCCTAGCAATTCACAGACATTGGAAATGGGAATCTAGACAGAGATAGGGCTTTCCATTTCATTTTCAGTGCCCAGAAGTTCAATAATTTTCTTGCTTATTGCCCTACAGTGGTATTTCAGAGATGTCAATATCAGTGAAAAAGTAGCAAGAGGGAACTTTATTCCTCCACCACCAGAAGGGTTTGATTACAGATGAAATACTATTAATCTCCCCTTAGAAAAAAAAAATCATACAGCTTATTTTCTGTCTGTTTTTGAACTGCAATACAAACTCAGTATGGCATTCTTGAGTCAGTTTGAGCATGTAAAATGTTTTCATTGTCATACATATCCTCATATCCCGTGGGTTACAAACAAAAATGAATAACCATTTCTCTGATGAAGATCAGGGACTGTTTACTCCCTGTGGTTTCTTGGGAAAAAAAAAAAAAACAATCCCCCCCCGCAACTCCATCTAAAGCTCCAATTATTAGACCGAGACAAAACTTTTGGAAGAATATAGTGCAGTGTTTCTACAATCATTTTTATACTATGCATTCATCTTCCTCTGGTTACATAAGCATTTATAGCCTCCCAAACTCCCAAGTTAAGAATCTTCATTAGGGGCTGTGTCAGCCCCTTGCCCCTGCAATGTGTTCAGCCTTGAAAAGAGTGTTTGCTGAGAAAAAAAGCAAGGCTCCTATACAAGTGGAGAACGTTACAGTTTTCAATGTGGTAAATACTTATCTTCCTTGCTCTGGAGTTTAGGATACCCTACACAAGTTGCCTTGTGAGACTGTATAACCATTAATAGGAAAAGGGAAGCAGACAATGTAATAGAAATCCAGATTGCAAACATTTATTTGTCCCAAAGTTCTCCTTCATTCTATCACTTTAACTTCCTTCCTCCTATTTAACAGGTAATCGTCTTCTAATGCAGTTAATGTTATAGTTTAAAAATATTACAGAAGTTATAGCAAATGAGGCTTGTTTGCTGTAAACTGATTAATTTATGAACAGATATCACAGAATCACAGAATGGCTGAGGTTAGAAGGGACCTCTGGAGAAGGAAATAAATTGTTTAAAATCTCTAATTATAAAGCTCAGTTATGCTGGTTTCTCCTCATACATTATTATTGCCAAAATAGAAATAAATACTTTTGGTTTCCACTTAAAATACAGAAATGTGAGGAAAATGAAGCATACACCTTGCTGATTATCAAAACACAGCCCATGGACCATTGATAATGAAATATTTGCTGTTGACCTGCAGAGAGCTATATGGTTATTGGATTTTTTTTCTAAGTTATTAGCTGCAGGAGAAGATAGCTGAAAACTGTAAGGATGAATTTTGCAGTAATATGTTTCTGTGCAGCCTGTTTTAATCAGCAGGTGGTTGTCAGCTAAGTACAGAGAGGAAGAGAGAGAAGGGCAGTGTTTTTATGTCTGAGAGTATAGGCCTTAATGACCAACAGACACTTGTAGATGCGCAGCAGAACCCTCCCAAACCTTTAAAATACAGCCTATAAACCAGTATGATTCAAACACACACACAACAACAACAACAACAACAACAACAACAACAAACCACTTTAGTTGACTTTTTTCTTCTTTGTCCAAGATCTGTAGATTTTAAGGGAATCTACCATCTCTGTTTGTCAGGAGATATTCTGTGAGCTCTCTCCTAATTTTTCCTTTTTTTTTCTAAAAATCTCTTCATCCCTTTTGGGGCCCTTTCAGACACTCCCCCTCACCAGTGCTCACCCCCTACAAACTCTCTTAGATGATTAGCACCTTTCTACAATGTATGCACATGATTTGTAGTTTTAAATGAAAGACCAAAATGGCATTCATGAGGAGTGACACAATGTTTTTCACACTTGGAACTTTTATTTCATTTCACCACCTAGTTCCGTGAAGATTTTCCAGGGAAAGGTAATTTCCCTGCACAGAGAGCGAGCATAACTCCTCTCTGCATCTCCTTCCTCCATTTTCCACCTACTTCTGTAATTTAGTTCTGCTAAAGGACACATACAAGAGCCAAGTGTCAGCCCGAGACTGGCTTGCAGAAGAAATACCGAAATGCAAAAGCGCAGCTTTGCAATTAAACTTAAGATTCCCTTTTTGTGTTGTCTCCTTCATTTCTCTTTCTATAATTCAGCTTGCATTATTCTGACAAGGACTTCTGTAAACTCCCAAGATGCCAACCTGAAGCTGACAAGAATGGTGGCAAAAATACCTACAGAACAAATTCTTTTGACAGCCTAACAGGAGTCTGTCGGCTGCTGGAATCACCTTTCACTTTTCCCTTGTGCATTTCTTCTGCTCGGGCCTCTCTCCACACCTCAGTGGCAGCCTGGGGGTGTCAGCCTTAATTCCGCAAAGGCAGAGATAAGGAAAACAAAATGTCAGGTGTCAAGTCTAGCCTGTGACCCCCCACTACTACATCAACCGAGAAGAGAAATCTTGGGAAAGTGGCCTGTTAGCTCCTTAAGTCTTGGCTGGCTTAAGTGGTTTCCAAGTGTTTTCATAAACTAAGCCAGAGAGAGATTTGCATCTAAGATATGATGCAGTGTCCACTGAAGCCAATTTGACTTTCAAAACTCACTTCAGTGGATTGAAGGCTGACCTTGGTTCTCATCATGAGAGTTCTGTATAAAAATAACGTACTGCTGTGTATTTGTAAAGGGCCTATGTAAAAGACTTGATCCGCTCGCACATAAAAAAGAGGAGACAAGTGACATTCTGATATATTTTGCATTAGAAACACATAAATTCTGCAAGGTTCAAGAGAAGTCTGTGAGCTCAATGTATGTATTGTTATCTAATGATAAAAGCAGGTTATTTTACAATAACTGCTGCTGATGTCATTCCTACTGTCACTGATCCAGTACTGCTTTTAAAATAGTTCTTCTGAAGAAAATGTTCGCTGGCATCAAAACCCCTGATCATTCAGTTGTATTGCCAAGTAAATCTAAATAGTAATGTTCAAGTGAAATGTGGAGAAGCACACTCTGGAAAAAAGAGTTTTAAGTATGCAAACGTAAAACATTTGACTTCTTTGAAGAAAACTGAATCAAACTACAGCATTTAGCAAACACATCTCTTTTTTTGCCATTATGATTAGTTCTTGCCTTAAAATGGAAAATTCCCACTTTACTTACTCAGTTCAGTATACTTATTATGTACACTTGCCTTCACTCCCGCTTGCATAGGTTGACTGCGTATGTAGGGAGGCCATAGAGGCAAAATACGGGAAATAATGATAGATGCCAGTAAACAAACCAATGAAAAATATTTAAATGCAAGCATTGTATTAAATTAGCTGATGTGTTAAATTAGTTGATGTTACTTTTGCTTACGCAGCATCGGTAGTTGGAACTTGTGATGGAAGGAGCTGCAACACGAGGTATGATGCTTGACAGGTTACAGAGATTTGAAAGGTCAAGGATAATTTTCAAAACATCTGTGAGTTTATTTTCAACGCTTCAGCATCAAATAAAACTCACTTGAACAAACTTGTCATATAAAGAACTTGCAGCACTTGTGATATGTTTACAAAGTAAAATGGGAAAAATACAGTCCCAATCGTGTTAAAAGAGCAAAAGTAGCCTGACAGTCAGAAAAAGAGAAAGTCAGTGCTTAAACTTCCCAGTCCTTGGCAAGAAACTGCCGAGAGAGGAAGAAGGCATGGCAGAACACTCAGGGTCTAGGCATTACCTCTCAAAAAACAACTGATCCCTTCCGAAAGAAGAGGTTTTCAGCATTTGGCTGCTCTGTAGTCTAAATCAAAATGACACATTCTGCTCAGGCTGATGCTTGGGAAGCCTGGGAGAGGGAAGATGTCCTCACTTCAGTCTAGCTATCAATGCTGTGACAGTTGTCATAAGCCGGTGATCCTCTTGCTTGGTGTAGCGCGCTTGGGGTGGGACGTGCTGTCAAGACGGGAACGGGGCCAGTAGCCTAGCCAGCTGGGGAAAGCAAGCCAGGGCTTCTCCCTTTCCATAAGCTAGCACTCACTGCCCTTCACAGCTGATGATAGTTAGGATACTTACCATAGTGACAAACAGAGCACAGAAACCAGAATTAAATGAACCTGCAAAATGCATCTGATGATAGGTCTTTTCACAATAGTTGGCATTTTAGTTAATTTTCTTTCATGACTTAACTTGAGAGACAAAAACAATGAAAAGAAAGAAATATGGGATAAAATGTGAAAGAAAAGAGAAAGCATGAATTAAAAAAGCAACATTTCAATATATACCTTCTTCAATAAAACATTAAGAAGACTATTACAGAGAAATCAAGTATTAGTCTAATTTTTAAATCAGCCAATGCAAATCAAGAGAAAAAAAATATCTTTTTCAAGTCTCCCATCTCTGTCTTTGCAGCAAGTTTATTGGAGAACCGGCTACTTTTTTTTTTTTTTTTTAAACCAGGAAATTTGGTTGAATATCCAAAAGTTAACAAAAATATCTGTTCCTTTGGAAGAACGTTAGTGGATAGAAAAAGATTTCTTTCACTTACACTTTGTCTAGTTAATAAAAGAATAGTTTTCAGTTATGTCCATCACATTATCTTAGATCTTCCATTAATTTAACACATCTTCGATGGTGTCAGGGACATGTAGTGGATTGTCCTTAATCAGTATTTATTGCCAAAGAGAACATACTGTTTTTCCTTCAGATTCACTTTGAAATAAGCACCTGAAATAGACTGGATAAATATCTCACTTGAAGAAGAGATCTTTGGCTTCACTCTTATCTCCTACCACTATAAATCAGTTATAATTCTTTTAAAGTCAGTGGAGTTACAGCAATATGTAATAGATAACAGAAGGAGGCCTTGTGCTTGAATTAATGCTTGTGACTTTTTCTAAGGGAGGCTTTGGTAACATAATCAGGAGCAGTGATAAATCCTTAACAGATACCTATTGTTCACAGTCAAATGGCCTTTTAGGTCAGCTGTCAAATTACCATGACTTACTAAGCAGTGGTATCTCCTTCATTCAGTGTCTCGTGTTGAGTGGTATGTTCCTGACAAGCAGAAGGAAATCCAATTACGTGCTTTTCTTCCTTGCTTCTCCAGGAAATGCTTCCATTTTTAATATGACAGCTGGCCATACAATACAGTTGTTGGTAGGGTCTCTTTAAGAGGACTACACTTGAGCAATTCTTTTGCATAACAGTTGTGAAAGACAGAATATGTTGCTGCAGCTCTATGAAGAAAACAGAATTAAATTTGGGCCTGGGCAGATTCTGCAGGAGAGTGTTGAGAGCAGGTTGTAGAAAATATACTTTTGTACTTCTAACTCCCAACGTTTAGTTCTAGCCAGCTCGTATCAAGAGGTTGGATGTGAATGGAAGGACATCAGATGGAATCTGATGCTATCTGATGCCACAAAACAACTGTTTCTCTGAAGAGTAAACAATTATGTCTGCATATTCTTTTCAATTTTACTTGTATGAGGTAATTGCCCTGAGATGATCATCAGCTTTGTGGGATTTTGCTTTCTTGTTTTCTTTTTTACTTTTATCATTTCTTCATGTCATTTCTTCATTTCTTCAGGAGAATGATTGGTGCACATCTCTACTCGATTCTAACCCAAATTTGGAAGCTCAGAAATACATATGGAACAGTCATTTTTGATATAGTCTCAGTTAGCTTTTGTGGCTATCTCTAGGGTAAAGTGCAGGAGAACCTGGCTGGGTGTTGCTATTTTAACTGCCAGTATAGTTTTCAGTTCTTAATAAATCATAATAAATCTGATTGGGAGGACATTAAGTCTTAACAACTAGGTTTTCTGTGGCAGAATAAATAGTGCCCTGAGAATATATTTCTCTGTCTCCAAATGCCATGGGATCCCTCTGACCTTTAAATGTAAACTTTCAAATTAGTGGGAAGGAGCTTAGCCAAAAGATTCTCATTAACATTTATGGAAGCCAAGAAGCTGAATGTTTTTCTGGTGGACTGAAATTTACCTCTATGCCATGGACTGAGAAGCAATATGATGAAAATCAGAGGACATGCTAATGAAAAATGCACTTTCAGAGCCAATTTTTTAAATCTCTTTTATAACAGACTCAGACACATTCTGGACTGGCTTCCTGTGGTCCCAATAGTTTAAAACCCAATGATCTTCTGACTTGAGATGATCAAAAATGCAGTTAATACTTTTAGGGTGCTGGAATAACAAGTGCCTTTTGTCCAACATGCAAAGAATATTTTTTTTTTAAACAAAACACCTGTCATTTTTAACAGTATTTATCTTGAAAGGCAGAGAGTCCCGAAGAAGTGTACCTGCTGCTCTATCAGTTGCATTTCCTGTGCATTCAGCTGCATTTTCTGTGGATTTCTGAAAAGATTTTCAGACCCAGGAACACATTTATTTCATCTGATGATTTAGGTTCTACCTTTCTGTGAATTTTATCAGTTCCTTGGCTGTAGTTTTTATAATCAGCACTGCAGTATGTCATTACTTCTCTTTATTTCGCTATTAATGGTGAGGCAGTTAACCTTTTCACAAACATTATGCATTATAGATTCATAGATTTTTAAGGCCAAAAGGACAGCAGTGTTAGTCTAAGCTGGCCTCCTATACTGCAAGAAGTATTCTTTGCGGGAGTTTGACAACAGGGTGATGTCTCTTACCTCCTAAGGGCAATATAAAAGCTCCCCCGGACTTTCATGGATCAAGGTTTCATTTCTACCTGACATTTTTGCTAGTACTGATATATAGAAAAAGGTAAATTCATTTAGCTTTGGTGCTATCACCTCAGTAAAATAACTCACTGGGACAGGCTGCAAGTGTTATAAAGGTTAGAAGAAAAGTCTACACTGTAAAAGATTTATCGAGGTGGAAAGGTTTTGGCGAAGCTTTTTGACTCTACAAGAGACTGGTCAAACACAGACCAAATTTTATTTTTATTTTTATTTACAGGACTCAGTGGTCAAGGTTTCAGTTCCTTTCTAGGCTTTTTTAGTAAACTTAGCCAGACTGAAAAGTATCTCCCCAGTGTAGGATTCACTGGGAAGTATCCACCTCCTCCACTACCATTAAGGCAAGAGGACTGGCAACAACAAAATCTACTGACCTCTGGCCTCATCAGGGCATTATGTCTCGAATCCATTTTTTCCCTCTGCTCTTATGTGTCAGGGACATTATCTGGCAATTTCTTCTCTTCAGCCCAGAATATGCACAATATATTCTCAGGGGTGGGAAAGTGCTTCTCTTCTGCCCAGTGGACTTGCAGTCACCAGGAACAATGCATAGCAGATGCTGTTTTTAATCCTTGACTAGGCAGTTTCTTGACTCTGTAAGTAACAGCTCAAATGCAGGTTTCCTTTTCACCTCCTGCCTCATCAAAGAGTGTTCCACTAAGAATAAAATAGCCAAAAAATAACTAAATGTGTAAGCTGTAATGAAAGTAAATATGTGATCCGATATCATTGCTTCTTAGTGGGGCTTGATTAGCTTTTCAAAAAGTTAAGTGTCCCGGAGCATAAGATTCCCAAAGACACCAAGGGCGTGTGTAGGACGGACAGATACAACACCAGAGCTATGGGTGATCCATGCCTGCCCGAGCAGCAGTTGAACCCCCGGTGTAGTTATTGAAGACAACTCAAATGACTAAATGCCTCTGTTCTGGCAACTGAACTAAACTCTAAGTGACTGAAGGAAGTTTTAAATGAGATTGAAAATTAGCATTTTGGTGTTAAAGGTGCTGCAAGTGTTAAAAGTTGTTAAAGGTGTTAAAATTGTCACCTATGGCTGAGGCAGATGTGAAAGAATAAACTACACTTCCAAAACAAATAAGCAAACAATTCTTGCTGTTGAGCTTTCTCCATCATTGCTGTCAATAAGAGCTGAATTTCAGTTGCCTGTTACTGCAAGTGTCTGCAAACTGCTGTGACAATAAACCTTCCCTGTGCATAAGCTCAGAAAACAAGACTACTTCTCTGCCCATTCGGGTTTAATGATTTTCAATGGCTCCATTTATTTTGAAGCAAGTTACAGCAATTCTGCTAGTCTATAGCTTTTGGATGCAGTCTGTTTTTGACTTAGTAAATAGATGAAGTTCTCAGCAAAGACTCTTAATTTTTTAATTAAAAATAAAAAAGGAAAAACTTGAGAAGCAGTACACTTCATGCTTGATGATATTGAAAAGAAAAGTATACGGATGATGTGTCAAGTTTTAGAAGACAGAAAATTGGAAAACCTTAATCAAAACAAGCTATACCACCAAATAAAATCCAAGTTAGTATATATTATCTTGCCATACAAATATTTCTACTGCAATTAAGTACATTTTGCTGAACAGGCTGAAAATGCTGAGAATAGGCTGACTTTGACTTTATTCAACTGGCTTTGTTCTCAGGCAATTCCTGATATTTAAAAGCAGAATCAAGACAAATTCACAAGCTCAACCATTCAAAATGATATGAATTAAGACCTTTATGTTCAGAGTGGTATTTCTGAGGAAATATCTAGAAACTACTGTACAGCCATGATGGAAGCTTTGCAAAGAGCATGTGGTTTCATGTGGAAGGGGACATGAATGTTCAAGATTGCCCTTGGTAATCTATTGATTAGTGGATGCCATCAAGGGAAAAATTAAGGATCCATCATTGTGTCTAGATATGAGAATTAAATGCTACCATGAATGCAGCAATATCAGGGGTTGATATCAGGGGTTGCACTCAGCTTGCCACTGGAAAAGCCACATTATTGCTGTGGGCATGACTGGAATTAAGTTTGCCCAGAGGACACTGAAACTAATGCCGTGCAAAGAACTACTCTTGATAATGAAACTACATATTGTGGGAAATGTAGCTCAAAGGAAATGCTATATTAAAGGGAAAATATCCAAACTGCCTCATCGAGAGATGTGATATGTATAAAAGTGGCATATCTAGAAATAAAATCTAAAGGCTCTGCACGCAACCAGGCATCAACCCTCCCCCTCCAAAAGGGAAAACAAAGACTTTCAGTGAAGAAGAGTTACCTGGCCATATGAACAATGTAGGAGTTGGAAAATTTCTTGAAGAAATACCAGGGAATGAGAACTTGAAGGCAGGCTATAATAGCTCAGATAGATAGCGAATGTTTTCTTCCTTTGTACAGGATGATGTCTAAACATGATAAATAGCTAGGCAGACACACAGACAGATGGGCAGACGAGTCAAGGAAAGTAATAAGCGACTGCAAACTCTGCAGACGGGATTTCCAGCAACAGCTGTCCATTCTTTTTAAAAACAAAGCACTGCAGTCTGCCCAGTCAGAGGAAAGCTGCAACTTGCTCTAAAAGCAAATACACCCAGATATTTTAAAGCCAGAGACTGTGAGGTTCTCCAAATCTCTACCAAAGTGGCATAAACACCTTTATCCCAAGATTTGGCGTAGCAGTTTGAGAAGTGCATATACTGCAACGTACCCATGCTACAGTGTTCTTGCCAACAGAGTAGTCATCAAAATGGTTATGAAAGTACTGCTATTCTCTTGAACAATGTTCAGCTTCCTATACACTAAATGAGGCTTGCTGAAATCAGAAACATCTTAACTTTGCCCAAACCAAACATTAAGTGGTTTCCAATATGGGGTGAATTTAGTAGTTATTCTGGAACAGGTTATCAGCAGGACAGCAGAGTTTTTTTTTTTATTATTATTATTCTACATTGCACTAAAATTTGACTTTCATTCATTTGGTGAATTCTTTTGTGTGTATATAAGGACAAAACTGATTATGTGCTACTTAGATATGCAAGTTTAGGTATTCACTTCCAGCAAGCCAAGGTGGAATTGTTCAGACTTATATGCCCTTCTTATATTTGCATAAAAATAATTTAATGAATACTTTTGTTCCATGACTACATGCACTTATTTTTAGTAAAATGACCCTCTGTTCCAAACTTAGCATTCTTTAGCATTCTGTATTGATTCTGTGCCTAAACTTCAGAATGTTTAATGTCCTAACTCATCATTTGACTGAGTTTATTGAAACTATTGGCTCCGCTATGAATCCATTACTTTTTATTTCTGTCTCTGATATGCAAATTTTATAGTACTGAAATATGTCTCAGTGCTTTGCTCCCAGTTAATGGCATATTAATATAACAATGAACTTCATTACAGTTCCAGATACCTTTTTACTTACAGCAAATTAATATTTGAACTTGTTTGATAGAGTGCGTTGCATTTGCTTTTGTCTTTTTTTTTTTCAAGTTAGTTCAGATATTAAGATACCGCGTGAAACTTTTGCTTTTGTCTACTGTGAGTCTGTGATATGTTCATTTTTCTGTATCACAGATTAATTATTTTAACCTAGAATTTTACCTTTGGGAAGCTGTCTTATTCCAGCAGCAAAAATGACATGAAAAGATTTTATGTAGATAGGAGAAGAAAAGCCAACAAAACCCAGCAAAATACTGTCCCCGTGATGCTAATATCTGGCTTGAACCCACCCTTCCTGTTGTTGGACGTCCAAAATATTCTAAATGCAAGAAGACAAACTGAAAGAACAGGGGTTGTATAGTCTAAAAAAAAAAAAGAAAAAGAGAGAGAGAGAGAAAGGCATTTTACCAGAGACTTTACACCAGTCTTCAGATTCAGGCAAAGAGCAGGTAGCTACAAAATAAACTATTCTGTCAATGCGCAGTAGATAAGATAAAAAGCAATGAGCTAAATAGCAGCAAGTGATAGATATGGTAGACACTGGGAAATCATGCTAACTGCATGGATACCGAAGTGGAGTATCTACTGCTCAGGTTTGTGAAGATGACTCAGGCAAACATCCGTCAGAGATTACCTAGATAAACTAGGTAATCTCTTAAGGTCCCTTCTAGTTCCATTTCTTTTTTATGATTCTGCGAATAGGCCTGTCACACTAAAATATTTCTCTGATTAGGGTCTGATGCTATCCCTTGTCTACTATAAGTGTATTAATCCTTATGTTGTTAGAGACATATGATGACGGATAAAACACACAGATGACTAGTTTGCTTTCAAAAGCCATTTTTTTCATCTTTCAGCCATTTTTGCAGTCGAACTTACAAAAGAGCTAGGTTTTTTTAAGTTCCACTTATTGTGGAACTTTCTAGATCCAGTGTCCTGAGTTCTTCTACAAATAATTTTATTTATAAATATCACTATCATGCTTAGACACATGGTTACATTTCCACAACTTACCTAGTTTCACTATGACATCTGAACACTAATAACTGAGGAAAATCCTCGGCATGCTGCAAATGCAAACTAACTAGTGGTTAACACTGAGGTTTAAGTTAACACATTTTACTAGCTATTTGCAAAAACATGCCTGATATTAGATACTAAATTTCAGCTGCCAAATGGGAACTTTTTAGGTCACAACAGAGCGGTCAAGTTACAGCTTCAAAGATTAATTCGTATTCAAAAGCAAGTCTCAGACAACTTGGAGCCTAATGCTAAATCTTACATTGTTCCTTGGGCCTCCACAGCAAGCCACTGTGAAGGCATGTTTTAAAGCTAAAAAGATCCTTGTTCTGACTCATAAGAGTTGTTCTTACGCTCTTATAATATGCTCTCATGCTTGGTGAATAAAGTTTCTAAATCAATTCTAAAAATTGACTTGGACTCTGAAGTCTTCTAGGTGCTTTTGACAAAAATATGTTTAACACTACTCAAAATCTTTTGAGCATGTGCCTAACTTTCTGCTTCTACTTTGTTGAAGCAGAAAGAAGCCAGCATGTATTTCCAGTTGTGTGTACCGTACTTCCAAGTGTATTACTCATCTCTTTAGCTATATGACAGCTAAATAAGCCGAAGTGTCTTGGAAAATTGATCCTATAAGCACAACTGTCCTGAAGGAATACCCAGAGCAGGGATGCTGATTATGGTTTTGCTGAAGTCAAAGACAGCAAGGACAGTCCAGAGTCTTGACCCATTTCACACAAGTGAGGCCTTAATGCAGTTATTTCCTTATCCACCATCTAGTATTTATTGTGTTTAGCTGCATTCCTGCATTCTGTTTTTCTCCTGGTCTATTACTGATTTAAAAAAAAATTCATTCTGAATATGAATTAACATCTCCAATATCATCTACAACAAACACATTTATGTCTTATTTTTAGTTCGGGTCAGGTGCCTAATTGGAGTACTTGTAGGACTGCTGGCTCTTGGGCTTTAATTGTATGAAGTTCAGGCAAAAGTGACTATAATAGCATTAAGGAAAAATAATAGTTTATAAGTGCAAGTGAAATACGCTTAGATTTGCATAATGGATTTAGTCAGAAACCCCTACTGTTTCACGGAGGGAAAAGTGCATGTGCACAATAAATAAATTACACTCTGCCATCAATATGTTGCATCTAACTACATTAGGGGCTCTTTTTTTTCCCTTCATTACTTAGGTAAGAGGACATGTTGGAAAACACATGTTTCTTCATTACACTACTTAAATCATTCGATAAATCTGCTTATAGACGACAGAAACATTTTTACTGCTCCTACCTAGTAAGTTATATTTAAACCAAACCTTCCACATCTTTACATGTGAGATCTTTACAGACCTCAAAATACTGTAAAAATGTTATGCTCACAGGAATTCCCTTGGGCAGCCCTTCCAGCTCAGGGGGAATATGACCAAAGCTTGTTCTTTGACCTGCTCTGCCTTCAGACTGCTTTGCTTTCATGGACTTTTCTTAATTACATCCTTCTAAGTCTACTCAGTTCAGAAAAGGCATGTGTGAACCATTTCCTTCATGAAGAGGGCTTGCAGGTTTGTTTCAATTATTCATTGCAAAATGATTTTCCTGAAATGCTGTAAATATTTGTTGGATTTAGTTTCACCCTGGCAAAGCACTGGTTAGAAATTGTTAAACTTAAATCTGTATTTACAGACAATGCACTTTGCTTAGAAAAGGAAGCTTTAAAAAATTGGATTATTTTGATGAACTTAATGGAATTATTTGGCTTCCATATTTTTATTCTCTTTTTCTGTGTTATTTTTTTTCTATGCTTTTCCTGTTTAAAAAAAAAGAGAAGGAAAATATGGAACAATACTGAAAATGAAATTTTTCAGATAGAATTCAGTGTATTTTTTAATCAATTTGTACTCGATCAAAAAAAAGAAAAAAAAAAGAAGAAGGGTTAGAATTAATGTCCTTTATAATCTCAAGATTGTTATTATTTTAATTTTGGCCAGCTCAGTTCTTTTCCTTCTTCCAGTATCCAGCATCCAGCTGGCACATATGAGAAAAATGGATTCATAAATATGCCTGCATTTTTAAATTAAAAAAAAAATCAACATATTACAGATGTTCTATGGAACATGCTATGGGCTTGTTTCTGCGAGACATTGAATGATTTCAGCTCACTTTGCAGTGTGTGAATTTGAGGCAAAGTGTCGCATGGCCATACACTTTTGTTAGCTTCTTTGCAGGTGAAAAGGCAGAGCAGAAGAAACATCAGAAATGGAAAATGATGGCAGAAAAAAAAATGGTCCTTGGTTCTTTATGGCTGATGGAAACAGCTTTTCTCCTAGGTTCTCCCATGAGCTTTATGTAGGCAAAACAAAGGTAGCCTGCAAGAGGACAGGAGATGGGGAGGGGGAATAAAACTAGGTCATGATGCCCGGGCACTGACTCACTAATGTTTGCAGCTGGTTCACTCTGACGGCACCGGCAGTCTGGTACCCACCTTCGTACCCGCCGGTGCCTCTGTCCACCACTGCAGTCAAAGGTGCTGTGCACATTTTGACATGAGGCAGCTATGAAGAAATAGGCAAAACCTGACCCTACCTGGCACAAAGAAGGGATCTTGTGCAGAACTAACCAGATTAAAGCAGAAACTCCCTTCTTTTCCTGCCCCCAAAGGAACTGAGGTTTTCCCTCCTAGATATTGATCACTGCACAGACGCATTACTCAGTGCTTGCATCTGAGGGCTCCCTTTCTGCTGGGGTCATCTCTTTCATCTTATGATGCTCTGCAGAAAGGGGGTGGGATTGCTGAAGGGTTTTTATTGATACCTCTGTTTGCTTTTGAGCACACCCTGCACTGCTGCCCTGCACGTACTGCCCGTGTGGATCAGCTGTCTCGGCACCACTTCAATAATTCAGCCTTGTGCTTCAGCTACCTAAGCTTGGGGAAGAAGCCTAAGGCAGCGCCGAAGAGCAGGCCTCCCCATAGGCGGGAGGAGGTACAGGCTGTGTAGGCTCTCCTGTGCTTTCCCTTTTGTGTAAACCCCATTTTCAAGCTTATTTGCATGGGAAAGGGACAGCCCCACAAAGGTCAAATGCTCTTTGGTGGGAACTTCAGCTGAAAGCAGACTGCACAGGGAAACTTTCCTACGGGAAAAATAAGAGGCATCTCATCTTCCCTCTCTGAAATCTTCCATGGAAGCAATATGCCGTTTGCAGTATCATGTCACACAAGAAATGCTGCCTCCCAGGGCGGCTGTATTTTAGACTCATGATTTTACCTTGGATTTTTTTTTTTTTTTTAAGGTTTATTTTTTATTTCGGTGGGGAGATCGCGCCGCCGCAGCCGGGCAGAGGGCTCCCTGCGGGGCTGCTGTGCGGGGCGCTCTCCGCGCTACCGCCCGCCCCCGCGGGCGCCTCCCGCCACCCTCCGCCAGCGCCACCGGCATCTTGCGCGCGCCGCGCAGAAATAAAATAAAAAATTAAATAAATAAATAAATAAAATAAAATAAAATACAAATCGAGCCGGCGCCGCCCGGGCGGCGCTGCGCGGGGATGGGTGAGGGCAGCGGCGCGGCGGGTGCGCGCTCCCCCGCGCCCGCCCCCGCGGCTCTGTGTGTGTGTGCGCGTGCACGAGGGCGGGTGC
>VWPW01006115.1:200989-424736 GCA_013389825.1 Crypturellus undulatus
CGGCGGCGGCGAGGAGCATCCTCCGGGCCGGGCCCGCTCCGGCTTCTCCTGCGCTCGGCGCCGGCGGCTCGGGGCTCGGGGCGCGGCGGGGCCCGCGCGGCACCTGCACGTTGCCTTCCGACCTCCCTACTCGCTCGCTTTCCATTCTTCCATTCTTTTTTTTTTTTTTTTCCCCAAGAAAATGCTGGTGGTGGAGCGAGGCAAGCGCTGATCTTACGTAAATGGTGCTCCTTCGGGAAGGAGAGCCCGCCGGGAAACTCCGGGCTCGGGGAGGCACTTTGCGGCTCGCAGCCGGGCCCCGCTTTTGGTAGCGGCTGCCCGCAGCCCCGGGGCTCGCATCCCTGCCCGGCGCTGGGGGCGGGAGGCGAGCGCAGCGCGGCCGCCCTCCGCCCCATCCCGCAGGGGCAGCCCGGCCGGTTCCGATTTCACCTCGTTTTGTATTTTTATTTATTTATTTATTTATTTATTTATTCGCGGCTCTCTGCGGAGCATCATGTGGCCCTGCGGAGCCCGCGGCGGGCGCGGCGGCCCCTCGCGGAGATAACGCGCCTCCTTGAGCAGCCCGAGCGCGGAGGGAGCAGAACGGGGCCAGCTCCCCCCGTGCCCTCGGGCGGAGGGGGCCGGGAGGCCGGGGACCCGCTGCCCGGGAGGCTGAGGAGCGCGGGCAGCGCCGCGGGCTTGGAGGAGGAGGGCAGCACCATGACTCATTTGCAGGCAGGTCTGTCCCCTGAGACTCTGGAGAAAGCGCGGCTGGAGCTGAATGAGAACCCCGACACCTTGCACCAGGACATCCAGGAGGTGCGGGACATGGTGATCACCCGGCCGGACATTGGCTTCCTGCGCACCGACGATGCCTTCATCCTGCGTTTCCTGCGGGCCAGGAAGTTTCAGCACTTCGAGGCGTTTCGCCTCCTGGCCCAGTACTTCGAGTATCGCCAGCAGAACCTGGACATGTTCAAGAGCTTCAAGGCCACCGACCCGGGCATCAAGCAGGCGCTGAAGGATGGCTTTCCCGGCGGACTGGCCAACCTGGACCACTATGGCAGGAAGATCCTCGTCCTTTTTGCCGCCAACTGGGACCAGAGCAGGTAAATGCAGAGGCACCTGCGTGCCTTAACCCCTTCTTCCCTGGAGGGGGAGGCAGAGGGGAAGGGGAGGGGGCTGCACCAGATGGGGAGGCTGGATGGGCTACAGGGACTTAGCCGGGTCTCCCCAGAAGGGGGCTGGGCAGCAGCAAGGATGGAGGAAGGAGGAAAGCAAGAGTAAATCCCGTGCCCTAGGGCCTTTGCAATCTTTTCATCCTTTAGGATCTGAAATTCACAAAGGAAGCAGGAACTTCTCAGCTGACTCTCTCAAATGAGCGGTTTGAGGCTTGCGCCCTGCTGCCTCTCCCTGAGCTGTAGTAAGCAGAAGAGGTAGCTGCTGCACTCTGCGAGGGCAGGCGAGGGCTGGCTGCACTCACTGGGCTGCTCTCTGTGCCTGAGCATACCCAGAGCCTCCCAGGCACAGGAGGAGAAAGTGGGAGACGCTGCCTGCAAATCAGCAGTATCCACTATGGTTTTCAAGCTGAAAAGTTTGCCTGTGCAGGAAGCTTAAACTCTGAATCCTTTCCCACAGCTAAAGCATACTCTTCTTGAGCCATATGGAGATGCCAGGATGGAAGTTATGGTAACCGTTTCTTTTCCCTGCTTACACTGCTCTAAGTATAAAGTGCCAGTATAATACGGATCCAAGAGAAAAAAGAATGGATTTTGCAAGCAAAGCCATTTGAAGGAGGCTAGTGCAGACCCCAGAGCAATGTCTGGTCCTTGCTGGGGCTGCTATAGCCTAAAGATGTCTTAGCAGGCAGTCCAAGAGCAGTCCACAATCAAGGCCCTTTGTTTTAGCAAGAGGCTGCATGCTCTATGGCACTATTTGGTTATTCTAAATGCCTCCTTAAGAGCTATGCCTAATTCCTCCTGCAGTCTAAAGGGACAGTCTGCAAAATTGCTTGACTTTTACAACTTGTAACTGAGCGAATCTCTTGGGAGGGAACTTTCTAAAACCTGCTCCAATGGGCACCGCACAGATTTGTTGGGCTCTTGCTTCATAGTAGGGCTAAGATCTGAAGCACTTCGCATCGAGAAAACTTTAAAGTCTTGCATGGGGCCTTTGCATGAACCAAAGCTCCCCTTTGCGTACTCCATAGAAGCTGGGCACAGGTGGCTGAGCGCTCTGTGCAGGTATCCCAAACTCAGCTGCTCTGAACACGGGCAGGATGCAAATTGTCAGGAGTGCGGGTAGCAAGGAGACAGTCTGAGGGATCAGCAGCCTTATGCCTGCTCTTGAGGTATCTGTGTAGCTTTCTGTGGCCCCCGTGGCCAGTGGTCTCCCTGGTTGACCAGAGGGCAGCTGGCACAGCGTCGTTTGCTTCTTTTCCAGTACAGGATGGCCACATCCAAAATGAGTCCTGGGAATGTTACCTGGCACTTCCTAGCCCATGACTAACCCCAGTACTGTTTGACATAAAACTGTGTGGTCTGTGACCAAAATAGATGAAGGCTAAGAAGCTGGTGGGGGAAGCAGGGATGATACGGTTAAGGATGCTCCAAGTGGGCTTCGTTTTCTTATATCCCACATAAGGACAAGGTCAACTTTTAATTAAATAGCTATCCCAAACTCTTAAAAATCCCCAAAGGAAGAATTTACAAAGAAATGGATATTTAAATGATTTATTGAATTATATCCCTGCCATGTTTCTTTGTTAAAGTTAGTCTGCCTTATTGTAAACCACTATTTCTTAATAATGAAAAAACCCACAAACTTTGTTATATTTTCGGTTCATTAGTTTCTAGTCCCCCCTCCAAATTTTTTTTTTCAGTCATGCATGTGCTGATTTTTGAACTACATGAGATCACCTGACATATCCGTAAATTCATTGCGTTCTGTTCTCTCTTTTTTTATGAAGTTCTGTTGGTAGTAAATTTACATTATAATAGCAAAGTTGCTGAATTACCCCAGAGTACCTAGTGGCTATGTTTGCAGTTGGGTCCCCATTGCCCTTAAGTACAGTATGCCCAACAGAAGCCTTGCCTCCAGGGCCAGGAACTGGTTTTCAAGCAGACAAAGCCGTGAAAAGGGAGAGAACTGGAGCCCAGCTGTGAGAATTATCTTCCTCCAAAGTACATGAGAAGTTAGTGACAATGCTGGGACTAGGGTTAGGTCACTTCCTTTTCTAATTAACTTACTGTGTTCCATTATCTGGTGTTCAGCAATTACCTGAACCTGGAAGGTACTGGGTGCTCAGCTTATCCTGGACTTGCTCCACGGTGTGTGTGAAACTTACGCCCTACCTGACAGAGATCTTAGAGTGTGTAAATCAGTGCTCCACTTAGATCATCAATGGGAGGTTTACTTTTCAAAGTTCAGTTTGTTGGGACTTCTTTGTATACTTTATTAACTTAAAAAACAAGGTTAATAGAGAAGAGCATGGCTCCAAATTTAATTTATCATGTGCTTACAATTTGTTATGGCCAGCATATAGCAGTTCGAAGTAAAAAGTGGCAATTTGTTATTTAAATGAATAGTAGACATACTATAGAGGATTTATATAGCACCAGCAGTCTATGATTTACATACTTCCAATTAGAAAGAAACGTGTGGGAGGCAAAAAAAATCCTACGGTAAAACAAGCCTGTGCACTAGATGTTAAACCATTAAATTAAAGCAGGGCCTGAAAACTGTACCAGATGTCCTACCATCTGAACAACTAAATCAGAGTTGTATTTAAAACAAACACAAAAAGGAAGGGTGAAGGATAATGTATGGAGCAGTCCAGCAGCTTTTCAGTGGGACCCTGCTTAACTCTGCCTCCTGGTGCAGCTATTGGGAAAGTCAAGAAGCTGGCACTCCTTCCAGAAACCAGGACCAGAAACCAGAAACTTGGGGAGGAACCAACCTTCCCGGTTAGCTTCCAGACTGTTGATTCATAATTACACTTGGCTTGTAGGTGTGTACTTGAATGTGAAGAGTCTTTTTATTTAATATGTCCAGCTGGTATGAAGTTTTTTTCCATTAATGGTACAATTAACTTTAGCTCTCAGTGGCAAAGGATCTGTTCTCAAGCCTTTTTTGCAGTATGCTTCGTGACATCTGTATACAAGTTCACCACTTTCTGTTTATTTGAGATCTTTTTCCTGCATTAGTATATAACAGCTTTCCTGTGCAGAAGGAAAATGCAGTAATATCTAGTTTTTGTCTGTGTCATAGTGACCCAGTGAGCCCAGCACATCCTTAGTGACTATGGAAAGGCACTGCACTTGATAGTGTTAACTCTGCTGTTGCCTCAGCTGATTTTACAGTAGGCAGATGCAGAGCCACAGTGTGCATTTATTTGCTTTCATGACAAAAGTGCTAGAAACTTTTCCTCCAGTTAAATGAAAGCTTAAATTCTGCAGCCATTAGGAGGCTGCTCTGCTCCTCAACTCACCCCACGTGAGCTGGCAGGGTGCTTTTCAAGCTCTGCAGGAGGCAGTATGACAAAATAAATGGTATTGCTAACAATACTAACAACAATAACAAACCGTCTGGCTAATGGATTCAATGTATGTTTGAAAGTAAGATTAAGCTGAGTCTTCATCCATGGCGGTGACTGTTAGACTTTGAGCTAACAGAAGTAGTAATATAAAGATAAATCTAAATGATAATCTGGTGAGATCTTTGAGGCTATTTCTATTTTTCTATTTCTTTGTGCAACAGTGGTGGCGCTTAGGTTTGGAATAAGGTCCCTGCGACCTGTTGCTACTATTTAAATAGAATAAAATGAAAAAACTCCATACTCCATCTTTTAAGGTGCAAATCCGTACCCAGCCTGACAAGCCAAGGAGATCTGAGGCATCATTTCTAAATATTCCATTGCACTTAGAGCACTTAGAGGCACTTAGAGCCTGTGAGGGCTCTTCTTTCAATGGAATTCTGAAAATATTGAGAGAGAGGAGTAGATTAGAAATGGGATGATGGCTTGGAGACTCAGGGAGACTGTACATTTCATTTGACAGAAACTGTCACCTGCCAGAATGGTGCTGAGCCTTCAAAACAGGCTCTGCGTTCCTTATGTTATTGAGACCTGCAGGACAGACCTGGCCTAAATTCAAACCGAGATGACTTTCCTGATGTCTCTTTTAGTTACATATCAGTTTGCATCCAGAGATGCAAATTAATTCCACTCAGTTTTAATTTTCAAAATAACAAAAGATTTCTTGATATCAATAAAGATGCATGTCAGTCACAGCGTTAATAGGGCAGCTGTTATGAATCAGATAACGCACATGGGAATTGGCTGGGACCAGAATCTGATTAAACAGATGCTTTGGTGCCATCTACATCATCAAGGCATAAAATGTTGAAAACAGATGACATAGTTGGATGTGACATGAGACTTCTGCCTCCTCCCTGCCCTCTGCTGTTAGCCCAGTGGGAATCGCAGTAGTTTCTGAGAAGGAAGTGAGTGCTTAGACCACCTAATCAAGAGGTAAAAGTGAAAGACCATGATGAAATGTGCTAACAAGAGTTGATGGCATGGTCTGCCAGTCTGTTGATTCCCAGAAATCCTTGGAAATACTTTCAATTGTTCAGATCCCGTAAGAAATTCTCAAAGGACTTTACTGCAAAGGGGAAATTGCTGCCAATGCTAAATTACGAGTGGAATGTTCAGTTAATTATTTTAGTTGCCCTGCTCCCAAGTTAAATGACAAATCAAGACCTACCTGAGCAAGCTCTGTTGCCGTTGTATAAATGGTAGCTATCCTGAAGCCCTAAAGAAGTGTCGGTGTGGCTATTAGCACATCAAGCCTATTCCAGGCTCCTTGCTGCAAAGTTGACCTGAATGAAAAGTTCTGGGAGGTAGCAGCGTGTATCCGCACACTAGATCCCATTTCATTTGAGCTCAAGCCTGGAACTCACATAGAAGAGGATCATGAAGAATGCATTACATATGTGATGACACTTCCCCAGCTTTTTCACATTAACAACTGTGCTAAAAAAGTTTTCTCTATTGAATTAGGCATAGTTCTATAAATAGGGAACATTAAATGTGTTTAAATTAATCATAACATTCTAGATTATCCTAGGAATTAGTGATACCTTGCTAGCTACAATATGTACACTTCACAGTACTGGAGCCATCGTTTTAAAACTGTCTCCAAAGCAAAGTAAGGATCTTGCTGTCCCTGGATAAACATCCTAAAAACTGAAGGGAATGGGGGTCAGCTGATAAATATTTGTTGCAATCTTTGGATATTGCTGTGAAAATTTGGTATGTTCTATTGAGCACAAGAACAAAAGAAGTAAGATCTTCCCTTCAGATGGAATGCTAAGTTCTCTTAAAATTAATTATCTTAAAATAATTCTCTTAAATATGTCTTCTTTTTTCTTGCATTAAAGTACAAAGTCAATCAAAGCCATCTTGGACCAAATCTATTTCACGCTCATTTGCAGCTTATCCTGGTTTTCTCACCTTTTTTTTTGTAGGATTACCTGGAGTGAAATGAAGGCTCCAGTAATGCAATGCAGAAGAGAGGGCAGGCTCGTGCTGAAGCTTTCTTATGTTGAGAGAGGTGTCTTTTAAGAAAAATAAACTGCCTACCTATATCAGAGTTTGTAAAAGGTGATAGTAGTCTGCCGCACAACAAAATATAAGCCCATTTTAAAACAGTAATTCTCTGTTGTAGCACCTTTTATGTAGTACTCTGGGTGCAGTATTTCTATAGAAATGGAGTTTGCTAAACGTAGACTAAAGCAAAAGTCCCTTAAACTGGTATACCAGTCTTCAAGGGAATCACACTTCAGGAAGGATTTAAAGTTCTGCTTTCAACAGGACTTTAGGAACTTTTAGCTACAAAGAAGTGAGAAATGCTTCATCATACCCCAATGAAAGCTGGTAGAAGAAGCATTTTGGCAATTATTCCCCTTATGCAGGAAGACCACAGCACAGGTATTGCTGAAAACAGTTCCTCCCTTCCTTCCCCTCTTTCTGTTCAGTATAACACTGCAGTCATACATTTCTAGTGCCTCTCTGGAGACTGTACCTAGGGCATAGTTTATATGGGACTGCATAAAGAGAGCGCATATAGGATTTGAGTTAAGTTGTGGTTGACTACAGGGCAATAGTATAGCTGTAGTTTTTGTGCATCTGCATTCAGTGTTTTTTCCCCATTCTTACACCTAGAGTTTTCAGGTTCCTTAAGCCAAACTGTGAATGGAGAGTGTGTTATGGTCATGCCTATGGAAACCCTGTGGAGGAACTTCTGTTTGCACCAATTTCCTTGTGTTTTGGTGCTGACATGAATAGTAGTGGCAGTGAGGTGAAATGCTGGACAACATCAGATTGGAGTGGATTAGAGAGGAGTCTCTACGCAAATAACTGTGCTGTTTGAAAGCTTTAATGTAGTTCCTTTAATCATATTTCATTCACTCAGGATGTTCGGCTGATATTTTCAATACTCAGCTCACAATCTGTAACACCTAAGATTTCATCTATCACACTAGGTTTACGTTTCTGGCTTGCCTCAGCATAAGTTCAGAGTAAAAGCTGCTTAAAATATCCACTAATGGATTTGTCTTTCTTGTCTGGTTTTCTGTACTGTACTTAGGGAATATATCAAAAACAAGAGAAGAGGCCCATTACGGAATGAAGGATAGTTCCTATTTCCAACTAATTGCCCTAAACAGTACTAGGGTTTGAGGGGGAAGGCTGGGTTGTGAGTGAGGTGTCCCTGTGTACTCCTAATGCAGCTTCTTTGGTTTAAAGCGTTTTTCAGATAACTTCCTCTGACAGAAATGTTTTTTTTTTTCTTCTTGCTTTTAGCTTGGATCTTTGTTTTCTTGGAGCTTGTTTTCATTGTTAGGAGAGCCTTTTGTCTTGTTCGGTGTGTAAACATATAACATTGTCACTTTTACTCTGGACCGTATTTCATACTCATGCTCACACAAAGCAAACCTGTAGTAAGAGTTATGGTGATGGTGAACACACTGGATATCTGCAGACATAGTGCTGCCACCACAGTTACTCTCTATGGTGATGGAAATCCTGATCTCATTGACATCTGACAGTTTTGTCACTGACTTAAATGTGTTCAGGATATTATTAGGTATATATGTCAGTGTGTATGAATATATGTGTATATATATGCATATGCAAAAACATAGATATATAAACAGTTTATGGGCTGCCTCAAAGGCTTGAACCAACAAAGAGTATTTATGCCACAGATACCCAGCAGCTTCACGCTACGGAGATCAGAGAGCCGTTATTTCAAGACGTATGATATTTTCTTGAACCTTCATAGGGAGGACCTTAGAAGCTGCATGTGGGCACTTGGGAATCTTCTTGGAACTGAATGTAAGGAGCTTGCAGCAGTTGTCTGCTTTGCTGGAGTTCCCATCCTCGACAATAATTTTCTCTGGATGGCATTGCATACATGCCAAGTGGCATTGTGACCCATTTTAAGATATGAGTATTTCTCATGCCTCTTTCTTGTAAGCATGAATCCTAACAGAAGATCTTCCACAGACAGAGGCATTAGTGACTTATCTTATTAATGGCTTATCTGATGTTTATTATTTTTCCTTTTCTGTGCAAGCTCTCCTCTGGGAAGGCCTCTTGTAGGGTGTATGTTTACTTTCAGAAAAGGATAAAACATTAGTGTTTCTGATACCTCCACTGCTTTATAGAGCATACCAGTGGTTGTGAAGACATTGAAGAGTCAAGGAGGAGGCAGCAGCCCTTTCCCTGGGCCCCTAAAATGACAGCATAAGCCCGACTCCCTCAGGTCAAACATGTATGTTTTTATCTTGATCACAGAATCGTAGAATCATTATGATTGGAAAGGACCTTTAAGATCATTGAGTCCAACCATAAACGCTTCAACACCATGCCAACTAAATGTGATGCTAGTGCAAAATACAAGTTATACAGTGTTTTTTTCAATACCCAATTTAATTGGATGCCCTCCACAGTCTTTGAGCATCTGTGTGATATCAGATGGGTAGGCTGATCTGCAAATATGCTAAGTACACAAAACTGATCTTGTTTTATGCCAGTAAAACAAACCCACTATAGTATTTATGCTGTAGAACACTCCCTAAATGTCCCATTTTATGTGCAGCCACTTTGGGAAAGAACCTCTGAATGGTTTCATCTTTGCTCAGGTTGTGCTTTGCAGTGGGTCACTGTGGCTAATCTGCTCCTTTAAAGACCTCAGCAGCACCTTGACACTTTCCCCGCATGGCTGAAGGCTGCACACAGCAGCTGGGCTTGGGGAACTCGCTGTCCTTGGGGAAGAGCCCTAAGCTGTCTAACTCCTTCGCCTCTGACATATCAGCGCCTGTTTTCCCAAGGGGAGTTTTACTGGGCAGGCAAAGCCCTGGGCAGGCAGGGCTTTGTTATACTGCACCTATTGAAACTGCGGGGTCCTGGCCTAACAGTTCTTCAGTGGTGGAATTGTGCTAGAAGTTATAAGGTTTTCTACATTTTCCTTCAAAATAAGTTTTAAAGTACGTTCTTCCTCCCTCCCCGGAAAAAGGAAATCAATTTACAAAAATGTACAAAAATTACAAAAAGTTAAATCTCAGAAAAAAATTAAAAAGTGGAGAGAACTTTTGGAAAATTATAGGAGGAAACTTTAGGTCTGTACATATATGCCTATACACATACCATATACATACACATCTATACAGGCATGCATAGATATGTTTATAAAGACATTTAATTACATGGGTAGATATTTAGGCAAATTTGGAGACTAGAACCTTGTATGGCAAACATCAAGGTTTTCTTAGTGGTTTATAATTTTGAATTTATCTTGACTTGCTAATGGTGATGATGCACATAATCTGGCCTCAGAGGATGAGACCGACTAAACCGAGCTTTTGAGACGTTCACAGCTTTACATTCCCATGACTCTTGGGGATGCAGATACACTTCTTTGTTTTAAGCTCTTTAAATGGTACAGGGGAATAACGCTTAGAAATTCTGCCAGTTTCTGATCGAGGTCTCTCTGCATCTTGCTAAGCTTGGCCTAATCCAGTCTCCCCTTAACATTCACAGGTACACACTGGTGGATATTTTGCGTGCCATACTTCTTTCTCTAGAAGCCATGATCGAAGACCCCGAGCTTCAAGTGAATGGATTTGTTTTGATTATAGACTGGAGCAACTTCACCTTCAAGCAGGCCTCCAAGCTGACCCCGAGCATGCTTAGATTAGCCATAGAGGGCCTTCAGGTAAAGCTCTGCATTTCCTGATATCTTTTCTCTTTGCAGTTCATTAAATAGTTGGATGGCTAAAAAAATCCCAAATCCCAAATGCAGGAATGGTGACATTTCAAAATAGCAAAGCCATTAATGCTATTTGAGGTACGAGCGGGCAAAGGAGTAACTCTGTGAACTTGGTTAGCTATCCGTAGTATTTCCAGGTGTGTAGGCCCTTAATTTTCCCTAAATAAGAGGTAACTTTTCCATTGTTATTCTGAAGTGTTGACTTACTGTAAATTCACCCTTGTAGCTTCTGCAGTACTAAGTAAGAAGTAATCATTTTTTCTCTTGACATTTTGGAAAGGGCTAATGACATATTGTGCTACTGCCAGAGCAGGTCATTTTTTATTTTCCATTGATTCCACTGGAGAGAGGCTCACACTGTATCACTTGTGCTGGAAAGTGTGGGGCACTGTGATCAGACAGGAGGCTAGGACTGTTCGCACAGTTAAAGTTCAGCACATGCTTGACTGTGCGATTGGGATTCATGTGGATAGCAGCTTGCAGGGTTGAGAATATGGTGATTTAATTTCTTTCTTGCTCATTTTAAATGCATTTTACGTGGTATAGGAACATTGCTCAAAAGGATACTGCATATCTCTTGGCTGTTTCCTGTGATCTTTAATGATCATTAAAATGAAAAACTGGAATCTGTAAAGTAGTTGTTTACTGTGCGAACTTGAGTTGCTGTGATAGAAATACCTGCAATTCATTCCGGTGACAGTGTGTTTTGGCTTTACAAGGGCATATATTATTTTTCTTTGATATTTTTATCATTTTTACATTTTTATTACTCATATAAAACAAAATAACAACCTTATTTTTGAACTTTCTTCACTTTGATACTGCTCTTTATGTGGAAACATGTATAGAAGTAATATGGAATTTTGATCTATATCTTGAAATGACTTAACCATATTCCAGTTGCTCTTGCACAGAAGGATAGTTGCCATCAGAGATCCGAATTCGTCATTTTGTTGCATATTCTTACACAGTGGTGTGTTTCCATGGTCTTGAGAACGATATAAGAAGGCAACAGTGTGATCTGCATATGAAATATTTCTGCGTTTCTATTTATTGTTTTGAAAGATTTTTCTTTCTTGTGCTGTTTTTCAAAGGTTTTTGTTTTTGTTTTTGTTTTTCCATTTGAAACATGAATAACAGTTTAGTAGTCTTTGTATTGAGGTTTTGTCTCGGGTATTAGAGTTCTTTTGAGGAGAGCTGCAGCACATAATTGCATCTGAAAACACGACATATGACCTACCAGAGTGTGAAGTTTGACTCTGAAAATCAGTGCTTGCCTACTATCAGTTCACATGTAACTCAGGGTGAGTCAGGGTGAGATTCTTTTCTTTAGCTTTCCATGCCCAGCTGAAAAAGTCCAGCTTTGCAAGTTCCTATATGGCAGTAGCCAGCACCCAGGGCTTCATTTTGTGGCCACTATCTTCAGTCTTGTTGACTTCAATGGTGTAAAAGGCAAGCACTAAATGTTCCTGAATAGGGTGTGAAAAGGTCCCAGAATGGCAAATGTGAGATAAACTCGCCCAACCCTTGAAGTGTCTGTCCTAACTTGTGATGGATATCATTGTCTGTAAGCAGCAACTTTTATCAAGCTTTTGCCACAAATCTTTTGAAAAATCAATTAGTTGGAGTCTCACAACAAATCTATTCATTTTCTGTGGAGAAGCACTGTGGGAGGGAGGCTAATATTCTCCTACTAGCAAAATTCCCTGACTTTAGTGATATTATTCTAGCTATACTACTTGGGGGCTTGTTTATATTTAATTTCTGCCCTTTTTTTCCTTCTTAAATAAACACATTTCTAAATAGACACATATTGGAATCAATAAAAAAGGCTAAGAACAATTGTGCTGATCATCTTGGAGGGAAATCCTCACTTTAAAGAAACATGATCATGAAGGGAATAAGAAAACATGAGGGAAATATGGTGCAGAGAGACTTTGGAAAATTCCAGAGTTTACTTGCATCTCCTTGCAAGATTTCATGCCTAAAATATTAGACTTTCTTACCCTCAACAGAGATGATTGTCTTTTATTTGGGACAAAAATATATAGCAGAAACATCATTCTGAATAAGCTGAGGTCGAAAGTCAGGTGGTATGAAAAACTCAGACACACTGTTTATTTATGATCTTTGGAAATATTCTCTGTTTAATCAGAGAAATGGAATTTACTTTGACTTACAACATTTAATAGGGCTCAAGATGCTGAACTTTACCATTGGGGAATTTAAATATTTACCTTGTTTGGGTAGAAGGGGACAGGGAAAGTGGGATTAGCAACTGCTAAATTTGGTGTTAACCAAATCTCTTTGCCTCCTGAATGAAATCTACTAAATTTGTATTGGATTTGCTTAGCTTCCATGGTGAGTAGGCTATTGAATATGGCACGTACCAAGGAGAGCTGATTACAAGTTACGGCATTTTGGGTCTTTTCACAACTGCTTATTTTATTATGAAACTGCTTTTGAAAGTAAGACTTGTAAATATATATAGTTTTCTATTAAAGACAAGTTCTGCTCTATACTTCATCCGCATATAGATGTTAAGTGGGAGCATGAAAAGAATCATACCCTAGACTGAATTCAATACATTAGGTAAACCTTGTAAGTGCATGCAGCTATTTTCAGGAAAGGAGCCTTTTAGCTACAGAGTTTGTAATGTTAAAGGAGAGTGAATATCTGTAAGATGACATGAAGCTCCTTTATTTCCATCCCAACAACACTAAAGTGACTAAAACTGTGCAGTGTACACCAGGTCTAATTTTTAGATGGAATGTTTTTTGCAAGCCAGTAAAGCAGTGAGCCCCTCCTATGGTGGTTAGGGTGCCTGGCTGCTTAAATTTGCCACCCAGTTCTGTACTACACATATACAACCAACAGGCTGTGAAGTCAAACATTCATAAGTCAGGAACTTCCAGAACTAAACATGCCTCTGAAAATATTATTTTGACTTCATATAACTATAAGGAACTGGCTTTGTGCAGTACATAAGACTGTTAATATTGAGTTTAAGGAATAATTTTTCAGTACTAGCAATGAGTATCAATTAGCAGGAAGCCACAAAGAAAGAGCTTTAAACAGTTGTGCATCCAAATATAAAACAATAAAAAACACTCTTTAAAGTTGATTTTTTTGAGATGGGGTTTTGAGATTAGGGTCACGACATTTCACATAATGCTGGGGAGGATATTAAAGAGTAGTAAAATCTCAAGATTTTAGTGAGAATATCTCCTGTTCCAAGGAGATCCAGTTAAAATGCCTGCAAATAACCCATGTCTGCTTGAGTCCCCTTAGTCCTGGACCAGGCCAAACAGTGGATGAGCATGCTTGCGAATGGCAGTTTCATACCAGTTCAGTAGCAGCACTGGAAATGGGTATTTATCCAAAGAGTTTGCTTTCTAAAAGGGCTTGCATATATTTGATCTCTTCTCCTTCTAAAAAGGCCATCAAAAATGTGTTCTAGCAATTTATTCTAGAAACTGTGGGCTGGACTGATCACTGCTTCTAACTCTTCACCTGTTGTCTGGATCAGCTTCACCTGCAAGGGGAGGACGATTTGATGGCCAGACCTTGAGTTCAGTTGCTTATAGGCCTGTCTGTGTAGTCACAACGATTATTCAGAGTGGCTCGTACTTTAAAAAAAAAAAAAAGTTCTTTGAAGACAGAATAATTAATTTCCTTGATGGCTACTTTTATGAAACTCATCAATAAAAAAATCTGTTAATGCCTTCCATATACTGATTTATGTATTCTCTTAAACATGCTTTTGAAATGGTAGCTCTCTCAGCTGAGAGCTATTCCAATGAAAGTGGAAAAGCTAAAAAGCAGTTAAAAAAAAGTTTAAAAGCATCTGCTAATTTGGGATGCCCACTGTGACAGGAATGGTCTGATTTTCAGACACCTTTGATATATTCAGAGTCCAGCTGCCATTTACTTTCAGTTCAAGGGGAATCCATACTTTTGAACATTTAATACTGAAACCTCAAACCAGAAGTCTTAATTCTATCATGGGCTAACTCTAGAGTTCCTCATTAAATTCTTTCTGAGTTTAGCCCTGGGTGGGCTACTGCCTGTTTGAAATAAGATGTAAAAAACAGCTAACTGACTCCCCTTTTGCTCCCAGAAACACTGCTGTATGACATCTTACAGCAAGAATCCTTAATTGAGTTAAATATCCACCACCCAGACATCTGCCACTTGAACTGGTGGAATAACTGGCTGCAGTAGGTTGTCATCCTCCATGTGAACCAGCACAAGAAAGAGAGTGGGCACTTTGCCAGCCTTTTGCAGATATTTGCTGTAAGCAAGACATGATTAGTCTTGGGGATCTTGGCTTTTATTCAGGCTCTTTGATCTGACTGGCACAGCTACACTCCTCCGCCTGTTCCTTCTTCCCTTTTCCATCCAAGCAGCCTTAGTTCCTCATCCTCCTCCTGTTCTCATTGCCTTACTTTTGCACCGGTCTTCATTGACTTTTTTTTGCCTTTTATAGTATTGTGATACAAATGTTCTCCACATCAGACATCTAATCAGCTTCAAATCTATTCCTTTCTCCTAACAGGAATTACTGGAAGAGTTCCTGTAGCTCTTCCTTGCACTCTAGAAAGCTTGAGCAGAGGGGTTGAATTAGATAATCTCCAGGAGTCCCTTCCAACCTCAACTATCCTGTGATTCTGTGATCTTTTCAAATACTGAGTGAGTCCTTTGGCCATCAGGCTACTAAGGAACTGGTCCTTCTGCTGATCAGAGAGGAGCTGGTCTGCTTGGTACATGAGACCCAATAGTTTTGGGGCCAGAATGACTGATTGGAGCTTCTGGGTATGTGATGGAATTGCATGGAAGGACTTGGAATTTTTTTTTTCTATATGGAGTTATCATCTACTTCAAAAAAGTAGCCACGATCAGTGCAGAAGCCTGTGAAAAAAATGCTTACAGTTTCCATTTTTTCATCAGTTCTGTTAACAGAGGAAAATATTTTTTTCTTTTTGAAAAAAGAGCAGATTCTCCTTGTATGTGCAGACTACCACTTTCATTGGCTTTTGTTAAATGCTATCCTTTTTTTCCTTTTTATCAGTAAACTGAAACTATCTGAGTTAAATATTGATAGTGACTAATTGCACCGAGTAAGTTGAAAAACGTTATGCTAAGGTGAATGGCATGAGTATCAGAAGATAAGGTTCTGTAGCTTGAACTCAGAGCAGCGAATTAACTCTTGGCACTATGATTAATTTGCTGTGGTCTCTGATAGGACTCAGTTCAACAGCTATACGGTTATGACCATTCCTCAGCTTCAAAATATGCAATTATTTCTGGAAGTGATTTTTCTCAGTCAAGGTCTAAATATTTCCCTCTGCTTCAATATTTTGAGTTTATGAAGAGTATAAATACTTTCCTTCTTTGTAAGGCCACTCAGAAATAAAATTAATTTGTTCTAAATCATAAAGTCAAAGACAGAAGATGTGTTAAGATCACAGTTCACCTTCCTGCTATAGTAAGATTATTTCATGCATTATATTTTCTAGCCCTTCACACACAGTTTAATTTCAAGTCTCAAATGCAGGTCTGCCACATTCTTTGAAAAACTTACCATGGCTTTTTGCTCTTCAGATTTCTTCTCAACATTAATCTTAAATCTTCTATTTCAAAATGTCATCTCCTATAAACCCCATGTTACTTCACCACATGCCTCTGGGTTCATAGCAGGAATTGTATGAATATCTATTAGTGACTGTCAGTGATGCATCTGCAATATCAAAGATCTGTAGTCACGAGATTGGGAGTTCTTATTTGCTAGTGGAGATGGTGAGATTTGTAGTTCCTTTCTTGATGTAAAAAATAGCAAAATCATCTTCTTTCAGGGATCTTAATTTTACTGTGTGATATTGTCCAAATTGCCTGTGTTATCAGCGCACTTTTTATACACCTCTCTCAGGTTTACTTCATAGGGAATACTTGGTCATTTTTGTATGGTTTTCTGTTTAACTTGTCGTATCTGTGATGCTTATAAATCCCCTGTGATCATATTAGGCTGTGCAGAGATGGTTTTCTGCTACTGTCTTTTGTGCACACCACCTTTGCACATGCTCCCTATTATACCAGCTAAACATTCAGTTCCTTCTCCCCCAGAAAAACATTGTGACTTTTTCTTTATAGTCCTTAGCAAGTGTTCAGCTCCTTGGCAATTATTTGTCCAATCCAATTAGACTTTGGATAGAATAGATTGCTGTTTGGCACAGGCACTGCTATGGTATTTCACCAATGTTGAAAAAATTCACATGGGAAGCTTCTCTAGGAGGAAGCACCACAAAAAAGTGAAATTACATTGTTTGGCTGGCGATATTTTTATCTCAGCTTATGTTTCATAGTGATAAAAAAATTTAGACAATTCAAATCTCAGATGTTTTGACTGGCGTAGCAATGTTTAAAGAGGTGGTGCTCTGTTGATTTAAAATAGTGCAGTGATCAAAAGCTTGGATTTATAATGCATAAAAATTATATTTTTTAAGGAAAAAAATTACAATTCTTTCTAATACATCACTAAAAATTGGGTAATATATATTTATCCCCAGAATTCCCAGTCTGAGGCCAATTTTACCAATCATTTCCTTCATATATTTCAAAGATCAGAGTAAGTTCTTAAAAAACATCTAAATTTAAGTATTTTATTATGCAGAGTCAAGAATAGTGTTTGCAATCTCATCCAGAGTCTTCCATAGCTAAAAAGATTGGGTGCTAAGGTTTTGTCTAAATATAATGAATATCCAAAACATGGAAATGAACTGCAATCAGAGGTGCCTGCACATAGCATCATACTGGTGGAAACAGAGGTGTAGATTCAGCCTAAGAAACTGAATATACTTCCAGTATCAGATGCAAGGAATCATGTCAGCGTATTAGCCAGAACAGTTCTGGCCGTGTCAGGTTGCTTGCTGGTTCTCAGGGATTATGTTTTATGTTATGTGTCACCACCTAGTCTTGGGTTCTGATTATGAAATGAGCATTCAGCCAATTTGCATTTTCAATTGTATTCTTTAATTTCTTGCCCTTAAGAGTTGTTTTCTTAGGAATAATTTTGGGGAAGGTTTTCCATTTGAGAAAATCTGTATTTTAACCTTTCGTCCTTTAAACATTGAAAACCCTTTCTAGAAGCAGTGCTGCGATCAGTCTGGAGAGGGTCTCCCTACAGTTATGTTTACACAGCAGTTGTTGCAGATTCTTACCTGATGCTTCTCTGGATGTGCCCCGTTGCCCACAAGATCTTCTGAGTTTGGTGCCTTTATCCTGGGCTAAGCTGTTTGACTGCAAGTGTCATTTACAGCACATCTGGCTGAAAGCCACTGTGCTAAGTAGGAAGGGTCCAGGATAAATCGTCGAGTACTGGTAGTCCTCCAGTGTTCTTCTTACAAAGTCTTCTCGAAGTACAGCCAGTCCTCAGAGGTCTGCAATGCGTACAGCCGTCCGGGAACTGATTCTTCAGACTGTCATACAAAACCCCACAGAATATACCCCAGATACCAGTGAGGGCATATAGAAACAGTGGAAACATTCTGTAATCAAGATACAGTACTTAAAAAAAACAGAAAAACAAACAAACGAAAAAAAAACCAAAAAAACTCAGCTTTTGCAACTTGTACTAAAATCTCCAGTGAAAATGTATCTTCATTTTAGAAGAAAGAAAAGGAGGTTTTAAAGGGTGGTGCTCAATGGAGGAGAAAAGAAAAGCAGTTAGGATGATAGAAGACAAGAAAAAATAGTTACGAAAAGATAGTGTTGGCTGTAGAGCAAAGTGGAGACCTAAAAGACTACTTTGGGGTTAAATTTTGACATATTTGTTATTAGGCAATTTCATTTCTGAATTTATGTCTGCTTCTAATCCACTGACTAAAATGTAGTCTACACTAAAAGAAGTTTTAAAAAGCTATATTGCCATTTTAAAAAATATATATTTACAAAATAAAGTACTAATTACTAATCACACTGCAATCACTGTTGACATAACTTTGCAAGTGCCTTGGGACTATGTTATTCCCAGTGCCCTTACTGCACTTTTTCAGCAGGATTATATGAATTAGCTGCATACCTCCAGCAACATATTTGAATTACAATGGTGTGCAGTTGATTATGACTGAGTAAGGGCTTATATATCAGTAAGGAACTGGCCAGGCCCCAAACCACTTTTTATTCCATCCTTATCTTTGAGGATTTTAACAGATACAGAATTGCAAGCAGGGTTTGGAGCAGGTTTCGGTCATTATCTGAACTCCACTGGGTCACACTTTTCAAAGCTTTTGTTAGGAATATTGAGCAATTGATTTTCACTGGAAAACCTGAGGGTATCCTCCTGCTATTGCTATCAGTATGATCCAATTCTGTTCTTCACAGAAATTCAGCAGGGGTGCAATTTAATGAGACTAGTGAAAGTAATCTGGTCTCTCTATTTATAGCACATTAATTGATCAGGGTAGCCATGACAGGAAGAAACTTAAGAGAAAATCAATGCAGTATCAAATGAAAGTAATAACTGAGTCCGTTAAAGAGAGCAGCATGGAAAGCCAATTAAAAATGAATCCATTTGATGATACATAGGAACAGCTAAGTCCATGTGTGCTCTTATTTTAAGTTGTAGGAATGAAATCAAGATGAGTAATTACTTGCAAGGTGACTCAATATATATTTTCTTCTTACATCCTGTTAATCTTTTGTCCCATTAAATGTTCTTGATGAATTGTTTTACTTTTACATGGCTCCTGAAGACTTCTTTTACGAGTCCTCATATGACAGCTTATTGCTTTTCTGTCAGGAGCTCTGAAGTCCCCACAGAGGATAACGGCAACAGTGTGCAGCAGAACTGCAGAGGTTCTTGGACCTTCCTGGCTAGAAGTCCTGAGAAAATCACATTCCAGGATCTTGTCTTGTGTCTCAGGATTGTTACCTACATACATGGACAAGTCAGTCCTTCTGCCTCCATTCTTATTCCAAAGTGATATTTTTTTTTGTTTTGCCATTTGCAGTTATTAGTAGCATTTCTTAAGAGGAGTAGCACATCATTATCCAGATATACATGTCTTCTTTCATGACATTGTTTCTCATGGTATCTGCAGGAAGTTCTGAGCAATCTCACCCTCCTCCATCTCTGAGAATCTGGATTTTGTGGCTGGTACTCTACTGTTGCTTTTGGGATTCTGAAGGAAGATGCAGTAAGGAACATACTATCATAAAGTCTTTTTAGCAGCAACTTGCCTCAGAAAGCCAAATGGGAAGACACATACAATTGCCTGACTTTAAAAGTGCTTTTCATTTGAGTGCTTATAGACACAAAACTATACCTCTCTAAAAAAGATGACAAGTGAAGGGGGAGAATCACAATTTGTGCCTCACATGCAAAGCTGTCCAAGCCAGTAATATGCATGTGTCTCTCCTTTCCTTTGATGCTTTAAGTGCTTACACCAGAATGGGTAAAACCTTGCTTCAGTTTTTAACATCTTCTGGGATACAATGCTTAGGGCATTTTTTTTGAGGAAAAAAATGTACATTTCTTTTTCGGTAGGGCAGTCGTAGCCACAGTATTATGAAGCAGCTGCATAAATCTTTGCTTTTCTGCTGAACAGCAAAGGAGGAAATAATCTGTATCTTCCATGACTAGCCCATTTCTATGGGCTACATTTATATAATGCATTGCAGTCAACTGAGCATATTAATGATGCTACATTTTCTATTTATTCAGTTTTGAGCACAGGTAGTGGCATGAAGTTTTAGCTTAATTAGCTAGATGAATAATATCAGATATATTGTCTATTATCAATATTGTCTTCATCTTTTTTAAGCCTCAACTGGGAATCTAGTTCCCAGTGACATCAGCAGTTGCCGTGGTGAACTTTCATAAGCTTGTCTTCAATCTTTCAGTAAGTCACAGACCAGGAAAGTAAACATGAGGGCTGAAACGAGAGAAAGCATTTGCAGCATTGATGTCTTCTCTTAAAAAAGACATGTCTTTCTATAAGTTTTGAAAAAGAAAATTGCTGCATTGAAGAGCACACTATGTAAGTAAGTCACCTATATCATCTAGGGAATACCATGAAGGAGGAATTTGCAGCATGTAAGCAGAGCTGAGGTGCGAGGGGCTTGAAAGAAGTCAAAATCAAATACAATGAATAGCCTGGTATGATTATGCAGTGCTTGAGCACGGACGCAAGGCTGGTAAGATTAACAGGCTTTGGCTAAAAGCTAGATGTTTGTGAGATTATGTTGAATTTGTGTTTGTTGAGATGAGTTGTACACATGGGGAGAGATGAAGAAGGGGCTAAGGGCAGAGCAGTTTGGGCCCTGGGTGCAGGAGAATGGATTATGTGGATCCTTTCAGGAACAAGGTTGTGAAGAGACAGGCCAGGAAGGAGGAGAGTCAGCAGAGAAGGCAAATCCATCCAGAAAAAAACTATCAGTAAAAATACGGTCAGCTGTGCCAATAGTCTTGTGCAGAAGGATGGGTTGAAGATTGAATTTCATTAGGACTTCTGAATCCAGGAAGGGCCGTAAGCTGTAGAGCCTCTAAAGAAGATTGTGCAAGCAACATGCACTGAGTTGTGAGAGCTAAGCGAGATTAGGCTGTGAGTGGTGAGACCCCGGGTGTCTGTTGTGTTGGACTGAAGTCTGATCTAAGAGAGGAAATATCCAAGTCACGATTTAAAGACATAAAGGTGCCATACACCACTTTCATTTTGAAAATCACAGAAAGAACAGTCTGGATTAATCTGTGACTGTTTCATTATCTGGAGAAAAATAATCTTTTTTAAAATTTTTTTTTGCTGTGCTGTTTTGTCTAATAAGAGAATATTCCTCTTCCCCACAAACTTTAACTTGCTTATGTCATTACAGCATTATGACTGTAAGGACACCATCACTGAGGTTGTTTGCACAGTTCTCAGCAGTTTGTTTTTCCCTAGTCACAGTTCTTAATCTCACTAGTAAAAGGAAAGCCATAATTTTATAGTTTGGAAATGCCAGAGATTTAAAAGAGGTAGTTAGGGAACAGAACTGCAACGTCTCTGTTTGACTTGGCAAAGAGATTAACTTAAAAAAAGAAAGAAAAAAAGAAAATAGAAAAGCAGAATAGCAGAATCTGGAGGTTTTTCCCTCTCTTTGTTTGTTTTTTACAGATTTTAAAGTTGGGATTGATTTCTCTTAAAGTCATGAGGTCTAGCTCACAAAGCTTTTATGTTTTCCTTGGAGCTTTTCATTCCTGGAAATGTTTTTGGCAATTTCAGCTTAGTCAAAAGTAGTACACTAGTTATGTTTTTGAGCAATTTATGTTGGAAGCATTATTTCCTGAGGCCCTGCCTTCTCATACACAGGAGCACGCTGGTGAGAGTGAGCAGAACAGAATTATCTTTGCTCAGGTTGCAAAAAGAGACATTGTTCATGAGCTGAACATTCTCTCATGTTTTCCTAGTAGCACCAAGTCCATGCCTCTATCCTTTAAAAATACCACTTGCCTGTATGACAGACTGTCACGGGGTTGGGACACAGGTTATGTGAAACTGGAGCCTTTTGGAGTTCTTCTGAGTCACTTCTACCATCTGTCTGTATTGTTGGATGCTCTGGCATGCAGTGCTGCTTTATTTGGCATTCCAGAGCTTGAATCAGAAGCAGACTGATGGGGAGATTAGTGTAGAATAACTTACTTTGTTCCATATTTTGTAGCAAACTCCAGGCATAATATGCTTTGATTCATATATTGTGTTGTGGGAGACATGTTTCTCTGCAAAGCAGACAGTTTCAGAATAATGATTTTTTTTTCTACAATTAGTGCATCAAATTGGAGTAGATGTGGTTTGCTTTTCACCTCTCTTCATTCAGAAGTCTGATTTTCTTTTGAACACACAGTAAAGGCTAAAAAGAGGATTCTCACATGACTGTGCCTTTCTTATTCAAGTAGTGTCAGTGTGGTTTCCCTCTCTGCTTTATTTCTGGAAGAAATGTTCCTATGGTTTCTCTTGGGAGTCTTATTGTTTCAACATGGGTTCGATCCTTGTATTCATCATATCATACCCCAAGTGATCAAAAAAACCCCCCACTCTCAAATTGAATAATTTTTAAGTAAACAAAATGTGGCAGTAGAATAGTCTAGAGAGATAAGAGTTCAGATTCCCCAAATTGTTATGTAGAGGTAGGCTTAGTAAATAATGGTCTTGCTATGGGACCAATAGTGTTAAAAGAGAACAAGACTTTACAAATAATCCAAAGATTATTTGTATCAGGGATCTTTTGAATGGCAGAGTGGCTTTAGGGATCTCAGTAACACTGCAGAAAATAAAACTTGGGAGAATTTGAGTGCAGGGTTGCTAGTGAGGTTTCATAGTAGAAGCTTGGTTGTAGAAGACAGGACAAATGGAGAGATGTGCATTTCAGCACAGGCATGACCAACAGTTAAATGTATGTATGTGAAGGAAGTTCTCCAGAGATGATATTTAGTGGGAAGAGAACAGAGTGAATAGCAGCAGAAGTCTTTGGAACTGTTTGAAGAACAGGAACTCAACAGTTCTTCTAAAGAAGGAACAAACAGAAAGTTAGCAGGGGAAAGAAAAAGCTGGATGAAGGCTGTACCTAAAAGAGAATCCTCTACAGTATAGAAACATGGCCAGACTGCGAAGCAGGCTTATATGGAAGAAGACTGAGACAGAGAAAATGCATAACGTATATGGTAAGGTAATTGTAAATGCATAACGTATACGGTAAGGTAATTGTAGGCATCCCATTTCTTGAGGATTAGACAGAGGAGAGACAGAGTGATAGGAGGCATTATATTGCAACAAAAGATCCTGCATGTATTTCTATGTGTGTTTCTGTATGTGTTTCTATACTATAGAAAAGGCCAAAGGAAGAAGAGAGGGTGAAAATTTTTTCTTTTGATTACCAAGGTAACAGGTGAAAGCCTAAGGGAAGCAGCTGGGGCCAGAGAAGCCAAGTGAGCCTGCCCTGAAATATGAGCTGTGGGGGCAGTTCTGCTTTTGGATACGTTATTTGCTTTGTCCTCACTTTCAGGTTCCTAAAATAGATCTCAGGTTCCCCATAGTATTACATAACACTGAGTCTATCCCAGCATTCAAATGTTTTTAATTAGTTTTACCAATCATATTGCTAGTTAACACATTTAGTGTAATGAATGCTGCTATTCTTTCTCGCAGAAAAGGCTCTGAAACTACCAGCAATGAGCAGGCAAGCAACTTTAGTCAAGGCTTATCCAAAATGTTGCCATCATTCTCTTTTTCATTCTCTCTTTTCCATTCTCTGAAGATAGACAAGATGGTCCAATACAGGAGGTCATGACTTTTTTTGCCAGTACATTTTGCATCTTTGTCTACAATCTTCTCTATGCATTTTCTTTTCTGCATCCTCACTTGTAGGTTCCCTGCTCGCTCAGAATAGGAGCTCTGGAGTGATCCCAGCACTCATACCACAAGCTCATGCTCTGGAGCTTCTGGGAGCTGGCAGCGGGAGCCAGTCCACAGGGATCATCAGAGCTAATGTCAGTTTGATGTGGCTTTAAACAACGCTCGATCTGCCAGACTGGGCAGAGAGTTCCTTGCTCGCATTTCAAAATATTTGCCTGCTGGTTTGATCCTTGCTCCAGGCCTTACTTCAGATCCCTCATCTGAAGAATAATTTTCTCCACCTGGCTAGAAACTCTGTTATGGAGAACATAGTAAAATCTCCTGTGGGAATACTGTTCGTCTGCAGCAATGGTATATTGTCCGCTTGCTTGTAGGAATACTTTGACAGCAAATAGCATCTGTAATTTTTACTGCTTTGTGTAATAAAAAGAAAACCCACGCCCCGGTGAGTTGGGTATGGATCAGGGAAGCATATTATTTTATGTGGACCTTACAAAACTAACTGCAACCTGATAATGAAACACATTGCTTTTGTTTTATAAGCTTGATGCTTTAGTGACATGGACATTTGCAAGCTTTTTGACATTGATGCTGGATTATATTAAGATGTTGCCACTCGTTTTTTTGTTGTTGTTGTTGTAAATGTATCTGTGTTTTATATCAGAAAACACAGTGAGAGTGAACTTTATTCTGACAAATAATTGTAAATTGATTTTTCTTCCGTGAATTACAAAAGCATGGGAAGGTCTTGAATACAGTGTTTAGTATGAATTCAGCTTCTCTGTTAACCTGGTTTATATTCCCATTGTGGCTGTGCTGCTCACCCTGCTAATGATAGGAGATAAATTATTTTTATTATTATGCCTATGAACTCATACAGAAAAAGCATTCACTATGTAGATACTCAGTAGGTGCAAACCATTTCCTGACAGGTACCTAGTTTTGGATAAGGAGAATCTGACTGCCTAGGTGAGTTATTCTTTAAGACAATCCAAAATGACTGTTGTTTATGAGTGTATGTCTGTGATATTGTTTAGTTTGGGTTTTTTAATTGTGATATTTAAACTGGGAGTTATTTTTATCTCATACCATGTCTGACTTCTTTAAAGCAATTAGTTGTGTTGCTTTGAGGTTCTCCGTGATCTTCTGGATGACAAGCACCAGTGCCCCTCACCTGAAGCTGGCCTCCTTGTTTTCCCTTACTTGTCCTCAAGTACTAATTTCATTATTGATCCCTGTTGTTTAACATTGTAACCCTACTGAGTCAAAAGTATTTGTGCAGAATACTGGTTATAAGAATAGGTGCAGAATTTCAAAACAATCAAGAAGACTGTCTTCATCTTGGAGATGTACTGTGGATGTGCATGTTGCTGTTTTAGTTTTGTAGCTGTGCAAAGGCCACTGAGAGAGTGTCTGGTCATAGGGAGCATTAGAAAGGTAGAGGCCAGCCAACATGACCCTCAGGTCTTGCTCATTTTTAATTTATCCTCACCTCTCTCCTCTTAATTCATGCATCAGTGATAAAAATACAATGTTGTCCACACACCTGCTCCTCAGACTGTAGTGTTTATTGTTTGAACTCCTTCAGCTCTGTGAAAGAAAACCAGCCTTAGCAGAGCTAAGCCGTATCACAAGCCACACTTCCAGAATCACAAAATGGTCAGGCTTTTGATGTGGCCAGAATCCAGGGTTCTGTGTTGGCTTCCCTATTGAAATCCGCAGTGTTATGTAATTTTTGTACATCAGAGACAAAATACGAGGAAAATAATACCTTCATGTGTTTTTTGTCCACAATAGTATTTCCTTTTTGCCCTTGCAAGCCATGGCTTTGGGAACTTGCCCATTTCCAGGGCGGTGACAGAAGAGCAGGTGATCAAGCTCCTGACCCCTTGCTGATATTTGTTCCTAGTCATAAGGCACACAACTCTTCCCGTTTTCTTCTGTTACCCTCAGGTCCCTCAACAAGATGCCTCAGGAGTATCTTGAGATTTCCTTTCCTGCACGTGACTTGTTTTCAGCGTTTTGTCTCTTCTTGGGAGAGCAGCTATAATGCATTGATTGCTAAAGTGGTAACAGCTGGAGAAAGGAGAAGAGGCTTATGTGTGTAAGCATACTTATTCTGACTGTGACATCTGTTTTATTGGTGTGTCATACTTAGCAGACACACCAGTACATGTGGAATTTTCTGACTTGCATCTTTTCCCCATGATCACAGTTTTATCAGTGGAAAATTCCCAGCCAGTTCTTCTCCAGGATCAGACAAGTCGTGAACATTTAGTTGCTAATTTTAGTAATGAAAAATGTCTAGATTTTTTACTTGCTGTTTTTTTTTCCTCTCTTTTCCTTTTTTTTTTCCCTTTGGCATTCCACACCTCAAGTTCTATTATATACTTGGACCGTAAAGTATTTCATTTGATATGTATATATTAGTCAGACTTTATTTACACAGGACATTGTTTTAAGCATTGAATACCAGTTCATTACAAAGTATAAATAATAGTACCTTGTTCAGTCCTGTAGTCCTGGGTAGTGAAGAGCTAGTGGGTAAGAGAGTAACGACTGCAAAGTAGCTGTTTTGTATGGAGATCTTGCAGATGTGTCCGTATGGAATTTCCCCTTATATAAAATGTAGACAGAACGACAAGTTTCAACAACAGACAATATGAACAGAAGTATTTGTGTGATACTCCTTTTCTTAAGAAAAAACTATTTAGTGGAGATCAGTGTCACAGATGGAAACCGTTCCTGGGACTCCTTAGTATGTATTTTCACAGTAGACCTCATAGCTCCTGATTAGCCACTCTATTTAGTTAGTGGTATTTTTTAAAAAAAATCTGTGTAATCAATAGTATTTAAAAAGTCCATAGCTTTTATTTGAAACAGAATATATTTGCTTTGAATGACACACAGTTTTATATTGCTTCATATTTGTATTTGTTTCTTGCTGTTTTATAATAGGCAGCTGCCAGTGGAGACTGTCTGTATTAGAGTTCAGCTATGCCAATAACACAGACATGCCCAGAATTGCTGTATGCTGCTGAGGTCATGGTGTATCTACGTCCTGGCTGTTAATGTTTTTGCCATTCTAAACAGATGGCCAAATCCCAGGTAGCTTTGGGGAATGGTGCCTGATGGGCGTTAAGTTCTAAATTGCTTGGAGGAGTGGTGGCTGGCTTTGACTTTCTTGGCATTTTCACAAGGCGGATGATTGAATTTTGCCTCCATCAATGTTTCTGACCACTATTAAATCCCCAGTATAGATACCACTTATATTTTGGAAAATATTATGTTGTGTATTTTGGTCTCTGGTACCTGCCAGTATGACGAGGCCTGTTACCATGAAAAGATTTTGTGGAATAGACGTGTACAAGTCCTCAGTGAGCCCAAGTGAGTGAGCTATCTATGAAGAACATTACTTTGGACACCCTTGCACTGGTCTTTGGTGCTGGCAGGTGATGGAGGCAGACTGCGCTATTCTACAGCTGAACTCAGTAAATCCACTTGCCATCATCTTTTATGGATCTCCTCATTCTTTTAGTGTTTGTAAGCCATGATCACATCTTGCTTTGAATAAATAGCCAGGTCTGGTGTTTTACAAATGCTTGGTGACACTCTGAGGCAGCAGAATGCTTCAGTAAAAAACTGCTATATTCAGCTGAAAGTGCAGAAAGAATTCAGATAGGCAGAATATAACTCAAGCTGTTATTCAGCCAAGACACCGAGGTCAATACTTATACTTCTCAGTGGCACCATGGGACCTTATGCAGCCACAAGTGGTCAAGACCTCAGTTGCCTTTTTTTTTTTTTTTTCTTGCTGAAAGCTGACAGCTTCAGCAAGCACAACAGCCTTGTATGATGGTGCTGCAGCTTTGGGGCAGGATTGAGTCAGGAGAAGAACCGCTTTCTGAAGCACCAGCAACCAGTCCGCATCCCTGCAGCTTCCGCCTGGGATGAACCTGTGTGGCCAGGCCTGGCAGGTGAAGTCCATCACAGTAACAGATCTAGGCAGTAAGGTTTCCAGCAGTGAAACGGCTCAAAAACTCAAGGAATCCTTTTGAATACTGAGGGTGTCCTGGGACACACAAATAATGCCCATCTTCAGTTTATTTCTTTTATTTATTTGTTTGCATCAGATCTGCAAAGAATTCAATTTCAGGCTTGGGCATAAGCCTGCGTTTTATATGATCATAGCAAGGGAATATATTAGTACACTTTCAAGGTGCTGTATTAATATACATAGAAACAAAGGCATACTAGTTAAAATTTAAACAGAAATGGTGTAACCTTTGAGAGTACAGGTTTTCAGTGAAAGATTACTTGGAAATTTTCAATTAGAAGGAAATGAAAATGTTCATAAGAAGTATCTCCCTTCTAGAGATTTTTTCCTTGCCATAAATGAAAATTAAATGGGTCAAAACTGAAATATTTTAGTTTGGGAAGGCTGCCAGTGCTGAATGGAGTATTCAGACACCTCACATCCGTGTTTGCCTCTAGGGGAATCTATTCCTGTCTCCAGGAGAGACTATGGAACATCACAGGAAATATACTTCAACCAGAGCATTGTCTGTAAAAGGAGATAGGAGCTTAGAGCACTCAGCTACAACTCCTAGGGCAATGGCAAGCAAGTATTTGTATTTTCAGATAGTTTTCCGCTTTTTTAAACTCCCTCCTTCCCTGCCTCGTTTTTCAGAGAAACTTAAAATCTAAGGTTGCTTTTGTCTTTTTTATACTAGCAAATTTAGCTACTCAATTTTTATCACAAACACTTAAATATTTATGCTAATTTTAATTTTGGTGCTGAAAGGCTGTAATGGATATGATGATGCAAGGATTTGGCTTCAGGAAATGGAAGATTTTTTAATGTTTCAGCTATGTCTGAAAATTTATCAGCCAGGCTCCAGAGTGAGCAAAGCTGACTCTTTTAATTATCTATTTCAGGATCTGTACAGCCGGCAGCAGATGTCTAGAATGTGTCTTGAAGTGCTGATGATAACAGGATGATAACAGATCATAGATCTATCGTACAAAATTGTGCATGTACACATCAGCAGATCCCTTTGCCTGATTTACCGAAAGGATAGGTAACAATGCAAAAATCATAAAAAATGTCTTTATACTTATTTCAATTCAGATTGATTACATATTAGAGAATTTGAAAGAGTTATCTGCATGTTTCTTATTTCTCTCTGTGCTGGTGTAGGCATCTTGTCTCTCCACTGGTTGATTAATTGTCCCCTTGCTTGAACTGTTTTCTTTTTTTTTCTCTATATAAGTTACTACAGCCCTTTCTATTTTTAATATGATAGCATAGGCTCAAGGCCTGTGAATTGATGTGGATTAAAAATCAAGCAGCAGCTCTAATGCATAATTGATCTACCAGTAGGACACGAAAACCTGATTCTAGTTCTTAGATAGGAAATGTCTTCTTTTTTTGTCCTACATTGATAGTCTGAGCTCTTAAATCTATTTTAAATTAAAATGAATAGGCTGCTGGGAACTGAGGAATTATCCATGGTAATAAATTATTTAAGATACTAATTTGATGTTTGGGGTAAAATCATTTTTTGCATATGTACGCAGACAGACGCGCATGCGTGCGCACACACATACATTCGTTTTGATCAACTCTCTTTCATATTAGATGTGGCTCTGTTCATTGGCTGCTGTAAACAGCCAGCAAATCTAGCAAATGTACTGCAGTATGCGTCTGTGTTTGTCTCTTGCTATGACCTCACACCTATTAGTACTCAATAGATACTTTTCTGTTTTTTTTCTTTTTTCTTTTTTCATATATTACTTTTTGTGACCTAGTGTCCAGATTCTTTCGCAAATGCAACTATTTGCAAGTGGGCAGGCTGAAACGGGCCATGTCTAGTCATGCTAATTTTGGCTCTAGTTTTGCTTCAGCTTGTCATATGGCTTTAATGGTAGAGGATTCAGCTGGCGAGAATATATGCTTTTCTTAACAGCTGAGAAATGAATCTTGATTGCTCATTTGCGAGGGGATAGAAACTTGTTTAAGGTTTAATATTTAATAATATCCTCACTGAGGGGAGTTCTGTATTTTCAGGGTCCTTTTAAAGTACATACAGCAGTCACAGCAGGGCGCTAGCATGTGTAGCATGAATGACAAGTGGTTGGTGGCTGCAGAGTAGTGTGACTAATAGCATGTATGGCACGGTAGAGCCTGTGGTGCTAATGGATGGAAGCGGACGACAGCCTTCAGGGTTTCTCTCCTTTCCATTAAGGCCTTTCAGGCCTGCCATATGTCACTGTCCACACTCTGGGGACTTAATTCTCCTGGTAGCACCAGCCACTGACATTTGAGTGAAAGTAACATAAAAAGGTAGAAAATCTAACCCATATTGTAGGAGATATTTCTTCCTATGAGTATTTTTTTAAGGGACTAAGTCAGAAAAATGGTAGGATAAGAGAGGGAAGTAGTATTTTTTGTGTACATTTTTAAGCCATGTATGTTAAAGATATGTACACAATTTTAGTGTATTCCATTAGGCTAAAGATGCTGCAATTTGAATAATACTTTAAAAACAGAACAGTGTATATTTAACAAACTTTGTAATTACCATAATTTTAAGATGTTATTTATGGAGCAACAATATCTTCTAAAACAATTGCTATAGGCTGAAGAAAACCAACTTTGGGATATATAAACTCTTCTTTAATTTGATAAAGCTAAGAGTGTACCAGTAAAAAGTTAACTGACGAAATGAAAAGTTGAACCTCCTTTCTAGAGCTTTTGTTACTTAAGTTAATCTCAGCGTTGCAGGTTTTCACTGGTCTGTGGTCATGTTTTGCTCTTGATGACACTTACGGAAAGCTGGACTCGCAGATATGAACTAAGCCAGACCTAGTAGAGCGGCTCCTTCCCTAGAGCTCAGAACAAGCCCGTCGAATGCTCTGCAGAAAGCTTAGTGGTGTTCTGTAAATCCCGGATCAGCAAATGTTATCCATGAAGCTTGAGTTTTCAAGTAAGGTAAATCTTCAGTTAGGTAGAGTAAGCTCTTTTTACATTTACTGCAGTCACTCTGCTGAAAAGATGAATAGTTTTCAAGCAAGCAGCTTGAGGACGCTAGGGAGGATAAATACTAACCTCTACCTGCAAATCGGTTCTTCATCGAGCTTTAGAAGTTTGTCATCATATTCGTTACTTTGGCTTATGATGACCTCAAAAATAATACAGCTTTGGGGAAGTGAAGAAATTCTGGAAATTACAAATCAGCTGAAAGGAGAGACAGTTTATTCTGAAAAGAACTTAGAAAGGCTCCAGAAATTCATATATGAGTGGATTTCCCTTTGCAGGTATAAACTATGTATTTAAAGTATCCACATATATTGTAAAAAACAAAAACAAAAAAACAGCATTCACAGTGAACTTTTCATCTTAATAATTCCTTGTATTCCTATGAGAAAAATTGCAGCCCTTCCTTATCATGATATTCTATATTAAAGCAGGGAGCTTACCTGAGTGCTAAGAGATCTGGATGACCTGTAGAAATGTTAGCTAATTAATTATGGAACAATCAGTGTTATTTCATAAACATGAAGACTGGGTGAACTTTCTAATTTTCATCACTGTCCATTATATCTTTCAGCTCTTTGTGAATCTGGCTTTATGGCCTCCAGCTAATGTGATACAGGATTGCATATGTGTTGCTGCCATATATAGCTTTGTTGGTAGACTTTGTCTTTCCTACTATTGAAAAGTACCACCAGCAACTATAGGATTATTTTAAAAGCAAAATCAAATCATATTTTGAAAAATAGCCCTGTTACTCATGTGAGTTTCACTGAAGTGAGCTTACTTCCATAAAGCAGGCATTTTTTTCATGAAGATTCCTGTAACTGATGCTTCACAACATGCATGTAGGAAAATGGACAAACAATGTCTGTTTTTTTTTTAATTTCCTATTGCAGCAGAGATTCTCTTTGTTTTTATTTTTTATTTTTTGTAGACCTGACATTTTTCGTCAATGTCCTGTTGACCTGTTAAGAAATGTTAGGGCGCACTCGTTCATGATTTCAGAGTTTGTCCTGCTGTAATTTTTTTTGGTGATAGGACAGTCACATGGGTTACACTCTTATCAGATAGAGATCTGCATTTCTAATTTTGGTCTTCTAACACCTGAAAACCTCATTTGTGAATTGTAGAGTTCTGAAAGTGTGATTTGAAAACAGATTCTAGAATCACATTTCTGAATTAATGACACATACTGTTTGCACAATAAACATACTGGCTTTGCCCTACATGCGTATGATAAAACAAGCATTTATTTATTTGCCTACTTGGTGTGATCTCTTTTTTTACCTTCCTGTTTTCCTTCTTGTATGCTAACAGAGAGATCCATGCTTATATGACTTGAGAAAGACGGTGAATTGGTCTGAAGTCACAATCCAGCAATAATGATTTACCCAATCCTCCAGAGTAATAATCAGCGTGACAGTTATCCGTCAAACAATGCTGAAATTCCCTGGGCTTCCAGGAGAATTTTACACATTTGTTCCACCAGCAATCGTTCACGAGTGCAGAAAAAGGGGGAAGCTGAGGTGGAGTTAACTCAAAAAATCACTGTGAAGCCATATCTTTTTCAAACATCTTCGTAAAGATCAAGTGTAGCTAGACAGTTGAGACTGAGACTTTCTTAAAGCTGAAAGACTAAAATGAGCCTTTGCCTCTTACTATGACTAAGACATCTGACCCTTTTTTTTGAATTGAAAATAGTTTTGTACTGCTGGGAACTGACCTCTTGAAAATGTGAATGCTACATAGTTCATGATACCTCTGCTTTTAATAGAATATAAGACTTGTTAATGGATCTCAAGTCAGTTATTCATTTTCCCTAGTAATTTAAAGCTTAATTATGCTGCCTTCTAGATCTCAGTGGCTGTCCTGTGCTAATTTTTCTTAAATCACCATCCCCCCAATTTTACAGTTTAGTTCAAATCTCAGGACTCTAATTTGCATAGAGCGACAGATTAAAATGGGATGGCTAAAATGATTATTGCTCTTAGTGCTCACTCCAGTCACGGAGATTGATTTCCTCCTTTACAAGGAAACATATGGTTTGTCATGAAATACGTTTTGAATCACAATGGCTTTCATTTTCTTGTATTGAGGTGGATTGAACCTGCTAAATTTGTAATCCAGTTTTAATGTATCCTGTCAGTAACTAAGAGTTCGATGTTCTGGGGAGCTTTGTTTAATAAAATTGTAGAAATTAATTTATATTTTCTTCATTTTGAGGGAATTAGTGAATAGTCAAGTTGAGTAGTTATCTTTCCGCTCAGTAGTTGATGTTTGGTGCTGCAGAGCAACACAATTTGACTCAAAAGCTATTCTGAAAAGGAAACTTGCATTTTTGCCTCTGTCCAATACCTGTGTTCATGTTCAGGCCTGCTGTCCCCATTTTCTATACCAAGTGTACTTACATGTCATTATGGATAGTGAGTTCAGATGAAAAGAAGCTTCTTGTGAGTGTCCGTTGAAGNTCTTCATTTCGAGGGAATTTCCAGGTTGAGGAATAGTTATCTTTCAGCTCAGTAGTTGATGTTTGGTGCTGCAGAGCAACACGATTTGACTCAAAAGCTGTTCTGAAAAGGAAACTTGCATTTTTGCCTCTGTCCAATACCTGTGTTCATGTTCAGGCCTGCTGTCCCCATTTTCTATACCAAGTGTACTTACATGTCATTATGGATAGTGAGTTCAGATGAAAAGTAGCTTCTTGTGAGTGTCAGTTGAAGCCAATACAGAATTATAAATCAATAGGTAGCCTCTGATTCTTGAGGAAAATTGTCAGTTGGGATGATTATAAAATTCCCCCAGGTAATTCCAGAAAGTGCTCACAGAAGAAGGCAAGGGCTATATGATGACTACTTGTGCTCCTCTTTGTAATGGTGTCAGTGTTTCCTACCTTAGGGAAAGCATCAGAACATTAATGCTCTTGTGGAAGACTCTTGGCAGAGTTCAAGGACTGCTGGGAAGCAGGATAGTCTTTCTGGCTAAGGAAAGTCTAAGCAGAGGCGCAGGGGCAGTACAAGGTGACGTGATTATATGGCATTTTACTTCCTTCTATACAGTTCTTGGCCAAGACTTTGGTCCTCAGAAATTTGAAAATATAGTTTCTTATGGCCGGTGATTCCTCACATATTTTTATTCCACTATCATTGTGAAAGTATTGTTACTGTATTTATGCACAGCAGTTTCTAGTATAGTGTTCTTTCATGTATCTCTAATCTTAATCTCATAAGACATTCACAGGCTGCCTAGAAAATGGATGTTTGTTCCGTAAGGGAATTTCCACAGGAGAAATCACCATCTGATAACTGCCTATTGTAAAGAATGATTTTCTTCACAGTAAAAGAAAATAGTATAGAAATACCTACTTCTATCACCTTTCTTAATGTTTTTCTGGTTATGCCAATTTCAAAAAAAACACACTTTTTTTTCTGTCTAACATTCCAGACTATTGAAATATTACTTAGAATTTAATAAAATGAGACAATGTATGTAGTTAAAAGCAAAATTCTTCTGGCAAATAAGATATTTTGTTTCCTCTTAAGAAAAAGTTCTTTATTATTTCAGGTTCAAAATAAAAGAAAAAAAATGAGCAAAAAAATATCTAAAGCCTCTCTCAAAACAAGCAAAAATTGTTAAAATAATTTCACAAAATTTCCAATTAAACTTTTTAAAAAGGCCGCAGATCTTGAAGCTAGTATGCAAAAATTAAAAAGAAATCCAAATTAAAATGATTTTTTTGCACAATATATTTTCTCTACCAAAACTGTGTAATTAATAAAGTGAGAGTGATAGAACCTTTTGTTCGAAAAGTGAAAGCACATTTTATGTATATATAATATAACTTCATATAATCATGAAAAAATGTGTTCAGATGACTTAATGCTTATCTGCCTAATTAAGGTAACTAATATGTATTTTTAATTAAGCTAACTAATATATATTTTTATGAGGAGCTTATAGAAATGAAAGATGGAATATTATTTTGAATTAAAACAAATACTTCAATAAAAAGAGCAATATTCTCACTGGATGGATCTCGTCTCAGTCACTTAAACATATTTATTTATGAGCTGTAAGATAAAATGACTAATGGAAATTAAAGGAAGGACTGCCAAAAGTCAAACTGCTTCTTCGGAATTTTTTTAGCAAAATGATAACATATAGTTCTAGATAATTAAATCTATTTTGTAGGAATGCCACTGAATGGTGTTAATTTGCCTTAAGGTAGTGCTCTTTTAGTTGAGTGCAGTAACAGAAATATATTTTGGCACATTTTATTTTTCTTAGAAACAGTTTAACATTGTTTAATAAGACTATAAATTTCAATCAAGGAGAAAGCAATGTCATACTTTTGTAGGGGAAATTTACTAAACTTTTTTAGTATATGGACATACCTGTGTGTTTCTGCTTAGGAGGAAATTTCATAGTTAATATCCTTTTCACTGAACACTGGTTTTGACCGAACTTTGTAGATTTTATGAGTATTCCAGGTATCAAGCAAAATTTCACTAGCCCTGAAACCTAAAAAATAAAAGATCTCTTTGCTGTTGCAAAAGTCTACAGTAATTGTCTATAATCAGCTGAAAATAAACTACCTCTTTTCTATCTTTACATAAGCAAGTTGCTAAGCTTCCTGATCTTGAAGTGCCTGGACAAAGGGACAAGAGAGGTCCTGAGGTGAAGTCTTGCTTTTACATACAACCTGGAGCTCGATTTGTTTATAATCTGCTAATCTCCATCTCAAAATGAGTTAGGTTGTTTATCCCTCTTGCAAGCTGGTTGACTGTTTGATCACTAGCTCTCTGCCAGTTTCCAGACTAACAGTATTCATGACAAACGTTTTCTCATTTATTGCAGGATCAGTCTTGTCCCTTGTTTTGAATGGGGCTTTCCTCACCTGCCACTTAATTCTCCCTGATGTGTTTATAGGTCACACCTACCTACCAGTATTTGTATTGATAAGTTGGACAGATTCACAGATACACTTCTCAGTCTCTTTGTCATCCTACCATACTGCTGGGCTCAATTCCAGTCTGAGTTTCATGGAATCTTCCATGAAATTTAGGATTTGGGAGCAAGTCTTAGGCTTCCTTTTCAATGTGGGCAGCATGGCTATTGATTCTGCAGAGCCATCCAATTTCCATACAAAAAAATGAAATATTCCTTAGGTAACATGTTTATATTTCTCAACTAGTTCTAATCACAGCTTTTCTTTTTTTAGTTTTCCATAGTTTCCTGTCAAACATGTCAAAAAATAATTTTAGTCACACTGCATCTTCCATCAGAAAAAATGTTCCCGTGCCTTTCTAGTGGAGCTTTGGTTCTGTTTGGAACTGTTTTGGTTCGTCGTATAGATTGTTTTTCTCCCTGAAGTGTTGATTATTTTGAATAGAAGATATGAATTTATCTTCAGGAATAACTTTTAAGTGACATTTGAGCTATCAATAATTTAATGTGCTCTCTTTGAGCTTATATTTTTGTTACCAAGATATGTTTGTCACAGTTTTGACTCTGTAACCTCTTGCCTTTGGGAGATGCTAAGGCCTGAATTCATGACACCAGTCAAACGCAGACTTAAGTAATGCATCTGAACACGTTCCTTTGTTTATCCAGACAGTCTTTTGAAGGATGTCTCAAGACTGTCCTCAACGTCATTTCACTGCTCACAAGGATAGCAAATATGAGCTCAGAGCATATGTGGCCCCACAAGCCTGAACACCATAGCATGTGTAGTTTGGAAATATGTTAGTATGGGGCAAGAAGTGACCACCCAGGCTATTTGCAGGTGTAGTATGCAATATGGTTTTGAGGTCCTGAAGTGGCTGGGATAAGAGTGCATCTTTGGGGCATACAGAGGTTTCTAAGAACAGTTTCTAAGACTACGCTTCTAAGAGCTATGCAAGCAAAGTTGATTTTAATACTGATTTCAGATTGGGGGATGCTATTAGATGCAGACTTAGCTCATCACACAGCTCTCAAGGAATAGAGAATACTGTGGGCCTTTAGAAGGCCCACTTTTTCACATTTGGTAAAGGTGTTAAAAGGTCAGTCATGGTCATTTTTATTACTTTTTACTAGGATAACAATTCTGACAACAGTAAGAATATTGGCACTGAATTTCTTTGGGAAGTGGGACCACCTAACTCTCCAAGGTACTCTAAGATACCATGCAGTTGCTTTACTGGTTTGCATGTATGGTGAGATATCTGCAGGCCTCAGCTGAACATGGTAATGCTCCATACTTTTTGTCAAGAGCATTAGTTACTTCGTGCCTTATCTGTATTTCTTACCATTTTCTGGCATGAGATTCTTTTTATATAGAATTCGCATGATTCATGGATTACATGCTTTTCTGATGAAGTGCAATATGTCTCCGGAGGCAGTTGTGACTGCCATCAAGCCTATGACTGTTGGGGGACAATATGACTTAATCTACATAAAAGCACAACGATCAGTATTTGGAAGAAATTCTTACCTGCTGTTTGTGTACGATGGCCATCTGTCTGATAAATCCCAGTGCGGAAGTCTGTTGTGTTTGAGAAGAGCAAGGCAACCTTCTGATACCTGTTTTTCCAGCAGCTGTAGGTTGCTTATTCTGCCTTTATTATTTTCTCACCAGATGCTCAGTGCTTTGAATCTGCATTTGGGAGCTTTTGATTTCTAGACCCCACACTGTTGATAATTCTGGATCCACCCCATATCTTTCAGTGCTTCAATTATGGGGGTTCCCAGCTACAGCTTGTATTTTAGGAAGTTCTCTGTTAGCCAGTACTGAAAATCCTTTTATAACTGCTGAAACTCTGAGACAATCCGTCTTGTAATATCACGTAGCATCTCCTATTTGAGGATCATTACATTTATATTCATGATCTGCTATGTATATGGATTCCAAGATGTATAAATAGCAAAAGTGCCAAACTGGTAATTTCTAAAGATATTTCTTTTGTCTGCAAAAAATGTCTTCATAAATCTTCATAAATATCTTCAAAAAAGTACCAACAAGTCAACCATTTTGAGCACATGGTAGAATACAGACACCTTTGGCTTTATGTTCTGAGTCAGGGTATGTGCATGACTGTCTTAAATTTTTGGATCATTTCACTCACAAATTGGCCTCAATTTGTACGGTATATGATTTTTGAGCAATAAAGAACAAACATTTCATAACCCTGTGTCTTGTGAGTGTAATTCTGGGAGCATGTATCTTAATTTAAAAGCTTATAAAATCATGAAAGAAGGCATTATCTAGTATTAGGAATGGCTGGTTTACTTTGATGTTATTCACATTGCTTGCATTATAAAAAGTGACTCTCAAGAGGCTTAACACAGTTTACATTCCAGCATTAATTCTGAAGATATCTTCGAAGACATCTAGATGAAATTAGCAAAAGATGTCTTCTGCAGCTCTAGGGTATGCTTTTTTTTTCTCTCTCAGGATACCCAGCACACTGCACTGCACATGTTCACTGGAGCAGCAGCCTGAAAAAAATTAAATAAATATAACCTTCTTGGATGAATGGTATCTCCTGCAACTAAAGGTTAAGATGTCATTTAATGATTTATCCTTTCTAATGGATTTGTTGGATTCTTCTGACAGGGACATAATTTACTAGCTTTCATACTTCAAAGGTTGTGTTCTCAAAATGGTGTTTGGGGATTTATGATATTGAAGTAGGTGAATTACATGTCAAATTATCAACCATTCTGCTGGACATTTCGTCAGTGTTGCTGGTATCTAGGCATTTGGCAAAAGGAGGCTTCTGAACACAGTCTTTCAATAGTATTGTGTTATTTCAAAGCTGTTGTTAATCAGATGTTTCTAGAGAAAATCTGTAATATAGACTGTTAATTACATTGACTGCTATGCCGTGGTCTGCCAGATGTCAGGGGTGTCTGTTGCAGCTGTCACCCTTTCTGTAAAATATTATTAAAGTATTGCTTTCTTGATTGAAATTGTTTCATCTGGTAATCTGACTAGGTGTTGCAATATGGAAACAGGCAATACTCTCTCAGTAAATGAGGTCAAAAAGAGAAAGAAGAAAGAAAATACTCTATCAATATAAACGTAGACTGAGACCATGTAAATGCAGTGTGCATATATCTGCAAGTGTGGGTGCTACCCACAGCATATGTATGCATGCAAGAGAGTTATAGCCTGCTTTTGATTTTGCAGTTTTCAGTACTACCATATTGATTCTGTATAGGTAAGACTGATGTGAAGACTGCCTGGATTGGGAATGTCTGTCATTATTTGAATGGTGCTTTTAAGTGCATAGCATTGTGCTCACTTGTAGAACTAAGAAAATTTCTTGGCACATGCACTTTGTGTCAGAGTATGATCCTATCTGGAAACATTTCATTAAAGATTTCTTCCCCGTGGTTCCTGTCTTTTTGATTTGGGAGTTCTTTACTGTTTGTTGTAGCTTGTGTTTTTCCTTGGCTGTTTTTTCACCTTGTGCAGCACATCCTTAAATCAGTTTGCTTCAAATTATCTTAAGGGTCTAGACTACTGAATGCTTCCTTATAGACTGCTGTCTCTTGAGGAGACAAAGATATGTCTATTGGTACAGAATGCCACAAGTTAGCATTTAATTGTCTCCTTCTGAGCCTCTGATCACACTAATGCAGACCTAAAATTGTCTCTGTTGCACCTATACAAGATGAGAAGGTGAAACTGAGCAATGTGCTCTGCTCTGCATCCGTATGGTCAGACAAGGAGATGGGAGGACAGGATGCTCTGAGGAGATCTTGTTTTGATCTAAGTGACATGGTTGCCTAGGCTGGATGACCTATGTTGAATGTTGAAAAACTAATATTGAATCATAATTCAATACTAATGCTAATTCAGTGCTAACTTGTGGCATGACTCAAATGAAAGTCAATCATTTAATAACTATGTGTACCTAAACACCAAGACAGTTCTGACATAAGCCCTGAAAAGGAAAGAGGGGCATGTGTCACATTATATGTCTGTTTACATGTCTTGCGTCCTTGCCCAGTAGTGTAAATCCAGGCAGCATATGAGATGGAAGCATCTTATTGCATTATCAGAGCATGTGATTAATCAGGCAAAGACAAAATGCAGTCAAACTGCATTTTCCAGAGTGGAATGTACTCTTCAAACTACCAAACCATTTGATGTATTTCGTTGACTTTTAGAAACTGAAAATGCAGATCTGAGTCTTTGTTAGTGAGTTATCTTCCCCTTTTGTTTTTCAACAGAAAAAAAAGGTCATTCTTTGTTGGAGATATTCTGTCTTCGAGCTTAAGCTCCCAGAAGGCCCATGACTGCAAGCAGAATTGCTATCATTGGTGTTGCATGACAGCAATATTTATTACATTCTCAGTCTTATGAAGGATGAATATTGGAGACATTTTGAATAGTACCATAGATGTACACTTGTTTTTTAAGATGGAAAGAGAAGGAGGGACGTTTCTGGTGACAATAAATTAAGTTATAGGAGGAGTACTATTAAAAATGAATAAAATTCTGTAGAGCTGGGAAGGAGAAAAAACACCTTGCCTGGATGGATTATGTATAAATTGTAAACATTTAGAGCATATCTGGAGATTGGAAATGCCATGCCTTTATTAGAATAGTACAGTTGTTTCAGTGTACTTCATAACTGTTCTGTCCAGTGTATGTGACTCTATGTTGATATCTGGGCATGGAAAGTTGGAACTGTACTGAAAGGACACAGTTTTGAGAAATGTGGCTTATCCTCTGAATTTCCTTATAAAAATGAAGGCATTACGCATAAAAATAATCATCTGATGCATGTTCAACTTCACTTAAGAGACCACTCACGTTATATATGTTTGTTTTATGACATATAGGACAGTTTTCCAGCTCGGTTTGGAGGAATACATTTCGTCAATCAGCCGTGGTATATCCATGCCCTCTACACAGTTATACGACCCTTTTTAAAGGAGAAGACACGAAAAAGGGTATTCTTCTGTTTATTTTTCCACTATCAGTCATTTATAGCTAGCAGATGTAACCTACTGTATATCTCAGCTTGCTATTGATGTTATTGTATTTAAATATGTCTGCATTGTAAAAAGTATCTTTATCTGCTTTAGAAGAATACATAGCTTTATTCTTCAAGGACACAGTTAAGCAGTGTACTTTAATATATTTTTAATTGTAAACATATGCTTCCTCTGGGTTATATAAAAATTGTCAACATTAGTATTCCCATAAGAAAGAGTAGTAAAATATTAAAATTGTCCGTCTTTCTTTTAAGAACAAAGGTAGTGAACGCCTAATCCTTTCCTAATGAGATTTCCTTGACATTAGTATGAACTGAAAGACACAGTTGGTACAGAGTAGTTTGAAAATACTGTTTTGAATGAGAAGCCTATGGAAGAATATTTGTGCACATGCATCTGTGCATAAGCACTAACAGTTTCTGAGATATTGCTTGATTTGCAACATTTACATCAATGCAATTAGATTAGAGTTTGGTGGTGAGAGCACACAGGGTGATATTATTTCTGTAACAGGAAATTTGTCATCCAAGAAAGCCCAATCAGCATCATACACAAAGCCTAGCTACAAAGAATATGACAGATTTGTTTTTTACAGGATCAGCTCTCTAAGAAGCTCTGTATTTTTTGTCTCTTCAAACAGTCTACAAGGCCATAGAGATCCTTGGTGTCTAGCTGTTTTTACTGACAGATTATGCTTGAGAGACCTCTGGTACTTACAGATTTTGAACTATAGATCACAAAGCCTTTTATGTAATATCTGTTATAAATATGCAAATGAAAAACCATTTTGCAGGATTCAGTTGCACTCCACTGACTACAGCTTCAACAAAGAACATTTTAGTGCCAGATATGCTTGAAGCCTATTTAAGTCAAGTGCTGTGTATGCATAACTGGGGAGAAAAGTATGGTCCGTGCTGCAAGATTAAAAATAAGGGACAAGGCAGTTGAATATGGGTGCTTATCGCCTAGACATCTACATTTTTATTGAGACATATGAACTAGGGCCTTATATTTTCATAAATTCTGACTTTCTACAGCTGATTTTGTCAACATTGAATACCTATAAAAAGTAGGTCAGGTGGTTAAAATTGTGTTTTGAGTCTTAAATTTAATGTCAAAATGTGAAAATTGTGTCCAGCACATATAATTTAAAATCAACTTTGAAAGAAAACCCAAAGTATTTTTTTTGTAAAATAAAATCAGAATTATCTGCAATATTTCATCAGTTTGATTATTAATATATTGTTTTTATGCTGAATTATTTTGCATTTTTTAAATTGGTCTAATAGATTGACAACCAATAATTATGTTCAGGTAAAGTACTACTAGGCGTTCCACTCGGCATAAAAGCATTGCTAAAAAGAGAAATGTGCCATTTGAAAGGCACTATGAAACAGATAATTGTTTTTGTGCCATTGATATCCGTTATTTCACACAAAAGTAAACCCTTTCTAAGCTAGAGGGACAGTTACTGAGTTTGCATTTTCATATTAAGCTTCCTTCCAGCTGATTGGAAAATCAGCTGAAATAAACACATATTTGGCCTATTGCCTCTCTCGCTTTGAATTTAACCCTCAGTAACTTAGTCCAAGGGTAGAACTATCCAGAGAAAGAAATTGATTGAACTGGCCTCCCTCCAGCAGCTCAGAGATGTCTGTCTGTGCGTGGTGAGAGGTAGTTTGTAGCTGCTGCAAGGCAGCATCCTACCTTGCCTTGCTGGCTGCTTCTTCATGAACAAATTAAAAGGGTTTGGCTTGAGCCCTTGTATGTTACCATTCGTCCTGTCTGACCACGGGCACTCTCTGGCAGGGTATTACGTGCTGAATGTTTTTATGTGGTTATTTCTTTCATGATAGTGGGAAAAACAAATAGCATAAAGGAAAGGCAGTTTCTCTGTATAATTTGCTGCCAATCTAGCTGTCTCATATCAGTTTTCACTGCCTGTAGTACTTTGGTCTTGCAAAAGTTTGGAGTTTTTTATGTATTAAGAATTTGCGTATTTGCACTGTGAACATAGACTGACTGTACTCAATGCGGATGCAACATCTGTCTTGGAAGACTAACTCTGTAAGCCCAACACAGACAGAATTTCATACCGCATCATATCCTGTGGTAAGGATGACAAAATTTGGACTTTTAAGATTTGTACAATACTGCTTTGTTTTTACCTCCATGTGTGTATGCAGATATTCTTGCATGGAAATAATCTCAACAGTCTGCATCAGCTAATCCATCCTGAGATCCTACCCTCAGAGTTTGGAGGCATGTTGCCCCCCTACGACATGGGGACTTGGGCAAGAACACTGCTAGACCACGAATACGATGATGACAGTGAATGCAATGCAGACACATACAACACTCCTGCAAAAGATATAGATAAGGACCTTTCTCCCAAATCCATGAAAAGGTGAGTTAAGGTTACTCTGGCCTTCTAGTACTGCTGCAGGCTCACTATGAGGAGTTATTTCAGAAGTGCCGCACAGATAGTGTGCACAGTATTGTGTTCAGAACAAGCTAGTGCCCTGCCTGAGCTTACGGTGGGCATTAGAGAGCCAGTGCTGGCTGGAGCGGGCCTTAGGGCTGAGGAAAAAATCACTCTAATTGTCCAGACAGATAGTAGTGATGATTCTTATCTTTCCCCATCTCATAACTCGGTATTGGCTATCCACCAGCCTGTGGGGGCCAGGATATTTACAGCATCTGACCTTTCAGTCACAGTAGCTGCACACAGAATGAGAAAAAGTAATGAGGAAAAGCAGCACAAGAATCCGTGCAAATTGTTGTACTCGGGGGTGATAAACATCTTCACAGCCTGATATTCTTCTCTTTGAGAAGCAGCAGTATAATTGCTTGCTACATTTTACCATTCTAAATCTAATAACGTATGGGGAGAGGTTACAGTAACTGTGGAAGGGGTGAGATGATTCACGTGGGAGTGATGAATCAGGTCTGACCTTGCCAGGGAGGTAAGAAGAGAAAGGAGAAGTGTCATGGAGAGGGTGATGCAGAGGGTTGAGCACAGCTGCAAAAGTCGGAGTTCAGCTCATAGCTGGGTAGATCTAGCAATGGATCAGAGTAGAAACATAGAGCAGAAGACCTTTGAATGAGGTAAGACTATGCTAAATGGAGATTCAATTTCAGGAGATGGCATTTGATGCAGAAGAGGGAAGAATATTGGGATATAATGTGTGGAAAGTGGGAAATAGGAAGAGACTGTCTGGTAATGAGAAGTTAAGGGAGGTCCTGAATCCATATATCCATATATCAATGATGCAGTTAACAAGAGTAACAAGAACCTGGTCAAGGGGAGAAAATGAGCAATAGATTTGTATGTGATTTGCACATAATACAAGAATTACAGACACTAGATAAGCTGTCTTGGAGAAAAGGGCAAAGTGCTGTTAAACAATGAAGCCTTGGGAGGAAAAAAGGCCTCATCCAAGGAGGCAATAAGAAAACATGAGAAAGACAGTAACAAGGCCCTTGGAGGAAGATTTTCCAGACTATCCTGGAGGAGAGCATTATTGATTAGAAATGCCTCTTAGCGGCTTGACTAGATTCCTCATTCTTTATCAAAGCAGAAAACATTTACCTGTTTTCTTCCCATTTAACTTATGGTTGAAAAATCTTTCATGCAGAATTATACTTCAGTGTAAACTTTAAATTGATATTCAGTTTATTGCTTGATAGTCTTTCTGGGTTAGTTGGCACAGTAGGAGACATTGCAGACAATAAACATGTTGAAAAACATGTCTCTATGTAATATTCAGTTGAATGTCTTCACCTTCTATATAGATCTTCACATTTTCAGGTAATGTATCTTCAGTGTTTGCTGGAATCCTTCTTCCCAGATGGTGTATATAAAAAGGTACTGTACAAGTACCAGGTAGAAGGGAAAAGAATAAGATGCTAAAGAGAAAGCTACAGGACATTGGAGTATTAAATATACAGAATGACTTAAATTTTCATTGATGCAAAGATGGAAGTAGATAAATCCTATTCAATTTAAATCTGAATTTCAGATGAACATGGCAATTGAAGGATTAATTTTTCCTAGGTTTAAAAGCACACTCATCATGCTAAAAAAATTTCTTTTTAAATATCTAAAAAAAATGTGACAAAGACCTTTTAGCACAATAATATTAACAAATAATATTAAACAAAGACCAATTAGCACAATAATAATATAATGAATTTGCTTAACTTTACAGACCCCCATTTTGTAGAGTCTAGCATGACTCCAACAATTACCCTGGTTAATTTAGCTTGCCATTGTAAAATTAGTTCCTTGCACTGAAAGAGTACCCTTTTTATCCCAAAAACCTTGTAGGAATTTTTTTCATCATTATTCATATTTGCCTCCGTGTGAATCACTGAAATTCCTCATATACACTCCAAGCCTCCTGGAGCTGTTGCTGAGTGGGAGGAGCCCTCCTTGCAAGGAAGGCTGATGCTGGAGCTAAGGAGGAATTACTGCCACCTGTGACAAGGGCATCTGCGGTCTGTTGTACTCAACATGCAGCACAGTTGTTCCTGATTGCTCTTTTAAACGTCTGTGCCTGCTTTGATTCTCATCTCTAAATTGGGAATTAGTAGCACAGCTCTGGCACACTGTGATTTGTGAGAATTTGTTCAGTAGTGTCTGTAAAGTTGATGGAGAGATGTAGATAGAAGGTGTTATAGACTTACACAAATGTTTTTTCATTTTACATGGCTTAATCCATGAATTACTGCTGCACAGAATGTAATATGACAATAAATGTTGATTTAATACTGACTGAAAATTAGTTTTTCATCTTCTGCAAGGCATTTGGGTTCCTGGCCTGAGAAGCCCTAGATCAGGATTTGTTTTGTTAAAATCTGCCTTAGAATCTGGGAGTTTGAAAGAATTTATGAGCAAAACTGTCATGTTTGCAACCTTTCTGGCTCCCATTCAGTTTATCAAATAAAAACCCTTGCACAGCTTGGCTGCTGAGATATAGTCAGCCTAGGAGAAGGGATTTCAATCTCCTGTTAGTATTTCCATTCAAGTGGGGATTCTCTGAAGTTACTCCACTCCCACAGCTTTTTTTTTTTCTTTTAAATCCTGATGAACAGTTTTCACTAGCATATTTTCAATCTGCTTTGCATTGTCACAACACACTGTGCACTTAAAAAAAAAAAAACAGTGGATTTGATTTCTGCCTGAGGAATTGACCAATATTCTATATCAGGTTTATTGCACATTATTAGTGAAAAAAAAAAGTCCCTAGAGAGTTCATCAGTTTTTTAAAGCTAATTTTCTTCATGTTGCCTTTAAGAAAGTGTACTAAATGTTATTAGAAAATATCCTTGAATTTAAAGCTTTCACCTGAGGTTCAATTAAGATTTTTTCCGTGTTCATGTTTTTGAAGGTTTTCTTTTCTTTCCTTTTTTTTTTTTTTTGGAATAAGCCAAATGATTGTCTTCTGCTATGAGTCTCCCTGGGTTTAGTGGATGGTGGCAATCTGTAAAAGGGGAATTGTCTGTGTATCTTAAGAGAGAGGTCAGAATTGATAAAGCTTTTTCTCTGTGCTGTAGCCTTGCCAAACACCAGTGGTAGTAGTGCTGAAGCTGCTTACTGTGGGCTTCCTCTGACTCAGAACAGATTGCAGAGAGAAATACATGCTTCTGGCTATCCCAAATCCTCTTTACAGAAAGGGAGGAAAATAAACATTTCTAGCATGATTCATCTCACTCTAAAAGAGGTTGCATGTGGTGTACAACAAAGGTTACATGTACTCTACCCTAAAAATATCTGTTTTTTTGACAAGCTAAGGCATAGGTGAGGTGAGTCCCATTCTTAATGCTTTAAGCTGGGTTTTTAATAGAGTGTTTTGATTTTGATGAAAGCTGTGTCTGAAGAGGTTCCTCTTTCTCACTCATGTGGCTGTTGCAGGGTGTTATAGTACCACTGTTGTAATTCTGTACTGAATCAGAGAATCTTAACAATCCTCAGTGAATTTGCCCTTGCCATCCGTCTGGGCTCTGTGTAGTTAAGCCGGTAGGTGCCTTTGACAGCCGTGTCCTCTGCTCCAGAAAGCTCGCTGGCTGCGGCAGGGCTCCCCTGGGTTGGCTTAGCAGCACGCGCTGCTGCATTTAAGTACTGCTCAGAAAAGGAGCAACTTGTGCTTCCAGCTAAGATGTCACTAATTGCAACATGCCATTAACCAGCTGCGTTGCTGAACTGTACCTTCCTCACCAGCCCGCTGCCATCCAGCCCCATACAGCCAAGAGGGTCAGTGCTCAGGACACTGCAAAAGACAGCTTAGTTTGCCTGCTGTTGTGTACTAAGGTTGCACTCTGCTTCATCAGTTTTTGTATAAAGCAAAGGGAATTCCTGTATTCCTCCTTTTGGCTCTGTCTGCGAGCTAGCACACAGCCCGTTAAAGCCAGGTAATCGTTTCATGAGGGTATTTTATAACCATGTGCTGTGATCAGATGCTCAGGGTGCCCGTACCATTATTTTTAGGCCCTGGCAGAAATGTAAATAAGCAAAAGAAAGCTGAGGTTTACCCTCATTTGACTTGATCTGGAAATGTTAAATAAACATGTTATTCTTCTGCAGGTCTCAATCCGTTGTGGATCCCGGGGTGCTAAAACGCATGGATAAGAATGAGGAGGAAAACATGCAGCCTTTGCTTTCACTTGACTAACGGTTCCTGAGCATCGAAGATGAACTGAGGTGGAAGGCACAGCCTCTTAGTAGCAAGCAAACCACTGGGAAAGAATGTACCAGCTGGAATCCTACTTACTCATGTTAATGTAGCATAATGGAAGCAGGCAGCAGGTTTTACCATTCTGCCTCAATTCTGGATGCCCTGGGGTGAAAAAAAAGAAGAGAATAAAAAAAGAAAACATCAATAATTTATTCTGTAAGTGCCAACTTGTTTGTAAATACAATATAACCCTCCACTTTGAATTTGTAAGTTATGGTAAGCAAATACTATGGAAATGAATGACTTACTTAAAAATGTCAGTGAAATGCACCATAAAAACGAGAAAAGAACAAACACTCACACAAACACACCGCCACACACACATACGTACATAGAAATGCATACTGGACAAAGAAAAATAACAAAGCCAATTAAGTGTTGTCCTTCTTAAAGGAAGCCATATTGCAGCTATCATATTGACTGCTGTTTTGTTTTCCGTCTGCAATGCTCTTGTAGTGTGCAAAGATAAAGAAGAAATATAGGAACTTGGAGACATTGTAATGAGTTGAATATTTCCTACTTGTAGGAATTTGTTTCACAAATAACTTTGTGATCCAGGATTGTGATTTAGCATAAATTGTGTAGCATTGTAAAAAAGATGACAGATGAGATGGAACCAGCTCTTTGATGGCTTCGTTCTTTGGCTATGCGAATCTGTGAGGTTTCTTCCTTAACCCTTTATTTACAGTTTGGGCTTTGCAAGTAACTTGGCTCATTACCTGAGTCTGGGTGTTATAAAGTGGGCCACGTCAGAACTACTTTTCTTGTATTTCGGGTGCACGTCAGAATTTTTCCAGAACTCTCTTCTCCCTTGTTACGAGAAAATATTTCTCGAAATAATGTGTAATAACCAGTATTTAGATCTAAAGCCTGGCAGCAGCAGGTTAAAAGTTTGAATCTTGTGCACTGGGAGACTGCATACATATATATATTTTTACCGATCTCTAACAAATGTATAAGGTGACATTGTTACACAAGTATATTTAATCAAGGGTTTATACAAAAAAAAAAAAACATACCTATTCAATGTACTTAGATATATTATAGATTGTATATTGAGACAATGTCATTATTAATATAGTAAAACTTTCCTTAGAACAACAGCATCACACTCGAAGCGAGGATTAATATGAATGAGTTGTAGTCAAACATCTCAGCCTATGTGTTTAGGACACTTTTGTTTTGTTATAATGTAACTGTATATATGAACATGTGCCATAATAGAGAAATACATTTTACCTCAAAAAGGCTACAGGTTTTGCTAGGGATTGAACAAGTCTGCTGAAATGCAGGGATTGTGTCATCGTTGTGATGTGCTGCTGTGTGTGCAGTCTGTTATAAGCTGAGACAGGAATATGTCCTTTACACTAAGTAGACATTTCTTATCAAGATTTAACTCAGAATGAGGAGAAACAAGATGCCCCCCGATACATCTAAATACTTAGAGGTTTTGCAAGAGCATGCCTGAACAAAGTGAGCATTAGTTAAGAATACTCTTAACAACTGGACACTGTGGAGGTAATAGCTCAAGCAAACCTGCCTCCAGAGCTACATAGGACATAGAATAGCTTCACTTCATTCATCACTTGACACTCCAAAGTGCCAGTTTTAGGTCATCTCTCCTCCCCAATGATGATTCCAGTTCTAAGAATTTATGGAATTTATGTGAAGAGTTAAAAGTATGTAGAGAATGAAATCTTGGAAAAGTTTGTCCCTGGGTTTAGATGTCACTCATATTGTGGCAACACTGGCATTTCTCAGTTCTCCTAAGACCCTGTCAGCATCACCCTTGGTTAACCCAGGCATACACAGATAAAACTTTCATACTCTGCAATACATTAGCAACTTTGATAAATAGCGTATGTCTTGGCATGTGACTGTATTGCCTGGAACCTGCTGACCAAGTCATTGGGTTCTCACTTGCTTAACACTATTTTCATTATACATGATATGAAATGCAAACAGAAAAATTACAGAGCTTGAACGTGAGAAGTGTTTCGCAGTGACAACTCCAGAAAGGGCAGATGGAAACTGTGTGTGCTTGTATCTTTTCAGCCTGTCTTGCAAGTTTTCAGTGCTAGAAACTGAGGGACTTAAAAGATTTATGAATTCTTGTCTACTATTTTATTTAGTTCTCTTTTTCATGAACCTTGTAATAGGTAAGATGTATCTCTAGGGTTTACTAAGTGCCATATTTGAATGTATGTTATGCACACCCACACTTATGGTTAGTAGAATAGTATATTGCCATAGATCTGATTCTTAAAATCAAGTAGTAATCAAAAAAAGTAATCAAGTATCAAGTAAAACTCTCATATCAGTAGAATTTTTCCTTCTAAAGGATTTATTCAGAGTTCCACATTTATGCAAACTGTGACCTGGTGGTGATCAAAATCTTTACTGGATGCCTTTGGATTCATGAGCTGAAGCAAGATATAAACTAGACAACACTGATTTTGGAATATGCTACCTATCTGATCAGAAAATTGAAAAACATCTTATATCCTGGTGAAGCATCTTTGTAGGGAAGTATGTTGATAAGAGTGTATGAAGCTTATGCAGACCAACTGATAGATTTGTTTTGTTTTTGAATAGTTTATTTAGGCACTTAGCTGCAATTTATCCACTGTATTCTGATGATTGATTTCAGCTTTAAGTTAATGAATATTAATATATTCATTCCAGAAAGTGAAAGTAGGATATAATATAATTTTGCATAACTGCGACCTCATCTTTCATCAAGAGCAAAAGTGCTTTTTCATTGAGATCCTTACTGTTAAGGAGTTGGGCTACAGCTCTTCTTGGCTGCGGTTTTTATTTAACTGAAGCAAATTTTGCACTAGTTGTGATACGGATAAGAAGTGTAATTACTGTTCACATGCTCTCAATATTCTTTGCAGGCATTTCTCTTTTACTTACCAGGTTACATATTAAACATGGTTTCTACCTTTCCCCTATAGAAAATCTATATAAGTAGGTCAATTTTTAATACATGAAATTTGGACTGAAAGCTTTTTTCAAATCTTTGTTATCATAAAAAGTGATATCCAATTTTTATAGCAGAATTGAAGTGCTAAAGATAAAAATTAATTAAAAGAAGCCATTTTAATTTCTTATCCTTGTTGTATGTTGAGTAGTACTAACTTTCCTGTAGTTATGCTTGCTGATATGCATATATGAAAAAAGAAAATTCCTGCACTATGAAGAATGTAATGGAAAGACTAAATACACCTATCCAACCAGCTAGGCGAAGGAAAAAAAAAAAAAAGAGTGTAAAAATTGCCAATTTCAGGCTTTGAATGGCATCTGAAAACATCCCCTTAAGCTGTGTTTTTTTCCATGAAACACGTGCTTAAAGTATATGGAGAAGTAATGGAAACTTTCATGCCTTGATCCTGTAGACAGAGATATTAATAATCTGTGTGCTTTATGAACTAAATGACAGTAAGTCCCACCAAAATGCAACAGATGTGCAAGCTCCAAATAGTTAGTACTTGTAAAATAGCTTTAAGATAATTAAGTCCTTACAGAAATGGTAATTTCTTATACAGTATATTTAAAATGTTACAAAGGTCACAAAAGATGTTCAATGAGATATACATAAACTAAACACGTAATTAAAGAAAATGGGAGTAGAAGGGACCTCAAGAGCTCAGCTACCTTGATAAGTGGAGGAGCAGATTTGCTTTAATTTTGTCTTTCTTCAAGAATTGTTTTAACTCAGTATCTTGCATGGAATGTTTTTTGTATTATTTAATTGCAGTCACAACAAAACCTAAGAACAATAGCAGAGAAAAATGCTGTATTTTGTATTTTGTTCATGTCTTTTCTTATTTATCTGTTCTGTTTGGGAAATTAAAAAGTTCACCAAGCAAGAACTACCTTTCAAATATGCCTGGGAAATGTATTGCAATAAGCCTTGGTCATGTCCCCATTATGTTGTTTGTCATTACTGTGGTATATAATTGTCAGGAATGTTAAGAGTCATATTTAAAAGAGCATGGAAAAGAGAATATCTTTTGGAACTTGATATGAAATCCAAAAATATTTTTTCGGGTTATTTTGAATTTGGTAATCTTTGTTTGCTTCTGAATTTGGTAATCTTTGTTTGCTTATGGAAAACTGCTGAGTGATCAACAGCACTGGGTACCAGGATTTATAAGATAAGTATCAATGTGAAAAGCAAGAGTTTCAAGGGATTGTGCTGAAAAAAAGAAAAACATTTAAACACATGGCTAGTATAATGTCCTTTTACTGAATGGCATTTTGGGAATAGTTTATGAGCATGTACTTTTGGTGCTGAATATAATACTTTGATCCACAAAATTCAAAGTATGCTATGAAATTAAGAAAATAATTGTTATCCCACTTCTCAGGTAGCAAAATAGAAATACAGCAAGTTAGAGATGCTAAAATCTCAATAGAAAATATTTATAGTGTACAGCAAGAATGATCCTGTGATCACTCAATGTGGTTTGAACTGAAGGAAAGGAAGTAATATCTATCCCTATTTTGTGTGAGAGAAATGCCTATCTGACGATTCACATCTAGACTCTTCGAAAATCTTCTGAATAATATATCTTGAGAGCTTTATAAACCAGGGATGATCTGCTTTCCTGTGGAATTAAGTCTGAATGTACTTGGCTTGTGCAGAGGAAGTGGTAAAAATACATTATGTCCCCCAAATGAAACACTTTTGTTCTGCTTGTAGTTGATGGGAAAAGGCAGTTTGAATACCTGAAAAGGGGAGATCTTGGCTGCCCAGGAAAGACCTCTCAGCTTGATCAGGGAAGACCCTCTTCTGTTGTCCTTGAAAGATGCTTACTCTGTCATTAACAATACCGGGAACATTTGCTTTTCATTGAGATGCATTTTCAAGTAGCTTCAACGATGGTGCAAGCCAGGGACATATCATCCCACATCCTGTATTGCCTTGCAACCTTTAATGAACTTGTGTCAGTTGGCTGTATCTAGTACATTACCTTGGACATATCATTCTGCATTTCATCTTTCAGTTATGTGGGAAATTTTTTTGATATCAGCTTTTGAGATCTTGATTTGTTTCATTCATACGAGTGTGCTGTTGCAAAACGGCATTGACCCGTGTTGGTTTGAAAAACTTGCAACATGATTTTGTTAAAAAAAGAAAAGAACGAATTGTGATATGCGAGATATTGCTGCAGTTGAAACAGAGGTCACAAACTCTATTTTGTCATTCAGCCTCCAGTGTTTTGTGTGAATAAACCACTATAAATGATTCCTAGGTATCAAAAAGTCACACAATGATGTGAATTGAAAAAAAAAAAAGAAGAAAAAGGGAAACTTCTGCAGATGTTCAAAATCTGATTTGGGGGTATCAGAGTGGAATTCAAATGGGAAGGAACAGCTGGATACTGGCAAAATGTAGACAGTACCAAGGGAAGATGATGCTTCCTTATGGTACAATATTGCAAAACTAAGTTATGTTAGTATATAGCCAAATTAATTTTTCTATGGGAATCCTGGTCAGCTAGGTTTTTGCTTCTGAATCATTCATTTAAAACAAGGGTGACAAAGCTTCTACTTGCTGTTAGCAGAGAACACACTTCTGGAGAAATTACATACTTGAACCACAAATAAATGGCTGGGGTTAATTAGGATTTGTATTTGATATGGAAATGCCACTGTGTTTCCTTACAGAGGCTGCCTCATCATCAACACACAGCAGTGCCAAAAGGCAAGTATTTCAGATCAGGTCCTGAATCAGGTCCCTTGGTTAATAAAAAATTAAGAGGAGAAAAAAAGCAAGGGAAAGATAATAAGGAAAGATTTAAAAATGATTAAAATGAAAATAGAAGCAGATGTGTACTGGAAAGGCAAATGAATGTAAAAAATGATATGAGAGAACTTGTACAAAAGCTTCCATCGAATAGATCAGTAGCCCTTTATGTGTTCCTCATCTGCACTAGGAGCAGAGCTCCCATTTTCTCTTGTATGGCCACGATGGAATTTCCTGAATCTTGAGAAAATGCCTTGAAATACCATGTAAAAGAGTCCTGGGCTGCAGTCACCATGGCTTTAGTGGATCAGTGCATCTCACCGGATCTGAACTCCCACGTGGGCCCTGGGCTGAGTGGGGCCTGGGCACCTGGAGGGACCTGCGGAACGCGGTGTCCTGCCTGGGCGAGCGCTCGCCTTCGGAGCCCTTGCGGAGGGAAGGGAAAGGAGCGAGCGCCGTGAGGAAAAGGGAGAAGGCCTGTGGAGAAAAGGACAGCAGCGACTGGGAGTAAACACCACCATCCTATGAAAGCATCGGTGAGGGAGCATTTCCCTTGCTCTGTAATCAGTATAAAAGAGGCCTTACAAACCCCACTGCACATCTGTCATTGCCAGCGAGAGAGAACATCTTTTCCTCTTCACAACACCAACTTTTTTTTCTTTTTTCATGTTTTAAAACCTAATATATATGCCAGGCCTGAGCTGTCTCTGCTTCCGCTGGGGCTCTGGGGATGTGGGTATCACATAGCGTGTAGGAGCTGCAAAGCTAATTTCACAAACCTGTCTCCGAGGAAGAGAAGGAAGGGATGGATTCTGCAAGTCCCTGCTGCAGAGATGATTTCATATGAGAATGTAGTGCTTGTTTAGACTAAAGTCTGCTTTGCCTTGGTGTCAGTATCTTCTCTTTACCTTCTCTGTTTTAGAAAGGCTGTGAAAATAGGAGGTGTGGGAATGTTCTCCAAACACTTAGGTGTCTTGTGCTAATTATGCAGCCTTCAAGCTGTAGCTGGTGATCTCTGTCCCGTGGCTTTAAACTGTTCTGCTGGTGATGTTAATAGTAGCCATTAATCACTCAGAGTTGAGATGATTTAAAGGATGCTGACATCTTTGAACATCACGCTTCTGTCTAAAAATATTTAATTGGTGATGGTTACAAGTAATGCCTAAGATTTTGATAACTTAGAGTTTCAGGGTTTGGTTTCATTGCATCCTTTATGAGATCTAGTGTATAATCACTTTCCTTTAAATATGGTTTTCCCTGAGGTTCATGTGGATCTTTCACGCATCGATGGCAGAGGAAATTGCATTAAATACTAGAGAATGTGATTCTAAAGCTGTTAATACATTAAGAGGGGCACATGAAGAATGTCTGACTACTTTTAAAGAGTTTTGTTTTACAGTTAACTAGGTTTCAAGTTGACTATAATGTCTCTCTCAAATTGGTTCTTTAGCTCTTTCACCCTGTGGACTGTTACGTGAAAGGCAAACCTTTGCCAGCTCTGTGTCTTTTCTTCTCTTACCCCCTTGCATTCCACAGTGTCCTATTTTCTGCATATATTTTATTCTGTGAATAACTGGAGAAAACTGTAAAACCACTGACGATCTGCAAACTGGATCTGGAAAACCACTGTTTTTAATATTTCCCTTATACAAATCTGCGGTGATGGGGTGAACTGGAAAAAGAGAACAACAGCTGACCTCATCCATAGAGGAATACAAGAAAGACTCGGGCTGAGAGTCCCTAAAGGCATAGATAGACAACCACCTGAGACGGCTGTTGTGGTTTAAGATGTTACCTTCCCCTGACTGTTAATTATCACCCCTCAGCTGGGAATCACGGCCCCAGCATTTAAGCAACAGTAGATTATGGAGGTACTGCTATTCCGTGAAGGCTGTGAACAACCCACGCCAACTGCTGATTTTATGCTCATGCAGATTTAAAAATATTCACATAAGCTATTGATACAGCTGCGTAACAAGGATGATCATTAACAGCTAGTTGTGGCAACGTCTAAAATTGCTGTAGCTAGATTGGCTATCTGTGCCTTAAGGCTCTGGTGATCTGTAGAACCTGCACAGAGGTAACCACTGAATATGTTTTTTTCACATGCAACAGCATTCTTTGGAGTCTTACAGAAAATGCTACAGCACCTATCAAAAATTGGATTATAGAAGTAATTTGCAGAGTGATCATATCCTCAGGATAAACTTTTGTTTGTTCCTCAATTTAGTACTGTTAGGACTCAGGGGGTCTGAGATTTGTAAAGCTGGGAGAAGTCTGTCATTCATGTTCTCTCTATGTATATTTTCAATAATTAATCTCTTTTCACAACTTGTTGTCAGTTTGAATTTTATTCTTGGACCAAGAAAGGTTACTGTTGGTCTGTTGTGTTATGACCTAAAGTCTGAAGATTAAGCAACTTTGTGAAACATGTCACTCTTTATATTGTATATTTAAATATCATCAGTTCTCTGTGATCAATGGGCTACTTTGGAAAGTACTACTACTTTAAAACATTGTTGGTTACTGAGGAAGAATGACATCCTGTTAAATAAAATATGACCAAATGAAAATTAAAGTACACATTTTTGTGTTTGTACATGGGAGTTTTTGTCTGCTTGTTTGTGCTAAAACACGAATGAAGGGAATATTTTAATTGAATGACCTATAATTATTTTATCAGCTTTTTGAAAGAAAAATGAGAAATAACTAGCATGTTTATTCTGATGACATCATATGCCTCCGGCACCCATGCCTCCCTACCCAACAATATGTTTTAAAGAGCTCACATATTCCATATTTGCAATATCCCATAGGATGAGTTGTCACTTATTGGAAGTCTGAAGGTCATGAATGCCCTCTAGGATAAAAATCATGTAGAAATAGAGTACCGGAATAGCTAATTTTCCCCAAAGATCTTTATTCCTCCTCTCTCTCTCAACTTTCTCCATACCTTGTTCCCTAGCGTCGTGCCATGGTTGTTACCTTTTATTTTGAACTCACACTAGAAAAAGTCATGTTGGCTCCACATGAAAGTGCCAACTTCTTAAGGGTGATGATGCTATTGTTGCCAGGAAAGAGTAGCCAGAGTAGGACAAAACAGACTGTGGCTGCAGAACAACCATTATAGATTTTATTTTTCTTGGCAGGGGGAGAGATGACAGTTGTGCATTTATGCACTTCTCCAATGTTCTTTCTGCAGTGTTCTTCCTTTTAGGCATGTAGACACTTAATCCCATTTCCTGTACATTATCTTATGTGTGGTTTTAAAAGATAAAAAAAATAGGCCATAGCAGTTTTCTTCTTCACACATAATCTCAGTAATATACTCAGAAGTATATTCCTTCCTTGAATCTTAAAAGGTATCACTTATGAAGAAGCACAGATTGCCTAATTACCGTGTTGAGAAAATACCAGTGGTGTCTTTTCTGCACGGAAATGTAGTCCTTCAATTCCTGGGCACTGTTGCTGTATACGGAACATAAGCAATTGCTACGCAGGGGTTTGCTCCATCATTATGAATATTACTGCATAGATCTTCATATGGGATCTGGTGCAGCTCTCACCCTGCTCCCTTTGGGGTGAATCTCACATCGCATATTGAGCAGAATTGCAGCTCCTGAAAGCTCATTTGGTTTGCTGCAATACCTCATTGCAGTGCTTTCAGTTCCAGCTACTCCAGATTTGTATATTCTCCCTGAAAACAGTGTGATCCCTGCATGTGCGTGTGTCGGTGTGTCCTTCACTGTTCCTGTTTTGGATCCCAGAGACACTGGGGTTTGCTGCAGCTCTTCTGCTGTGACTACCTGCCAAAGCAGTAGGTAGAGGATGGGGCAAACGGTACCAACCTTGCTTTTGGCCGGAGCGAGATGGATGTGATGCAAACTTATGCTAGGGCTCGCATGCACACGTGTGCCTGCAGCTCCCAATCTGATACCGTAAAAGAGGCGCGTGGGCAGAGCGCGGCGACGACTGTTCTGGCCTGCAGGCTGAGCGAGCTCATGCTCTTGGACGCCAGCGAGTCCACACGGCAGGAGACCCGACGTGTGATCCAGCCGAAGAAGAGCGTGTCGGTGTAACTCCCACCTGCCTGGAGCCGTGGTCGGCAGCATGCGTGGGAATACCGGAGGCTCAGCTGGAGGATTAATTACCAGTTATGCAGCCACCTCTCCCATGCAGCCTGCAGGAGCCCTGCAGCCGAATAGCTAGGGTGACGGGAGAAGCACTGTATTTCAGTAGTGTATTTCAACAGTATATATGTTAATATAAAGAGCGTATGCAACTTTATTTATAAGTGGCTATTGAACACACTATAAACATAGCAAGCCTTCACAAAAGTTCAAAATTCTCTATGTAGGTAGAAAAAAGAAATATTTGGTCTCATATGGTGCTGATTTAATTCTCACAGGGAGTAGTANCAACTTTATAAGTGGCTGTTGAACACACTATAAACATAGCAAGCATTCACAAAGTTCAAAATTCTCCATGTAGGTAGAAAAAAGAAATATTTGGTCTCATACGGTGCTGATTTAATTCTCACAGGGAGTAGTAGTAGAGAAAAATAACACTTGTCCTTCCAGACAGGTGTCCATGGTTGGCTGGTCAAAAACACTTAAAGCAGCTGAACCATGACTGACATAACGTTTCTTCCCCCTCTGGGTAGATTACCAAGCTGTCAAGCAATATTTTTCTGCCCTTTAATTCATCATTTTAACTGTTGAGAACTCTTGAAATTAACAATTGAAGAAGTACATACATGTGAAAAAAATGTAATGATGGTCAATATGGATGGAGTATTTTTACACTGCTCCTCTTCCAATCACATCTGTATTTTTTTTCACTTTTTTTTGTTTTAGTGAAAAGTTTAACACTTTGTTCAAATTTTCACTAGAAAACATAAATTCTTTCTTAATAGTGAAATATTACTGTTTCAATTTTATTTCTCATGATAAAGTTAGAGAATACGGTTAATCAAATGATTTGGCACTAACAGTTTTCATTCTGAACTCTGAAAAAGAAGTATATTTTGTCCTTACCCGACAGGTGGAAATCAGGCAACAACAAATCCAGCCCTCAGAGTCACGGCAGAAAGCGTAACCCATAGAAACTGTAATTTAAATGCTGNAGTATATTTCATCCTTACCCGACAGGTGGAAATCAGGCTAATCTCAACAAATCCAGCCCTCAGAGTCACGGCAGAAAGCGTAACCCATAGAAACTGTAATTTAAATGCTGATATTCATGAGAAAAACAAAATCAGTTTGAAATATGCATATAAAATATGAAGCTTTCTATTAAGTTTCTAAATTACTGCAGTACTGAAAAATGACAACATGATCAAAACTTCAAGGTTCCTTCTTTTCTTGATGCATGTAAACTTTTTACAGTTCAGACCAAGCTACCAATAGAGGAAAAGGGGCTGAAATATTTAAGTAGTTTGTCTAAAGTATTAACAGTTGAGATACTTTCCTGTGCATGAGACTATCAATTTGAAAATTTTCAACCACTAAGGCTTTGCATTATGATTGGATTCTCTTAATGCTCATATAAAAAATACCTCAAGTAGAAATAAAGCAATTTGCCCGCAGAAAGCAAAGAAGCAGAAAACAAAAGAAAGGGAACTGGTGAGTCACAGCTTATATTATCTTCCTTGATTGCATTTCTCACACTTGTGACTTTCCTTTCTTATTCGTTAAAAAACTGTAGCCAGGAAATCTCACCGCATGCTGTGCATCAGGATGATCTTATCTATAACTCGCACATTCCCCCTGCACAAGCCCACTAAGCCATGAAAACTTCTTACGATAGTGTCATTAGTTCTAGACTATTTCAAAGCATTTGTGGACTGAGCTCTGTCATGAAATAAAGCTACAGCTCAGGAGAGACAGTTTGGAAAAAGTGTTTGCCAAAACACCCGTCAAGTGCACAGGCTCTTCGGAGGTGTGCAGCCACTTTGGGGGATCATGCTCTTCAAACCCCCCGAGCTAGAGGAAGGGTAAAATGTATACATCGGTGAGACATATGTGTAAAACAGCTAATTTAAAAAGAGACTTTGCGGTGAAGATGTGAAGAATTGGCTTAAGCCTTAATTAAGTTCTTGATATGAGAAAATGACCCCATTAGAGGACTTTAGTAAAATGTAGAGGCTATTGCAGTGCAGTGTGGATTAATTAAACTTTGAGCATTAATTGAGAAAGATCTCAATTCTTATGAGCAACATGTGCAGGCTTTTGTGGGGGATCTTTTGGAGGTTTTCAGGGAAAGTGGGAATATACCTTGCTTTGTCACTTCTCTGTGTTCTCTAAGGCTTGCTACCTTTTATTTTTCTCACCTCATCTCCTTGTGCTGTGAAAAGAAGTAAATGTATCTACTACAGAGTAATTTCTTTATTCTCTATTTCTTTCCAATTTCCTATCTGCTAGATTTTTTTGAGATGCTGAGATTATCCTTGTGTATTTTTATAAGAAAGGTGGAGAAATTAGTCCTTTTTTACCCCATTCCAAGGTAATTTATCAAACTGTGTTTTTAGAATCCTGCAGCTGCACACATTTGTTTTTGACTGTTTGATCCCTTCAGTTTATTATTCAAAGATCAGCTGTTTGTAATGACTAAATGAGAGCATGTCAGAAATGCATAATGATGCCAATTTTCTGCCTTCCCCTGGAAGTACCTTCTCACTGCAATATAAAGCCCAAGATGACAGCAATTTACACCTCTGCAGAGACAATGAAATGCAAATAATATGGTTTAACTTGAGCATTTTCCGTGGAAATGATTAGTTTTATCTTCTCACTATTTTCTCATGTTCAAAAAATATGCACTAATAAGATGGCTGCTGCTTTTTTTTAAACTCAGATAATAATTTATCTATTACATGGGATCATCAGGGAATCCCGTATATTAGTTGCACAGGCCTTGGCCTTCTGCATTTCACCACTGCTTGTTCCTGGAATGAGGTTTGTGTGGCTTTCAGATTACCCAAGTGCATTTAATTACGGGACGAAGTCACTAAATAGTGAGACCGAATATGGTACAGCTCCTTGATTTGGATTTGAGATACAGAGAACTCTTTTATAAATGGTACTTTATATAGCTCTTAGTGTCTGATTTTTTTTTTTTGCCTTTTTTTTTGTGTTCACAAAGTCTCACAAAGGAAAAATGCTGCACTCTAGGGAGAGAAGTATTAGTGCTATCAGAGAAATCATTTGGGGAAGGCAGCAAACATAACCATCAGTTTTCCTGAGCTGGAAAATATATCAAAAGGGACTTTAAAAACAAACAAACAAGCAAACAAACAAACCAAAAAACTAACACACTTGTAGCATCGCTGATACTGAATTTAGAGTTCTAGTTTGAACTCTATTTACAAAAGCATTTTGTTTAAATTGACTTGATAGTCCTTGATTTTCCTTCTTGAAATGGCTTTCATTTTAAAATTGTTTTTATGAAACAATTATCATATATGAACATAGATAAAATATTTTTTATCAGACCCACTACTGTGATTATTAATATTAAATATAAGTATTATTCATGAGTCTGAAACATTGACATTAGTTTTTGATGGAAATTTCAAATTGTGGTTTGTTTGTCAGAATAAAATCAAATGCCAGACTGACAGTGTTTCCCATGGAAGAGAAATACATAAATTCAACCTGCTCTGTTGCTTGACTTCTGTCAAACTAAGCTGTAGACAGCAAATATATATTGGTTCCCTTCACTGATTCATTCAACGAAGATTAAGGAGAATAAAAGGACACTCTAACTCACTTGCTGGTTTACTATACTAGAAAAATAATAAAATCACTAACTTATACTGTTGGTCTAGTTTTCTGAAAAGTTTAGCTAATACTTGTGCCTTCTCTATAAGTTTTGCCAACTTACCCTTCACCTTGTTACCTCTGTAACCTCTACAGCCAGGGAGCTGCATACCTGCAGAGTCCCAACGATCAATGCAGTTCTATCTGCATTACTCACAGCAGCACAGTAAAGAGGGATCACGAGAAACTACCTGCATTTGTGTGATGAGGCAGGAAAGGAGGGAATTGTTTTAAACCTTTGATTTTGTTTTTGTGTTACGAACTTCGGCTAATTCTAGTTCCACTTATTTTTGGTTTAGACCAGCTTTTCTAGTTCTGCCTCATGGTTAGATTCTGGTCTCACCTGAGACCAGATATCCTTCAGCTAAATTCATGTGCATCCTTCTCTGACGTAAATAAGTAAAGTAAGTAAATAAGTAAATAAGATGGTAGCATATGATAGTCCAGAAATCTCGGGTTTATGAAGACAGCAAAAATAACTACACTCAACAGACAGGAAGGGCTAGAGAGAGAGAATAAGCTAAGATACACCTGACAGTGAGTGGTTAGGAAGCAGAAAAATAAACACTTGAGTGTTAGTCAGCCTTTAGGTCCAATTCCAGAGTGTAAGGTTCCCTTTCTTTTCTGATCAGTTGATCTGCTGAAAGTCAGCATATTTTAGGGAGAGCACAAAGTGCATTTCCTTTGCAGTGTTGGTGATTGCCATCAGCATTCAATATAGACAGTGCAGTTCTGAGCTAGCTCTCTCAGAGAGGACATAAGAAAGCTAAAATTCACAAAGGATAACAAAGACGATGCAACGAGATCTGCACACGAAGAGCAGATCTGCTAGGACAGTTCAACCGTGAAAATAGCCAGTGAGATTGGAGGCATGATAAGAGCCTACAGCCTCATGAGTGCCTTGGAGAAACAAAATAGCCTCCCTTATACAGGGTCATCATACAAAGTGATCAGATCGCACTTTCACAGCACACAAAAGCAGGTGAGTCTTCCTGCGCCGTAATTGAAATCTGTATCTCATTGCCCCAGGGCAATATTTGGCTTCCAAAAACATTTTCATAGATGAATTACTCACCTAAGATCATCAAACATAAAAATATGTTCCACTGATTGAAGGACAGTTGTCACACGTGGCTACAAGAATTCAGGCAGTGCACCAAGGAGATGCCAGTTCCAGCTTGCAGCATTCATATATCCTTCCTACCTATACAGCTGCTGGCGGGCGCCCTGCTGCCAGAAACTGGATCAGGTGGACCGGGAGTTTGACCTAATGTGGGTGTTTCTTGGTTCTTATGCTCAATAACTCTCATACTCTGGAATTATACAGTTTACAACACTGCATTAGATTTGAGATTTGCTTGCATTCAGTAATGGTGATTCTCCATAGGCAATAGTCTATTATGCTGTAGAGGATTACTATCATTTAAGACAGATGGAGAATTCACCTCAGCTAAGTTTAGGCAGCTGTGTGTGCATCTGGACCTCTGCTCTAATCACTGCAGAGTAGTACTAACGGTTAGGGGGATCTCATCTAGGAGAGACCTATTACTTGCCGAAAAGGGAGCCAAATGATTAACTCTCATATAGACACCTACACTGTGGTTGTCTTAAGTTTCGTTGCATGTATCCCATGTTATATGTATCTGGGACCAGGCAATGGACTAGCTAGGGTAATCAACACTACATTGTTTTTCCCTATTTAAATCATGAGATTTCTGTTAGCAGTGCCACATTGCCCTTGACAGTCTGCTTACACAAGATGATGTGAGGAGAGAATTGGTTAGAAGGGGAGGTATGAAGAGTTCTATCCTTGTTCTGCGCCTTCCTTCCTCAAGCACAATTACATAAAAATGGGAGAAATGATGCTTTTTTAAAATAGTGTGTTGTTTAAAATTATAATGCAAGGGCTGAAAAGTCTGTCTGGCGTAAACACTTCCACCAGATTTGTGGATCACCAGGATGCAAAGGACAGGCTTCTTTTTTTTTTTCTCCAGAAAGGTCCTTTATTTTCTTCCTGAGTGAAACATATGTGTGGAAGATAAATCCTGCTAGAAAACAAAACAGAAGAGAACAAGACAAAACAAAACAAAACATTCATGCTTTATTTTCATGTAAACCCTTAAAAAAACAGTTTTACAATCCATAGGGCTAGCAGTGAGAAGAACACATTTAAATCCCGCAAGGCTCTTAGAAGCTGTGTTATGTAAATAAGACGGCCTAAGAACATTGTTAGGCAGGAGATCTGCACATAACAGAGCATCTGCAAGACGGCACTAGGAACAGTGGATAGCTATTACTTAGGTTCAGAGGGATTGAAGTGTATGGCTCTTGGGGGATGGTGGATGGCTCTTGGTGGACAATAATTATCAGCATGGCTTTATACATGTTTGTTTCTTTTTTTTTTTTTTTTTTTGACAATCAAGGCTATGTAAGCTATGTATACTTCCCTAGATGTGGACTTCCTTCTGTCACATTGAGAACAATCATATCCCCTGTGTCCATGAAAAACTGTCACGCTAAAATCATTTGACCTCCTGTCATATACAAGCTCTTACAGAAACTGATGGTTACCTAAATGTTTTCTTATCATCACTGGAACAAGGCTTCCCAAAATCTAGCTATGTCTATACTTACATCTTTACCTATCCAAGCATTTTTTTTCTCTAGTTCAAAATCATTCTCTTCCCTTTTTTTCTGCATCTGTAGTAGGCCATTGTTTCTTCATGCTGACACTTGAATTACTCATTCCTCCTTCAGCCAGATGAGCTACACTACAGTGATTTGAAGATATTCTATCTATCCTGGGACAAGATTCTTTATATGATCTGTCCTCCAAATGTTATGCTTTGCATTGTTTATCTCTGAAGGGTACTAATTACTGCCGTAATTAGTAAGCTTGATTTGTATCTTTTGATACAAAGACACAGACAGAGGATGTTGAAAAGGAAAAGATAAAAACACAAAATATATCTAAAGTTTACCATTTAAATCAAAATGGATGTGATTCATTTGACCAAATGTCAGCCACATATGATCTAGTTCTATAAAACCTAGGCAATAACAAGAGAGTCATTTCTAAGACACTGCTTACCTCATCCTTAAGTAGAAATATTAGCTAGTGGTAAGTGTTAGTATGTCTGTCAAGGGAGGCATAATAGCATGCATACTGCACAAAAGCAGCAGAAATGAGAGGAAAATGTTTCCTTTATAAACTGTTCAATAACAGACAGAAACTCTTTCACATCTTTTATTTTTCATGAAAACATAAGTCTCCCAAAGAAAGAAAATCCTTGCTTAATAAAACATATTTAATTAAGGCCTTAGTCTGAAAAGAAGCACTCTTACACGAACACACAATCTCCTTCACAGACAACTTGTTTCCTTCTACTATACAAATACTGAAACAATCCTGAGGCCACCCTCTCTGGAGTGGTGGCAAAGGGAATTAGTACATCATGACCAAGAGCTTCTCCAAATTCATCTTTAATATAGTGAATATTCACATCCTCTGAGGTGTGAGAAATGTAGGATCAGACATCCGCAGACCTGATCTGCCAGGTAATGGGTCAATAAAACACATCCGGGAGGCCTAAACAACATCTGCCTTTTTTCACGTTCACTGCACATTCAACATTAAATTAGCTTTCAAGGTTAGTGTACACCACAGTTTGAAGTTTTTCCTCTCTAAGTATATACATATTTACATGTATATGTAAATGTGAATATATATTTTTAAAAAGTAAAATCATGGTCTCGTATGCCAGATGTAAACCTCATTGCCTATAAATATGGACAACTATTCTTGATTTTGTCAAATCTCTTCCTTGAAAAATCCAGCTTTTATTTGAATATCAGTGGAGTCTCCAAACCTTCCTCCTAGTGGTTTTAATCTAAGGATTTCCCAGTTTCTTTTGCTAATATTAGAATTCAAAGATTCAAAGATGTGGTATTTACCAAATGTGTATATTTGAGATTAATTTTATTTTTTTTTCCATAAAGTGCAGAAGATCTTCAGAAAGGGCAGTACTTGTACATCTGATATTGGAAGTGTTATAATATGATTGGACAGTATTGGTAAGTTAGACCTCTGGCTTAGATCAGTGACTTCCTGATTAAAAGAGATGGAGACAGAGGTCCGATCTTCAAACCCCAGTCTACACAGGAAGGATTTTTGCTTGCTGATGGTACTGGTGGTCATCAGAAAATTATTTTGGTTCTAGCTTGGTCTGTGATTTAGGACAACCATCCTCCTGTCTGCAGGCTTCAAAGGAGGCAGAAAAACAAAAGCAAAAGGAGAGAAGGCACAAAAGCAAAGTGTTCAACATTTTAGAATACTTTTCTCAGTGTGTGAACCAGAGCTCTATTCCAGTTTAATGCCAAAAGCTGTGCTCATTTAGCATATCAGTAAGTGTACATCAAGCCTTTGGCCATGGAGTGTTGAAATCAACCCAAACCATTTGTTGCTAGCTGAGCAGTCAGATACGAGAAGCTGGAGATAGGTTTAGATGTATGTTGCTGACCTTGAGAAGACATGGCCTGCCTGCCTAGAGCCAAGGCCTGTGCATTGCTGAATATATCTGAATATGGCTAATTTTCAGAATGAGTGAGGATAACATTTGGGAGCCTGAAAAACAATTTTGGTTAGATATAGTATCTGTTTCATTAAGAATCAGGACCTTCTGAGGCTGCTTGCTCATGTTAGTCGTTTTAAAACCTCTCTGTTTTGTCATGAATCATGTTGTGCTTAGAATACATCATACAACTGTTAACCTTGTGCACCCTGTAGTACTAACATCTCCTGGCTCAGAAATGCAATTTTCTGTTCTTCCGAATATATGTTGTAACACTATCTCCTGTCATGTTTTCATGGAAGGGTGGACTGTATTGCTATACAGATTTGAACAATGTTTTCTTGGTTTGTTATGAGAATCCTTTTGTAGGGCCACCTAAGGTTAATGAACAAAAAATAAATGGTGTCAGTAGTGGTTAAAAGCTAATTTGAAGAATTCACAGCAGGAAAAGAAAATGCTGTACACAAACTAGCTTATAAATTTCAGGCTTTCTTCTTAAACAGCTGCAGGTGGTACCTTCCCTATTGTGAATTCAATGATTCCTTATTAGGAATCAATCAATCCTTCCATGAGAATCCTTTGGAAAATGTTAATTATCACAATCTATTGCACTTCACTGACTGTTTTTGCAACCTGGACTTGTATTTACTAATGATTTAGGATGGCTGCATCTCTAAAAGATATTAATTAGCAGTACTAATACTGTGTTTAAAATCTTGAATAAAGGCCTGGCATATTATTCATATTTTTCCTCTGAGATTACGGGGAACTATCTTAGTATGTCTAGGTTCTAACTTGCTTCGATGTAGAGGACCGAGCACAAAATTATTCATAAATAAAAATGTGCCTATGTGTATAAGGGAAGGAAGAATTTAAAACACAAATTTAAATGGTTATTCTAGAGAAAAAGTGCAGAGCTTCTCCTTTGAGAGGATCTACACTATTTTTCCATACCCTGTTGAAGTAATCCTTTTCAGTTCATAGCATCTTGTACAATCTCTTTGAAAAGAGGTCAGGTAAAGGGCACAGAGGACAACCCAAAATGTTTCATTTAAAAAGCGGTACACATTTAATCACTTGAGACAGCTTTAGTTTTTATGGTGGTCATAATCACATAAACTGGTCAAGAATCAGAATTGTTTTGATTGGGGATTACTTAAAGTGATCTTCCCATGAGATCCAAACAACATATTGTGGCCAGGAAGCCCAATGGCCTGGATTAGGATAAGTGTTACCAGTAGGTTCACGGAAGCGATCCTGCCCCTCTACTCAATTCTGGTGAAGCCACCCCTGGAGTACTGGGTGCAGTTCTGGGCTCCCCAGTACAAGAGGGATGTGGAGCTTCTGGAGAGGGTCCATCACAGAGTGACAAGGATGGTTAATGGACTTGAACATCTATCTTATGAGGAAAGATTAAGAAAGCTGGGCCTGTTTAGCCTGGAGAAGGGATTGAGAGGGATCTTATCAACATGTGCAATCTTATCAACATGTACAATCTTATCAACATGTACAAATACCTGAGGGGAGAATGTAGAGAGGATAGGGTGGTCAGTGGTGGTCAGTGACAGAACAAGGGGTAATGGGTACAAATTGAAACACAGGAAGTTCCTTCTCTGCATGAGGAAGAACTTCTTTCCTGTGAGGGTGACAGAGCCCTGGAACAGGCTGCCCAGAGAGGTTGTGGAGTCTCCTTCTCTGGAGATCTTCCAAACCCGCCTGGATGTCACCCTGTGCCACGTGCTCTGGGTGTCCCTGCTGGAGCAGGGGGTTGGACTAGATGGTCTCTAGAGGTCCCTTCCAACCTCAACCATTCTGTTTGGTTCTGTATGATTCTGTTTGATACAAGGAAGGGTATCACTATTGATCACATTATGATATTTGCCAGTTTGTCAGTAATAGGATATTTATAAAGATATTAGGGTTTTGTCAGTAATAGGATACTTACAAAGAAATTTCCTAAGACTTTTTTAAACAATATGTGTTCAAGCAGAAATCAGGTGTTCTTCTGGATGAGAAATTAGAAAGTTTCAAGATAGAGTACTTGGATCTTGTGCATGTGGGAGAATTATGTATATATTTTATTACAGTGGGAGTGTGGGACTTATTGCCTGTTGGTAGAGTAACAAGAATAATCAATTTTATGATGCATTTATGCACGAGTCAGAAATGTTAGTTTTAACAGTCTAAGCTAGTTAACTGAAAAGTTTTAGCCCCAGAAGACCTTATAACACATTCTTGTGCTTTCTAAGAAGTTTGTAAGGTTAATCTTCAGCTATGCTGTTTGTCTGATTATGTGAAACAGCAGATGTATATTTAATAACTTGGAATAGTCTTAATCAGCAATCACAGTATGGGTATTTACTTCAGTTACATAGTCTGATAAAATACGTGTAGATGGAGGGAAAATCTTCAGAGCATAAATCTGTGACATTTTTCATTTGTCTTGTTTATAGCAAGATGAAAAGAAAACTTGTGGCTGTTAGTTTACCTTTATTAGAAAGATTATCTGAAGATTAATAATAAGCTTTTATCTTACTGTTTTACTATGTAAACATAAATATTTATTTTATTAATGTCAATAATCTCATATATTTAAAAACAATTTACTTAATTGAAAAAATATATACTTAGCTGGCTTATTTTTACGCAAAAGTTCAGAGATGAGAATGTAGAGTTGTGAGGGAAGACCCCCTAAAGCCATTGCAGATGTTAGAATTTTGGTACTTGCAGTAAAATACTTAAGATATTTCTTCTGGTACAAGCAAACATGCAGCCACAAATCAGGCTACTAGTGAGGTAAAGGCATGCATGTACTTTGAGTAGAATAAAGAATATGTTTCTAATTGTTGTTTAACAAACAAGTCAAGGTCTATTGACAAAACACAGTGTGTTCCAGGCCTTACTGTACAGCCACAACAGCATCAGGATACTGAGCACTTCCTCTACAGAGGGCACTTAAGTCATGTTTCACACTCCATTTACTCAGGATCCGCAGTCTGCCTCCTGAAGGGAATAATCTGCAGCCTTTCTTCCAAAAAAAAAAGGGAAAGTCTTACCCTTCAAAACTATGGCTGACTTCCACACTGACTCTTCATGCAATGTGGCCTTTGCAAGCACTGCTCCCAGGGAGGAGATGAAGGCCCCACCTACAAGGATTCACGTTTCTAATCTTGCTTGTAAGTCCTCAGTCGAGCTGTGTTGCAGCCAGGATACACAGATATGAGTCAGGAGGGTTGTGCCTCTGTGCAGCACGGGACACCGCATCTGCAGCACTGATTGCAATGGGGCTGAAGTAGAGGAGCACAGTAAACATGGCCGTGTTGTGTTGTCTCCTGCTTTTGTCGTGCCCATGCTCCTAAAACAATTCATATACTCATCCTATAGTTGTGACATAAAGGCAGAATGGAAGCGTATGCCATGAGCAACAGTCAGTGCACAAGAACTACTGCTTGAGTGCATGAAGACAATGCCAGTAATTGGGAGTTTATCCTTTAGTACTCCTTGGTCTCAAAAATTTCATACACAAACTCTCCTCCCTAATCTACTCCACCATTTACGTATCTGTTGACTTCCTTACCCCTGCTTTTACTGCACTGGTATTTCAATAGGGAAACACACATGCAGTTGCCCATTCAGTATGTTCCTTAAATCTCACTGTGTCTCTATTCCATATGTACTCTCTAATTTCATAGGCATGTCCCAGATGCTTTTATCTGGATGTACTTGGCATTTAAAACAATATTTTGTTTGAGTGGGCACAGACAGGCAAGTTGCATGACTTCACCATTATTTGCTACTCTGGCAATCTCCCTGTCCCACACATATTTTACCAGCAGTGATGTTATTTACCAGCAGTGATATTAATTTAGTGTATTATTCCAAAGGCACTTAATTGAAGTAAACCCTCCAAAGTGATCATCCTGTTGGAATACTCCTCATTTGATGATGATTCTCTATTGATAACTGCTTTTGGGCATCTGTCAATTAATGGGTTCTTAATTTAATATGTTCTCCCCTGGTTTATAAAAGACATATTTTATGGTAAGATTCGCATGTGGTACTCAATCAAACACCTTATAAGTGCAAAGGGCGCCAATAAACTTTGTCAAATAAGACAGAAATCTCATTAGAGAAAACCACAGGCAGAGTTGTCTTTTGGACTGAGTTAAAACATGTCTTTTGAAACTTCATCTAAAGATAAGAGCAATCAAGCATTTACCAGGGCTAATGTCACCAAAGGAAAAGAGACTCAGAAAAGAGGTGCATAAAATGTTCAGATGTTTCCATCCTCCTCTTTCTTTCATCACTATTTCTCAATGGTTAGTTTGTCTCCCAACTCAGCACTAGTATGGTTGATTTTTAGGTACCTGAAAGTGTAGCTGTGCAACTTATTGCCTACTGACGTATATATACTCTTTCTCAGTCTAAGCCTGGTAAATGCAGGCTTGCTTTGGCTTAGCTGCCATTTCAATGTGGTACAGTGCCAGAGTTAATACACTTTTCAGAGGGTAGAATAAACTGCATTTAGCAGACCCTTCTCTTCCCATACATTCTGGAAGAAACTCTGTTGTTTCTCTACTGAAGGTGAGGCTTTTAGTACATTTGTCCTTTTGTGGATCTAAGTATTAGCATTTGCTAATGGGAGGAAAACCTTCCTTTAAGGTTTAATATGAGATCACTCAAAATAATATTGCATTAGACATTCTCTTTTTTTTTTTAATTTCTCTTTAACTGATGCCTACAAACTAAGCACAAGCTGCACCGATCTTATAAATATTAATAGTTCAGAAATTTCTTTTAGGTTTCACATTAATAGATGTGTAAGAAAAATCATGTAGACTTAGGAGAACCATAATATTCTGCCTTACCAGATTTGTCCAGACATCTGTATCCCAGCTTTAAAATACCATAATTCCCTTGTATGTGACATCAGTCAGTTTTATGATCTTTAGAGTAATTCAGTTGTGCAGGAGTTGGAAGATTTAGAGTTACTGTCATCAGCCATTCTTTTAGCTAATCATCGTTATTAAGGAAGATGGGAGGAAATAGATTTAAGTGTAACAATCTTGACAAATTGTAGGAATGATCCAAAAAATAGATTTAAATTCAGTAGAAATGAGACCAAAATCTATACTTAGATAGAAATAATCAGAGCTACCACAGAAGGTGGGAAGAAGTTGACTAAGTAGAAATTCTCAAGAAAGGATCAAGAGTTCTATTATAAATATAAAAATGGCCATACTTTGTAAGATTAAAAGTCCACCATGGCTGACATCTACTTCTGCTTACGAACGATGTTTCATACTTCAGAAAAGACTGTAAGAAGCAAGAAGTGTAGAGTGAAAACTCCCCAGTGCACTCTTTGACCTTTTGCCATTCTGTGATTTAGCAGCTTCCTGAACCAGACTCTTATTTCCAACATCTTTTTTAAAATGTCTTAGTGGATCTTGAATGATTCCTTTACTAATATCTGGACCTGTTTATATTTGTGGCATGCAAAATATCCTGTAGTACAGGTTTGCACAATTTAATTATGAACAACCAGATCAGTGCTTCCTTTGTTTATGTTAAACCTGCTACATATAATTTTATTGTATGCCCTTAGTTTTTTTTTATTATAAAAAATAGCATATTATTATTCTCTATTTTTTCCATAAAATTAATAATTTTAAAAATGTCAGTCATATCTTTCAGCATTTTAAGAAGTGTCTGACTAAATTTATTCTCCTACAGAGACTACATGATGATTTTAATTCTACCTCAACATTTCCTAATATTTGTTGTATGAGTTGCGATATGGAATAACCAGAACTTTGCAAAGAGTTTGAAGTATAAATTCACAAGGATTTTATTCAATTACAACTTTATTCCATAGTAGTTTTTTGTATTTTTGTCATTTCTTTCCTAACAGTTTCCCATCTTCAAATTGTTTTTGAGATATTTCCCAATATCCCAATATTTCCTGTTATAAAACTTGATTGGGAGACTGTTGCTGTAGACATAGAATTACAGTTATTTCTCAAAATGCACTTATTGACACTGAATTTCTCCTGAAAAGTTTTCATGCATTATCGTGAGGTGCTTCAGTTATTTTCGTCAAAGATTAACTGACTAACTCGGGTATATGAACTAGTACTGCAACCCAAATATTAGCCCATCTCCAATTCAGATGTGGATATGTACACTTAAAACAGTTGCTTGCTTATGTGCGGAGCCACTCAAAATATAAGTATGCATGTGCACAGTTACCTAATTTGTGATTACCCAGCTGGCATTTATACACATAAATCAGGCATCCACAAACATCTGTGTTAGCCAGTCTCGGAAAATCTGGTCCTCAGTGAATTAAATTTCATCCTATTTAGAAGCATAGCTACTCACTGTACCAGCAATATGTATATATAATACAAAGTAAGAGTCCCAGAATTTAAAGAAAACTCTGTCATAAAATCCACATTTTGGTGCTGACAATGTTGAATTCCTCTCATAGATCTAATAGATTTGTAGAATGAAGGCTTTAAACTGACTGATGACAATATTCTGGCATGGTAGGACTTTGTATAGCTGTCCAAAACACTTGAAGTGGGGAAAAAAAGGGGATATGCTTAATGAGAGTGCTACTACATATGATTCTTGTGGTCAAATGTGATTTCTCCTTCTCTGTTTTTATAACTATGAAAGATAATTATAGAGCCTTCATCTAAAATGTTTAAAGGTAGGCAGAAAATTAGAGAAATAATTTTCAAAATGAGGTGTGCCCAATTAGGTGTGAATTAGCTGAACGCCTGATTACGCACTTAATTTGCATGTTAAATTTATCATGGTTGCTTATTCACTTTGGGTAATTGTGCCTGCAAATGACCAGGTAGTCATGTAACTGATCATTTACCTAAGTAATTAACATATTTGAATGTGTAATTACTTCCTTCCTAAACAAAACCCCAATTTTGACCACCTTAATGTTCATCATGAATATCTACTTTGGTTCTTTCATCAGGAGATGAGTTTCAATGCTCACCAAAAAGGAGGGTGTTCACTTCACAAAATGGGGCATCATCTTGCCAACCTAGTTTATCCTAGCATATTCTCTTGACTCTGCAAAGGAGGACATCCAGCTTGGAATAGCAGTGATAGGTGACAAGATCCTAACTAAATATAGAGAACAAGGACCCAGAACTGGAAAGATTATTCTTAGTACCCAAAAGGTCACTAAGATTATTCTGAGTAGAGCTAAAAAACGGGTAACTGGCCAACCCAGCAAAGATTTGTATACTGTAGGTACTGTATCAATATCTGTATGTTAATGCAATAAAACTAATCTCAGCACTGTTGTGATGCAACTAACATGACAGTCATGCTGGGTAACTCTTATGACTGGAAAATGAACATAAGATGATATAGTAGGCTCAAAAAGAGCAAGCAAGGGAAAAGAAAAGAGTATATTTTACTCTTTTATACTCTTTATACAAGTATATTATTAGTGGTTATTGGTTTAACGCATAAAGAACATAGAAATGCCAAAAGTATGCTAATAATCAAAGAGAAGAGGCAAAAAGGATTGCAGGTCTTTTGACAGATAGAATGTTGATTTAAGACATCGTCAACTGATGTCAATTTAAGACAATTGTCAATCTGACAATTCAGTCAGAAAAAGCAAGATGAAACTTCACAGGAACACAGAAAAGAATACTCAGAAAAACAAAAATGGGATGATATATCAGTTCTTTGAGAGAGTCTTTTGGGGAAATAGCAAATGAAGTGGACCTAGTAAACATGGAGTAAATGCTGAGGAGAAGATAAGAAAATTGAGGTACATGGAAGTCTGCTACAGAGAATGAGAGGGTAAACTATTTTCCAAGTTCTTGATAGCAGTGAAACAATAATAGGCTTTATTTGCAGCAAGAAAAATCAAGCTATATATTAGGAAACCTTTCTAATTGTAAGAGAAACTGACAGCTCTAGTCAAAAATATAGCTTCGTGCTGTATGAACAGAATTCTATGGAGGCTGTGAAATCTTAATTGCTAGAGATATTAAAAATAGGTTAGCCAAACATCTGTCAAGGATGACACAGGGATAATTGATCCTGCCTGGGCTGTGCTGAATGATATTCTAGGGGTTGTTCCAAACTGTTATTTTTGTGATTCTATTATTCTATAGTTATCTTTAAACTTATGCAATTTGAGTAATTACTTAGTCCTTTACAAAACTAGAATTACAAAATTTTAATAACTTAACAACCTACACTTTAGCAGCCACTTGCAGTTCCTGTTCTTCCCATGGATTCTTTATTTAGTGGCTGTTTCTAGAACAGTGGCTTAGTGACTTAATGTGCTTGTCCCTTTGTAAGGTCCCCGAGGGGAGGCTAGAGGTAATTTCAGTGTCTAAGAGAGAAAAAAATCAAAATACTCTAGTCCTCAGAGCACCAGCTAATCCAAGTAGTCAGAGCTGTCAAGGCTGCAGAATTTGCAGGGTCTCTCAAGAACACGATGACTCTGACTTCCAGTCTATTTTTTATCATTCTTATCCTAACTTCATTCTCTGAGTATCTCTGAGAAGCAACTATGGAAATGGTGCAAAATACCAATGTTCATATGCTGCCTTTCTGATGGAAGCTCTTTTGGACTCTTTGATCCAAGTACCCAAAGGCAACAAGTTTTGTGAGAGAAGACAAGTGGCCATGTATTTAGGCCGTCTATCATTTTTTTCTGAATTTTGTATCCAAAAAAGCCATTTGCAGTGTCAAGCAAAAGCTGAGACAACACCACAAGCCAAACTTGCAATAAAATAGATATGACTTCTATTTTTAGTGAAGATTACTCGGCTTAATTATTTTGAAGAATTTAATTAAGTTTTCCTAGGCTACTAATGAAAATTAATGATCAAATTTTATAGACCTGAAAACATCTAGGAATACACATTAGCTAATATAAATTTACAATGGGGATCAAGAGACCTTTAGCACCTTTCTCAGTTTTCTCTATGATTACCACACTGATAGTGGCTGGGCTAGGTGGGCTCTCTTGTCACGCTGCTTGGCTCCCATCAGATCTGTGCTATATCTAAATTACCACCTGACTAGTTCAGAGGGGGATGACATGGTGGGGAAATCCTAAACTATAATAAAAATGAGCCACTGTCACTGTCATTAAGCCTGAAATGAAGCAAGAAATCCCGCTTGGAGTATTTGGAGGAAGGTACTCCAACTTGGTGGGATTACATGCTTCAGCTGAAGGGAAGGAAGAGATCCTTCTGCATGAAACGAGCTCTAAGGATGACATGTTGACAAGGATCTAAGTGCAAACCAGTTGTACTGTGCATAGGTTTGGGTTACTGAGAATGGATGTGCAGTCAGATCAAGAAAGAGTTGTCAAGACTCCTGGTGTTTGACCAATCGATGGGCAGCAAAGACCAGCTCCAGGTCCTGTACTAGGAGCTCAGTCTGGGGCTATGGCTTCCACCATATGGAATGACAGAGGACAAAAATGCCTGCCATTTATTTTTATAATAAGAAATATCATTGGTCTTTGCAAATTCAGATGGAAAGTCATAGATACATTATTCTAACTGTACTTTTAAAACTTTCAGGAATCTCTGCATTAAATAATTCACAATACATTCACAAAAACTGTCTCCTGTCAGACAAATGTCAGACAAAACACACTTTTTTGGGAAGCTCAGTTACATAATTTCTATGAGTGAGATCATTTTATTTAGTGGGTGAATAAGGCTTTGAGATCCTTTTACAGCTGTCAGATTTTTTTTGTTATAAATGCATATATTCCCCAGGTTAAAGCAATTAGATTGAAATGATGGTTTTGCTTTCATAGTGCTGCAAATATATTGATTTTATCACATATCTCGAGCTGGTTTTTTGCTGTTGTTGTTGTCTTGGGGTTTTTTTTTGTTGTTGTTGTTTTTTTTTTTAGGCTCCAACTCCTGTTCCTGTAAGTACCTAAACTGTCAGTGAAAAAAATATTAAAGCAAGCTCCTACCATTCATACCTGAAGAGAAAGGCTGAAATATGTAACTCTAATGTAGTCTGAGGACACAACAAAAGTGGATTTAACAACAAGAGTCCATTCTTAAACCACCTTGTTCCATGAACATTGGAACCGAGGAAGTCCAGCTTCCCATGGATTTTTGCAAAGCATTTCTTGTCCTTTCCGCATAGCAATCCCAACTCCTTACAGCTGTTCTGTGTCCCGCTACCATGATATCTTCGGTTCTTCTATAAGCCCTCTTTCATTTGCTAGGACAATATATCCAGTTTTCTCACAAAAACAAGAGATACTACTAACTGCCCCCAATAATCTCACTTTCTTTATCTATCTCTTCAGAATACTGCCTGGGCAAGAAATGATTTATGCTAAGTGTGATTCAGAGCTATGGAGATGGGACCTGACTGCTGCTGCTGCTGTTGGGCAAGATAAGCAAAAGAGAAGTGGCTTTCCAATACCAGGCACTCTACCAAACTAATGATTTTCATTACACTTGCAGGAACTTAATCTACCTGAGACCTCAGTACCTCTGTCAAGTTTGATTAATATTAGCTAATATCCAAAAGTTATTCTGGGAGGCTGGCAGACAGGCAGCATGACCACATAAATCTCAATTAAATTAGCTTAAATAAATCTTGCAGTTTTAAAGGTAATGAAGATTTTGGAAAACTGAATCATGGTTTTTGAGCTCTTGGCACTGGCAGGTCTGAACAAGATGTGCTTTACATCAAATAACTAATATCTTGTAAGCTCTCTCATTGGCTTCTCTAAGTTAGCCTCTTTCTTTGCCAGGGCTGGAACTCTACTCTTTTATTTTAACCTCAGTTGTATGGAATTGTTATGATAAACTAATATTTCTTTATCAGAAACTGAGGTAACTTCAGCTAGTTCCAAGTCAATTAACAGGAAAGATTTCAAACTTGATAAAAGATGCCTTGTAGGTGTGATTTAAACACTAGAGCTGCATGTGACAGTCGATGTTTTGGAAACAGGCTTGTGCTCCTTTATGTTGTCTGTGCTCATGAAAGCATAAGCCAGAGATAGTTCTTCATACATAAAATACATTTTTTGCAGCATAACCTAAATTGATAATCATAAAATAACATGTTTAAAGCCTCAACTTTAAAGCCTCAAAAAAAAAAAAATTAAATGGCAGCATGTTTGAATGACACTAATTCAAGTATCTTTTAAAGTTATCCCCATGATTTCAGGTGATGAAAGCCTGAAGATTTCATAGCAGCTCTGTGGAGTTCATGATTTTGCTGTACAATTATCTAAATTAACCCATTGGAAGGTGATATATGGAGTTCATAGCTCTAGTACTTAAAATGAGAAAATTTTTCTATATTTGCTGGTAAACAATTGGTCCTCTGATTGCAGGTACAGAATAGGAAATAGGAATGAGACTGATGTGTCAGCAAAAGCCAGCCTGCAAATTACATTTGAAAGTTGAGTGCACTGAAAATAATATTTCTTCAAAGTCTATTTTAGCTATGCTTTTTCTTTAGTTAAAACAAAAATACATTAGAGTGATTTCAGTTCACTTGTCCCTAATTCCATGCTAACCCTCTATTCTCAATGGGGTTTGTTTTATCTCCAGCCAGAAAAAATCTTATTCACAGTGAAACTGGTAGTTACTGTCACCCCATCCTTTATAATCTCCCTTTGAACTGGAGAAATAGAGTGAGTCCTGACATGGAGTATATGAAATTGAAGGTGTATTTCACAGCACAGTTGGAAGAGTGGCATGACTTTGCTTCAAAACCAGTGGTGAGAAAAAAATGAAGTATCTTTCTCCCTGACAATGAGCACATGTTCCAGTTTTTGAGAATTGGGCATTATATTTAGATTACAAATTTATCTTTTTCAAAAGCATGTAAAACCTGCACATTCAGATATGAATTCTCCTTAACAGTTTTGATTTCAGTTTTTCACAACTAGATATTCCCAACAAAATAGTATGTTGTGGTGGAATAACACTAATGGGCATACCTCAGGAGAGTTGGTGATGTGAAAAGATGATGTTAGCTCTTTGCATCATGTCCTTTTGGTTCTTCAACAGTTCAAAGAATATTTTTCCCCATATAAATAAGTTGATTCTGAGAAGCCTTTGGCTTCTGTGTATAGGTATCTTTTTTCTACTAAATGTTACGCCCTTCCAAGATTTTTACTTTTCACTATAGAGTACTACTCATTCAATAGCCTTTCGAGGCTGGCCAGCAATTTTCTTGCTTTACATTTCAAGGAAGTCAGTCCTTTTCCTAAAAAAAATTCTTTGGCTGCACTGGTGATAACAATGATCTGGAATACTAGCAAACACTGCATATAGGACAGCTAATCATCATTTAGCACTACCTCATCTAGATTTGTCTGTCTATACATATGCACTGGAAATATATTATGACCATTTTCCTCAGCCATTGAACTGCCAGACAAGACTGCCAGAAACACTGTTTCTGTGCTCAGAAAAAGTGTTCATGCATATATCACACATATATAACTCATTCAAGAGTAGTCTATCGTGGACAGAGCCAAAGAGAGGCAGGATGTGCGTCCAATATAGTCAGTATAAACTTCCTCAGTAGATGGCGGAAGAAGACACAATTCATCTATTCCATTTCAGATGCGTGTTTTACAAATTGATTTTGTTCTCTTTGACAATGATGGAAGTTCTCTGTTGACTAAAAGAGGATTCTTGAGTGACTTGCACTGAAAGTATTTATGCTTAGTAAGGTAAAGCCCCACTTCCAGCCTGCTGCTCTACTGGGATGATAGGTGTGTCTACAAACTAAAATTCTTCTACACTGACTACAGGTTATCTTTAAACTACATCTGTTACTGCAGGTGCTGAAGGCATTCTTTGAAATATGCTAGTATGGCCCGATGCTCGTGATCTTCTTCTCTACTATAGAAAAGCTTGTGCAGATTAAGAAACTTCCTCTCACAGAAAGCTTGAAGAAAGTATCCTGGAAATTGATTCAGCCTTTTTTTGTAGGAAATATATCAAAGAAGAACTTATATATCTGAAAATTTTCTTTTTTTTTTCTTCTTTTTTCTTTTTTTTTATGACCTGCTTGCACATATTGCTTTTTTTTCTCCTCTTACATGACATGAGTCAGCAATGTGTCCTTGTGGCCAAGAAGGCCAGTGGGATCCTGGCTGCATGAGGAGGAGCGTTGCCAGCAGGTCGAGGGAGGGGATCCTGCCCCTCTGCTCAGCTCTGGTGAGGCCGCACCTGGAGTATTGGGTGCAGTTCTGGGCTCCCCGGTACAAGAAGGACATGGAGCTTCTAGAGAGAGTCCAGCAGAGAGCCACCAAGATGATTAAGGGGCTGGAGCATCTCTCGTATAAGGAAAGACTAAGCAAGCTGGACCTGTTAAGCCTGGAGAAGAGAAGATTTGAGAGGGCATCTTATCAACATATACAAATACCTGAAGGGAGAATGTAAAGATGATGGGGCCAAACTCTTCTTGGTGGTGGCCAGTGACAGGACAAGGGGTACAAATTGAAACACAGGAAGTTTAATCTTTATATGAGGAAGAATTTCTTTCCTGTGAGGGTGACAGAGCCCTGGAACAGACTGTCCAGAGAGGTTCTGGAGTCTCCTTCTCTGGAGACCTTCCAAACCCACCTAGAGGCCACCCTGTGCCATGTGCTCTGGGTGTCCCTGCTGGAGCAGGGGGTTTGGACTAGTTGATCTCTAGAGGTCCCTTCCAACCTCAGCCGTTCTGTGATTCTGTATTGGCGTAGGAAGACAAGAAATGACAGGCCAGACCAGATATGACAGACCAGATAATCTGATCTAAATGTAGAATTCTTAATGGCAAGGTCATCTTCTTTAGCTCTGCAGCTATAAAATGATGAACACTTCTTAATAATTTCTAGCATGGGCCATGTGATTTTTTTTCTTCACCACATCATATAGGAAGTGTGCAAGTGTGCAAATGCTCTGAAGAACATGGTTCATTACAGAAGAGGCTTAGATATATACGCATTGTTTGTTCTTTTTTTTTTTCATTGCAGAAACATAGGATTGCCATATCAAATCAAAACCCTGGCTCATCATATCAGATAATCTCCCTCTGGCAATAGCTTATATCTGATGTTTTAGAAAACAAAGACAAAATCCTGCAATGCACCTTAACTGTTATGCTGTGCTGTAGATGACAGCATTTCTTTCTAGCCTGTTTTGCAGTGTCTCTGCATCTCAGATTTGATTATTCATTACTTCAGGTGCTATACTAATTGCTATACATGCTATACAAATTGCTGTGTCGATACTATTCACCACTTTCTCAAAAAAAAGTTCATAATGTATTATATAAATGATGGATATAGTATATATTTGTGAGAGGCTAAAAAAAGTCTAAGAATCAGTGTGAGTCTGCAGGGGATTTAACCCTTAATTAAGCTGTAATAGGGCAAGCCAGGAATCAGGATGTTTTTGCATACAAAGAAAGACAGAAATAGAAGATACTTTAATTATTATATTACTGCTTCCTTTCATAAACAACTTATCATTTTTATCGCTAGATCTTTGGCTACTTACACAAGCGCTTTTGTCTATAGGTAAGTTATTTGGTTTGCTGAACCAAAATACCAAGGAACTGCTGTGGGGCTTCAAATTCATTATTGATACACTGCTGAACTTTAGCCCATAACATAAGCATATACCCAAGGATAGAGAAGAGATTGACTTTGGAATATCATCAGAATTTATTTTGGAAGTTTGTAGCTTATGAACAGTTACATTTTTGCCATTGGTCTATTTAAAACCTCTGGCATGTAGATGGAAAACATCACTCCAGCAAGGATGTTTCTATAGATGCCACAGCTACCTTATTGATAGTGGATCACTGATTAATCAGGGAACTATCTGGCAATTCATATTTAGTTCAATTTCCAGATCTCCCATATGCTTGTATGAGCTAGGGTAGGTTACTCTGGCTAAATCCTTGAAGAAACTCTTGGCATCTTATGCATTTTATAGCCCCTGTGCAAAGAGCGGGAAGCTGCATAGTCCAGATTTGTACAAAGTTCTTGCTGGTTTATTCCAACAGGATCTGATCCTCCATCATTTAAACAATAGAGGGTTAATGTATAGTAAGGCTAATCCTGGGACTTGGAGAGTCACAGGCCAGCTCCGCAGATTGTCTGGTCTGCTCCTGTGCAGAGCTGGGCTATCTTCACCAATCATTTAATTCAAGGATTGACTTGTCCAGTCAAATTTTGAAAATCTCTTAGGGTGGAAGTTCCACAGCTCCTCTGGGCACCTGTTCCAGTGCTTAATCACTTCTGATGAAACTTTCGCCTTGCAGTTATATATCTCTTTAGTCTTCTCTTCCCCAAGTCGAATCAGCTCTGCTCCCTCAGCCTTTCCTCCTGTATTATATGTTGCAGTCTCCCAACCATCCTCTCTGCAGTTCACTTTCCTCTCTTATACCAGGGAGGGCAAAACTCAAGACAGTGTTTCACATCCAGCCTCACAAATGTCAAACGGAGGGGAGCAGTTGCTTCCCTTCACCTGCTTGTTATGTCCCTGTTAATGCAGTCCAGAGCATGGTTAGGATGCTCTGGTGTCTCATGCTTGACTTGTTTCTACTCTCTTATAACATCAAATTTTGTTCGATGAGTGAATTATAATGAAAATACACAAGAGGGAAGTTTTCCCTTTACATTTAACAGCAAAGAGGATGGATTTCATTATTTGAATAAGCTATCAAGCAGAAGGTGTTCTGGGATGTCTGCAGCATAAATATTGCAAGTTTACTGCAGGAGAGTGGAATTCTGGTTTAGACTGGGGAATAAATAGCATCCACCTCAGTCAGTTCAGAACACCACTGAGGTTGGACTATAGCAGTGCTGCGACTGACAAATGAGGGCTCAGCACCTGCAAAATGCAAACCTGGTGCAGGTCTAGTTCAGGGGACTCAAGGCAAGAATGTTTTGACATATTTTTAATGTAGCAGAATAGTTATTCAACAAGCTATAAGGGCTTGCCAGAGATTAATTGTCCCAGACATCTCATTTACTGTTCACCCGCCGTCCTCCCTCCTTGCAGGTTGGTTATCATTTTCAGCATTCTGCCGACTGGGCATGATACTCCCAGGGGGATGGCATTAGCAGAAGTTAGCCTGTTTGATATCCCCGAAGCAGAAATGTTGGAAGCATATACATGCGGTCCATTATTTTCTTTTTCTCATTAGAGTACTCTTAAGGTTATTTATTGACTCCTACTGCTATTTGCGCTGTTATCTGTGGAGTCACGTTTTTACAATAAAGTATAAATGTTATTTATTAATTCCACAGGGAAAATATTGTTAAATTTTCAGTACTACTCCTACTATATATTTATTCAGTTAGAAGTCAAACAAATTTAAGACCAATGGCCTATTCACTTTTCATGTAAGTTAAATATTTGTGATAGATGAAGAATTTGAGCATTTCATTTACAAGATTTTGGGCATGATCTCCCATATGGACAAAACTCCATAGTAGAGGAAGATTATTTTTGAAGAGCACGGTAAAGCATTTTTTACTTTGTGAAGAAGTCTGAAGAAACATGTTTAAGAGACGGAAAAGCACAGCTGCCTGAAGGAAGAGGCAAAAGGGGACAACCATTAAATAATTGGGTTAACCTCTATTCGGCCTTTTTCTACTGAGTGAGATTTATTTTGATAGCATGCTGTTTGTTTTCTTCCAGGTTTGCTCACAAAGCAGAAGCCTTTCACAAAGGCTTGTAAAAGAAGTTGAAGTATGCATCTCAGTAAAAAGCCTGCATGTGTAATAAAATAATCCAAAATGCATCTCTCAGTGAATTGGAGCCTGAAACACACTGTCATTTTCTGTATAATGTTAACGGAAAGTTTATCTTATACCTAACTTCTATCCAACTTGCAGCAACAAGTAACCAGAGTTACCTTGGAGAAAGGGAGAAAATGTTTCTCTTGTTTTGCTTGAACGTGGATTTACTGAAAATTATTTTTCTAAAAGTAGAATAAAACACCAAAATTTGAGGTCTTTCAGAATGGGACATCAAAGATTTCTTTCATTCAAATAATTATTTTTTAATTTTAAGTATTTTAATATTTTCATCAAGATAAAAAAATGATTGTGGTTAAATCGGTTTTATGAAGATTAGTTATAAAACAAAGTCATTTCAAATGATCAAATGAGAAAGGTACAAACATTTCGTTAGAAAATGTCAAAACAGTTGGTCTGGGCAATTCTGAAAGCAGCTTAAAAACCTAAACAACTATTTCCTCCTAAAATCTTTGCCTTTTGTACAGATATATTACTGAAATATGCTATAAAATATATATTTTGTAGTATCTATAGAGACTTCCTCCATCTTCATTTCCCAAAACTGTATGTGTTTCGTTTGCGAACTTCTTCAGCATGGTAAAAATGTATTTTCCCTTTGTGCGGAATCACAAAGGGAAAGGGGCATCAGTGTTTCCTTTATCTGCTCTGTATACGTATCTGGTGTGAGAGTTGACCTCAGCTGTATTCATCCATAATACCAAATCTAGCCATTGCAACTGCCTCCTCTAGTATGAACATGAGGGTCCAAGACCTCACAATTTGGGACCAAGAGTTGGCTGACCAACATTTAATCCGAAAAGGACTGAAGTACAACTGTGGGAAACAGCAGGAGCAGATGACAAAGACAATATTGCTACTTTTGACCCAGAAGAGGCAAGTAAGAATGAAGTCAGTTAATCACAAAAAAAAAAAAAAAAAAAAAAAAAGAAAGGAGCTACTACAGAGGGAGGAATGGAGGAATCTGGTTCCCTCTTCTTCATTTTGGTCATTCTGGTGTGTAGTTAAGTAGTTGTGCTCTTTTCTTTTATTCATGCTTTCAGCTTAGACTTCACAGTGCATTTTACTTAGGGCTGTATTTTACAACCATCTGGAGAATGGAAGTGTAGCAGACTTCAAGATAGTCTCATTGAGAGCATATTCTTACTGGAAGTATATCTTTCTGGAGCATATACACTAATGTTTTTGTCCCAGTAGTTTTGTCCTTTGCACAATATCACCTCTGGAAAGGCGTTTTCAGATCTTTACCAATGGTTAAACAATCTTCTCCCAATTTGCATTATCTATGGATACTTGTAAAACAGTTCCTCCTGAAAATTCAGTACCTTCAGGAGTGAGAACATTTAACATCGAAAGAAACTTGGTGCACAGCTGGTCCTTTATATCTTTTACAACACCATCCTGTTTAGTGAGGAAAGGATCATTTCAGAAAATGTGTGAAAATAGTTTAAATCTAATTAGTATATTTTGCCTAAATTTACGCCTGTTTGAATTGGCTGGGGTGAGATTTTCATTGGAAGTTATAACTTGGATTCAAAATATTATCACATATATACTGGTTCATGCGTCCTTTGTAATTTCACTGGGATAGGTGTAGTATAGAGCAGAATTAGTGAAATGTAACAATGTTTTATTAATATTTTTTGACTGAACAATATTTTTGATGAAACTATATCACTAGAAAATTTCACACTCCTTGGTTTATCATATGCCACTGCTGGATAAAACCATGTTAATCTTTGAGGAATACACAGATATGCAAATGATTCCAAGAGAAAAAGCACTGTTAGAGTGCAAGATTTATAACTGCTTTCCCTCTATTTTTGTGTAGAATTTCGGCTCAAAAGAAACAAGAGAGAAGCAATGTAATTAGAATGCCAGAAATATTATAAATACACAGTTTCAGAAAGTACCATTTCCTATTGCAAAATCACTGATAAGCCAGAAGGAAATTGTATAGATTTGCACAATCTCTTCCTTTTGTTAGAACTGTGAAGCAGAATTCAAACTTAAATTGAAAAGAAAAAAAATCTTTAGCCCTGTGATTAGTTATGAAATAAAATTGGATGTAACTGCTATACAATAAACACAGTTCCCTCTTCTCTCTCTTGTCCTTACGTTCAAATCACAGTAAGTGCCTGGGTACAGGGAGATGAGTAATGAATTGAGCTCTGTCTCTCTCCTGATTTCTTGTACTGGACCTGACACTTTAGATATGTCATGTATAGGGAGTGATAATGCACAGTCAACTTCTTTAGATACGTGTAACCAAGTCTGATTTTACCAGACCTTTAGCTTAAGGGGACCTTTGTAATAAACCCTCGATAAGATGGTCACTTAGGCCAGGAATTGGGGGCCAGGAATTGGCCAGGAATTGGGGTTTAAGAAAAGGAGTTTTGTACACGGTATAGCCCAGATGTCAAACGTAGTGTACCAGTTAGCACCTTATCACCCTCCACCCACTTCCCTGTTTCGAAGTGCAGAAAAAAATCACTGATGTGGATGAGCAGGTCACTAGCAGGACCAAAAAAATGCTCTCTTTCATACTTTTGTTTACCCTGGACTTTCATTTTTCTTTCAGTATAGTGCTACCACACATCTATTTTTCCCACAAGAACTAAAGATATCTAATTTCCCAGCTAAGTGTTATATAGCTAGAAGGTACAGGATAATCTGCTGTCTTTAGCCTCAACAGTAGCTGTAATTGGTCATTCCACTTGTTTTTTGCTATTGCTGTAAAATAAGATTGCAAGGAAAAATTAAAAGTAAAAGGACTTCAGAAAAAACTAAGGAGCTGAAGGTTAAGAGTTGATGCCTTTGTGACAGGAGGCAATTCTGAAATGTTTTATAGGCAGTTTATGGCTTTTGATGAGGCAAGAGGCAAGAATGTTTTATCTGGGAATGTCATGCATGCCACACACTTTGAGAGAGAAAGAAAATAGAGGGAGTCCCTCACTAAATTTCTGAGCAGGTCTCACTGGGTTAATTTTTTTTTCTCTCGTCAGAAAAGAAAAAATGATTGTTTTCATCATCTAATCATCACCTTTTCTCCGTGAGCTGAATATATATTTTTTACTGTAAGCAGGGACTCTACTTGTTTAATTATTTATTTTTGAATAGACAACATGAAGACACAGTGACCTCAGTTTTCACTTGTGAAAGACTTTTTAAAATAAATACTTTGGAAGCCAGTACAGCATGTGCGTGAGATGCCCTAGCTACATTTAATTATTTATGTCAACTTTTGTCCTTTTCTCTTTTCAACAGGCTTAGCGATATTAGTAGGTGCTTTTAAAGATATATGACAAATGTAGTAAGTATCTCCTTTTCCTCTCAGTAAGGTTCTGTATTCCCTCATTTTGAAAGCATTTTATTTAGTTTCAGGAAGTGTAAAGGGACAGGTTCATATCTTAGAGAACAGAGACTGGATTTGTATTTCATTATAGCTAATAACTGAATAATGTATGTTCAGAAAGATGTTCTGAAAATCAGCTGTGAGAAAATTGACTTGAAAGATGTGACCTGGCTGAAATAAATGCATTTCTGGTAATTTATCTCTAGCAATGATCAAGTTGCCTTGCCTCCAGGAGATGAAATCATAATCAGAGAAGCAAATTTGGGTCACTTTCCAGCAAACAATAGACAGACACTAATAGGATAGGAGATGTGTTCTGGGACAGATGCTACCAAAGAAAGCAAGTTATTTGCTTTATATATTTTTCTTTCATCTACAGGGAGCTTCAACATCATTTTATATTTTACTTTATGGATACATATTTTTACATGTATGAAGGTTGTTCTCCTAGCTGTATCATATTGGTCATAATCAGATCATTAATTACCATTCTCATTTATTCCCAAACTATTACTGAACAGGTCATAGTTCTTCAGTGAACCATCTTTCAACAGGAATGAAAATCCCTGTTATTCATGCCCCTAAGAACTCATAGTTCTTTATGTGGGATGGTCCAGCCCTTTCTGAATTTATATTATTATTCTTCATTGGGTCATATCAGAGTTTTTTTAGTGCAGCTCTACTTATTTTGTCTCTGATAATTTTTGGCAATTAAAATAATTTTGATGAAAAACTTTATCCTGAACCTTCATTTCTCCAAAAGTTTTCTCCAGCCAACCCACTTCTCTCTGATGAGTTCCAAAGGGAAGTTGGCAGTGTTATTTTCTCCTGATAATGGTATTTTCTTTTCAGATGCTATCAATATGTTTTCTGTTTTGAAGTGACTTCTCCTGTATTTTGGTAGATAAACTCTATACTCCTGCTTCAGGTAGATAGCACGTTCATCTGCTTTTGCAGATTTTCCTTTTGGTGGCATATCTTCTACTTCTTTTTAAAGCAGAATCACAAGTATAACTTCAATGAAAATCAATAATTTTCAATGCCACCGGTTTTGTCTTCCTAGTTCTGGTCTTCCTTCTATAGTGCAAATAAACTTGCAACAGTACACAGAGATGGATATGAGTAGCTAGTTAAAAGTAACAGGAGAAAAGATATTTATGGGGTCCGGGATTGTTAACCCTGGGCTGAGGGATAAGATTAGTTGATGAGACAAAGGAGAAACGTGAAAAAAAAAAAAAAGAAAAGGGTAAGAGCTGAAAAAGGAAGCCATAAAAAGAAAAACGACATGAGAGAGATGTGACATCAGTAGATTTGTAGATAAATATGCAGAATTAGGAGTTGTAGAATAAGTAGAATTTCCTTGGCATCATGAAGGAACAGTGCAGTTACGCAGCAGCAAAGCTGCATGCTTGATTCAATTGGAGCAGCGATTCCTTTAAGGTATTCCTTTAAGGAATTCCTTTAAGTAGTTAAAAAATCCTAAAGCAATTTCCTTAAGGTGTATTGGAAAAATCACACCATTTCTTTAGGCAACTAAAATGACTTTTAGGCATCTGATCTATCCATATTGGGGAAGGTAGGGGAAGGTTGTTTGCGTTTTTCTCCCTCAAGTCTTTATCCTATGTTTCTTATTTTAAAATCTCAGTAACAAAGAACAAAATACATCTTACAATCTTTTAGCCTCCTCAGAAGGTTAAACCTTTCTCTTCAGTTAGTGTCTTCTAAGCTCTAAACTCTAAGCTCAATAAAAGACAGATTAAAGGATATCATTCCTATCTTGCACAACTGTTTGAGGAGGGGATAAATAGTTCTTGAGATTTCTTCCCTTACGTAAAACTGGAAGTTGGACAGCTGGCCAAGATGAAATAGAGATGTCTCAGGAGATGGGATTTCATGTTTGATCCTGGAGTCTTGGACAATTTCTCTCCTCCGCATGCTTTCATCTCTATGTACTGTCTTCGTCATGTACATAGTAAGCACCATTGCTTTCTGATAATATTTCCTGATGAAGTTGAGTGAATAATTAAAGAGAATTTAGTAAGGTAAATATCATTGCAAGGAAGTTTGTAAGAGTAAATTCATGTATCCTTAACACTGTAGAGCTGGGACCTAGAATCAAGCATGTATCTTTTTAGTTGGGATTAACTGGCTGCTGCTTTAAAAACACCACATGTTGAAACAATTGTGTTATCCTAGGAAATCACGTCAACATTTTGTGATTCATAGGTAGAATTTGAAATTGAAATTCAAAGTGTGGTTTATTCTAACACATTTCATAAGCAGAGATATCAGATAATAAATGGATCTGGTTACAGACAGGAGAATGAGAGCTCTTACAAGGCAGCTTTCTACATAAGTATTTTTCTATTATTTATGAAATATTAAATACAATAAAATGCAGCACATTTCTAATAAGTAACAATGATATGACAAAGCCAGGAGTTATTTCAATACATAAAGATGTAAGAAAAGTGGTTTACAAGTATACAGTTTTTAGGCTTTAGCCCAACCTGTCAAGATTTATCATGGGAATGATTATACAGTGCTATTGGATCCCTTTTGGATTGTAACAAAGTCAATTTTGTAGATATGTGTTTGAAAGAAGCATTAATGTCACTGGCTATGCTATGCAGTTAGAGACTATAGTCTATGACTGTATAAGAAATTACCTTTACTGAGGTATTTTCTTATATTTCATGGCTACAGGCTCATGTGCTGATTTGGGTAGAGGGAAAATAATACATGTTCATTTTTATTCTGTCCTTAGGAATCATAAGTGGCAGGGAACTTATTTCCATTCCAGGTGAAATAGATGGAAAATTAATTAAAGGAAATTATGACTATTTACTTGAATCTAAGAGGTAAGGAAAAATGAACCATGCTATACTCCTCTAATCTGTTAGAATAAACTATCAGTAGAAATTATCTACTATTGTAATATATTAGTTACAGTACTTTTCCTTTAAATCAATTATTTTATTGACATACTTCATAAGAATCATTGATTTTTTCAGTTCCTATGACGGGAAAATTTTTTAATCCAAGTACAATGGCTTTATAATTTCCAGAGTTTATAGAAAAAGGGAAGGTGGGAAGAGAGAGAGAAAAGGAATGAATGGGATCTGTAACCCACCCAAAAACTGATGTTTTCCATCTGAGAAAAATCATGTAGAATAAATGCATTTTGTGAAATGCATTTCATTTCAAGTGGAAAAAAGTATTTTTTAAACATCAGATGTTTAAATAGCTGTCTCCAGCCAGCTCAGACAGCTGCTGGTGATTTTTACAAATTCTCTACTGCAAAGAATAAGTATATCAAAGTAATTCCTCTGATACCATTTTTTTTCATTCTTAAGAAAATAACTGGCTTATGTTTTAATTATATCAATTGCATCTGGTAAAAAAAATATCATTTCACTTGATATCATTTCTCTGAAGCTCAATAGGCAAAAAATAATTGGGCAAATATCCCGCCTCTGATGCTGAATACACAGCACTAGTTTATTTCAGCATTTCTAGATATTAGACCTGATTTTACCTTTATTTGGAGTAGTAGAAGTCATTAATGACTTGATTTAAGTCAGTGGATTTTTACTAACCTGAATAAAACTGTTGAAGTTTGAAAACCTTGATCCTTGAATTATAAATCAGATGCAACAACTTTGTTACTCTGGTTACTTCAGTGGGGTTATGACAGTTCTCTATGTTGGCAAAATTCTACTGAGCTTGTGTGCAAGCATCACATATCAAATTTCTTTTTTTACAAATAATAGATGATTTTGGTATGGACTTTTTAATCCAATAGTCATGTATTTCTATATGAAAGAAGACTTGTGTATTAGTAGCCAAATGGTACTTGAAGAAATATTTACTGCTTATTGAAAGCAGTATTTTGAGCTCCAGAACTTCGCATTCTATATCCAGAACGTCGCATTCTATAAAGCAAAATTTTGTTGTATCAGAATGATTTACTTAAATAGATTAACAGCTCCTGGTGTACTTTCGCTTAAATTTCTTATTTTATTGACACACACTGTGTGACCCAGAATCCAGAGCCTTCTTTCAGACTTTATTCAAATTCGGTCTTGGAGTAAATTCAAAACCAAAGGTCATTGAAGAAAAAGCTGAAATAAGGAATCTGCTCCATCAAACTGCAATGCCTGCCAGTGAAGCACATGTAACCAATTTTCTACCATACTGTCTCCATTACATCTGTCCCTAAAAACAGCTCTGTCTGTTCCAGTCCTGGACTGGCAGACCTTTCAAAATCTAGAAACTTTCATTAAAAACAAGCAAACTAACGAAAAAAAATTCCACCGAAACTTACTAGGCTCCGTGGTCTGTTTGAGAAGACAGACTATATGGGAAATAAGGGCTGCCTCATGATGAAACAGGACGAGAGCTCATTATTCACCTCTATCAGAACGGATTCTGAAGCTTCTAAGAATAATGGTGGCCTCAATTAAGATCTTCTGTCTCAGGCTGATTTTACAGGTTGGATCAACAGCTGTAACATGGCTTTATGTCCCTACAAATTGTCCCTTTACAACTCTGTCCTCACTAGGTGCCTGAATAAGGTACACGAGAAAGAGAGAGTGAAAGAAGATGTTGTTAAAAGTTGTTAAAGAGTCACAAGCAACAGGCATCATCTCAATAAAATTTTTGAGATGAAAGATTCCTGTGATAACTAGTAGAGATGACGTAATCGTCCTAAATTAGAGGAGGGTTGCAATTTCTCTGTCATTAATTGACTAAAGAAAGTGAACATGAAGGTGATATAAATTAAATACATTTGGAAATCGTAAATTTAATAAATGCCCCAAATAAAAGACAGCACCTAAAAGGATAAGGCATTCCACATTAATAGTATACAGGAGGGTATAGGCTTACCTGCCTCTTACTCTGCTGAAATAAAATTAAGAGAATGCAGTATGGTTAGGCAGCAAGGTGAGAGCTTGTGGCATTGTGCCATTCATCCAGCCTAATTGAAAGGATCTGAGTGTGCAATAATGTTGGCAAAGAAGTGGCAGGAAAATTTTATACGGAGAAAACTAATTTGATTAATGTGTTGCTGGGATAGTGAAAAAGCAAGTATGATGACAAAAGCATTCTGGAAAGAATCTTCTTGGCAATAGTGGACAGAGTTAAACCTTTCATGATAGGAAGAAATAATAGATATTGTAATATAGCTTGATTTGCTTAAGAATGAAGAAGAGGATGATGAGCACTTGAATGAAGGAACAAGTTGCATGGGCTTTATCAGACATTGAATGTCAATGTGAATATTTTTTTTTAAAAGACACCTACATTTGAAAGCTTGCAAGTAATCATACTGATGATCCATTAGTGTTACTTTTTGAAAGGCCTGGGTTAAGTTCTTAGAATAAGCACTTTCAGAATGTGATTCAGAGCAATCAGAATGGACTTTTAGTTTCACTGGCTACATTAAATGTTTATTCATGAATGGAGTGGCTGTATGCCAGTCTGTATGGAGATGGTGGGTTATATCTGTAGGATTATATCTTTGTTACTGGTGGACTAGAACAAGGGAAAAAAATAGCACATCTTTCATGACACTTACTAATATATCTTGATTCCTTATGGATGGGATGAGCCCATTGCATTCTGCTTAAAAAACAAAGCAAACTGTTTCTGCACCAGAGCAATAGCAGTAAGGGAAGAAACAGTGATTTAGTACTTTTTTATTTCCAATCTTTCTTGGAGCTTCTCATCTATGTAGCATCGCATAAAAAGAGCAATTTGTAAAAATACAAAGTTGTCTAGAGATAAAGGATGGAGAAGATATAAGCTCATGTATTCCACTAGACAAGACTTAATACAGGAAAGTTATCCTACTTATTTATATACTTATACTCTTGTGAATCTGTCATTGTAGATGCATCTTACCATAAAGCACCAGTCCCTGAGACTTTAACTTTAAATGTGTACCACACTCTGAGAGCGAATCAACAGAAATGCTTGAGATGAATTAGCACAGCTGAACCCTGGCAGGCTGTTAGCACTTGGGGGCTTTGAAACAAGATTTGCTAGCAATGGTCAAATTCAAACAGGGGGGGTAAATGTGAAGAGATTTCACTTTATCTGAGAACATTAAAGAAATCAGAAATCTTTTGTCCTTGAAGACTGCTAATGAAGGTGCTTTCCTTATACAAAAATAAAATCTTTTTCTCGGTAGCATGACTGCATATCTGTCTTACTGAGGATGCTGTATATCTTTTTTTTTCATATCATATTTTAGCACCAAGAAAAACAACTATGCTATCTGTAGCATGTCTTTGATATTTATATAGTCACTGGATATGTCACTTCTGTTACAAGTACCTAATGAAGACAAATAAATGGTGCCAAAGATGGACAAATTTGCTCTATTTCATGGTTGCATGTAATATAATACAACTTATTCAACAAAAGCTCAGCAAAGATCAGAGAATGGTGAGTGAGAAATATATATAACTGTCCAAACATTCCCTTTAGGTGGAAACATTTTCCTGGTAAATATCTTGGAAGAAAAAAGTGTACATGATGACAGTTCAGAAATCATCCTGGACCAAGCTCTAAGACCCAGTCAACTTTAAACATTAGGGAAAAGTGAAATTGCAGAGCCAGCATTATGGAAGACCCTATCTTCATATGACACCCCATCTTAGTAGGATAAATTAATCACCTAATTTTAACAGTTTGACTTGAGTCAGCCTCTGTCGGCTTGCTTACACTGTGAGCCAAGGTATGTAGAGAAATGTAAAACAAACAACAGTGTTGTTTGTTGAAGCAGGTATGAAGCAGGTATCATTACTTGTGGGCTGCCTAGTAGAAGCTAAAAATTTGACTGCATAACAGACTTTTTGACGATACTGGTATATATGAAGTCTTACTAGTGATAAGCAGTGTAGTGATATCAATGCAACCTGCCATAAGCACTTGTTCCAGTGTAACTGACCATTCTGGTTTAGATTTAATCCCTTTCTGAGGAGCATGAGCTTGTACAATACATGAAAGACTGCACTAGGAAAAGCATATTGAAGACAACAAGAGAAGAGGGAATAATTTATCAGCGTACTGGCTTAATTTGTATTTTATCTTATTTTGAGATGTCTCCCATGTAGATAAAGATGCTTAATCTCCTGGTTATGGAATAGTTACTGTATAAAGCAAAGGAAAAAAAATTCAAACATACACATGCTTATTAGACCTTATGAGAAATAGGTTATAATTCATAAGGACAACTTTTATAGAAATGTGGTTTTCTTTGAAATGTTTCAGCAACAGATTATAACTTTTTCCTTCATTTTGGGGGAAGGGAAGAATGCAATCCACCCCTATCTACCCTTTTGAAAAAGAAATTATTCTACTTCAAAGGGAAAGGAAGAAAGAAGGAAAAAATGTAAGAAAAAGAGAAAGTATAATGTGCTTTCTTAATTCTTAATAGCTTTGAATGACTGAAGGAAAGTGGTGCTGAACACCTGAATCATTCCAGGTGCTGAAGCCCAGATGAAAAACAGAGACTGTTTTTTTGTGAAAACCCACACGAACATTTCAGAGATTATGTTCATCATCAAAAGATTAAGATAGAAGCTACATAATGAAAGATTTCAATTAATAGTGAAAGGCTGATGGAAGAGGAAACACCTGTATTTGAGAGAGAGAGAGAAAACTTTCACTGTATTTTCATTTTGTTTACTTTTTTATCTCCCAAATTATTCTTATTTTCATAGAAAAAAAAATAATAAAAAATGCTGGTGTTATTTTCAGCCTTTAAAAAACAAAGCCATCTCTTAATTCTCTGCATATATTAAATACAAATGTTCTGTTGCTAGTTTGTTAACTAAACATCCAGACAACAATATCTTTGTGTATGGTGCGGCTATACTCTTGCACCCACATTAGATGATAGATGATAAAAGTTTGTTTTTAAAGCAATATCATCAATTCAAAACTCCTCTGGGAAATTCAGCCTTAGATTTACAGTCAGGATGTGAGAATGCTGTTGTCTGCAGTGGCTGGGAGTCTGATATGTGTGGAGAGGCCACAGAGCTGTTGCAGCACTGTGTTTGAGGTGGCAAGGTTCCTGCACTGGCTAACCAGGGTAATTCACTCCTTATTTCAGGGAATTCACTGAAAGACTAGAGCAGGTCTTAACGTATCAGGAGACTTTGTCTGAAACTGCTGAAAAATAGACCAAAACCTGCCAATAGCACCACTAATTTTTATAGCGTGGTCTTCTTTTCTTCAGGAAGTGAAGTGGAGAAATAATTTGTTTCACAGCTGGGTGCACTGGGTGTGTGAAAATAATACTCAGGCAGTAGCAGCCAGAGCTGGTCTGAAACCAGCTCGAGCTCTGAGTCCTGGTATGCCATTGCTGTTCCCCAGACCTCTACAGCTGTTTGATAATCTTAGTCAACTACTAACATGTGTCCTGACTACCAAGGTGTGGAAAACAAATCCGTATGTTTTCAAAAGCTGTTTCAGGACAAGATATTTTTGCCTCTCTCCTTAGCAAGAGACGAATTGTTTCATTGGGTGCTTCAGTGCTGCTGCACTCTGTGACCTGATATTTCGTGCCTCAGAGCTACACTATTTATTTTCACAGAAGAAGTGCTAACCATAGTCCATCATCATATATGCATGCTTTTCATGACTGATTGTACCTAAGCTCCTAGATGGATACAAGAGTGACAAGGGTCCTCTGTCCTGGCTTGGGTGTGCGCTTTCTGACTATAATCTAACAGGATGTTGGCAGGGGTCCTATTCCTGCCATTGCTTACATTCCTAGTCCTGACATACGGAACAATGCTGTTGTATTCTAGCATCATAGCTTTTATTAAAATTACAATTGCTTTTATTAAAATTAAGCATCCGGGGCTCAGGCACCATCAGGCTTTGCAAATAAGATGCTTTCTTTATGGCAAGAACCTATATGTAAATCAGTCGTTTCATTCTGAATTACTCCAGCACATGGTTAACTTATTTTTCACTTTTGCCATTGGTCAAAGTTGAGAGAAATAGCAAGATTTTTGACAACAAAAGAGTGGTTTTTTTATGCAGTATCAAGCAATATTGCACATGCAGCATTGCTTTCTATATCATAATTTTACTTAGTCCTCTATACATGGATGATGCATGCTAAAATCTTAAGGTGTGTTTTGCCTGAAGTTATTGAAAGCCATACCAAAGAGATCTTAATGCTTCAACTATAAGTTCAACACTTCAACACTTCAACAAGAGGAAATACTAAAGAGGAAATCTGTGTTGACTGGTTTACAAGGTATAAGTATTAGTTGAAAGTAACACATGAATTTATTAGATTTTTTTGTAGATAAAGCAAATCATATCAGCAAAAGAACCTTTATGATTGTTCAGTAACACTTATTCTTTTATTTGTATTTGTATAAAACAACACAAATACATCCCCTTTTCAACATTACTTCACTGATGAATGACTGCATAGACTTGGGCTCTTCAGGTTGAACAAAAGATGACTGATGAGGAATGTGAAAGAAAGTCATAAAATCAGGAGTTTCATGAAGCACATAAATAGTAAATGATTGCCCACTCTCTTTAATACAAAACTGAAGGACCTTCAGCTGAAGCTAGCAAATGGCAGTCTGAAAACAAAGTGTAGAGTGTGATCCTTCACACAGGTCGCTATTAAATAGGTCAAGGAAACTACAATTATACACTGGTCTTATATTTGTACTCTTTCCTAGATGTTTTCTGCTGACTATTTTCAGAGAAAAATATTGTCCTAAATGAAATAGCAATATATGGCTTTTTTGTTCCAGTGGAAAAACTGTCCAACCTGGTCAAACCGTGCGTTGTTTTATCATCCCTGAAGAGATTGATTTTTTTTTCCCTTCTTGATATGCAGTGAGCAAATTATTTCACTTAAGTACTTAAATAATCAAACTTGGAGTAAGAGAGAAAAGCTGAAATCCTGCTGTCTCCTAAACTTCTTGTTTTAGAGAAAATGCATGGTGATCAGGACCTTCCTGAGGTGTCTAGCAGCGCAATGCACATTTTCCCAGACTATTTCTCATTATGCTTCCATGGCCCTAAGTATCATCTAACTGTTCACAGGCTGCAGTATGATGTAAGCTAATAGGTGCTCAGAAAGAACTCTGCAAAACACCATCTTTCTTTTCATTAGTATTATATGGATATGGGATATTTCTTCCCCCCTTTCTTGTCCTTCCTCCTGCCTGTAGGTTGTCTTTAGCCTCCTATCTAGAAAATGCACATAGCACTCGAAGAAACCAATAAGTTTTACTTGTGTTTCTTGACTGATTGGGCCACTATTACACCATAACAATATTTGATTCTAATCATATGCAAACATTCATAATTGTAATGGCTAAGTGCTCTAATTTGGTAGTAATATAGTGTTTGTATTGCACACATGTTGCTTTCAATACTATCGTGATGCTGAACTGCAGTTACACAGTACATGTTAATTAACGCCTGAGAGAAACTTCTGTGAAATAACGCTGCTTGCTCAAGTACTAATAAAAAGAGGACACCCACATTTTTGTAAATGCTGCCAGAAGGCAGTGTTGCTAATGGAACAGCAGGGAAGTATGCAAGCAGGTGAGATGATTGGTTAATCATGGTACGGAATGGTGCCCACATTATTGAAAGTGAGAAAGAAGAAATGAGAAAAAAAAATGACACTAGGAATGTACATGAGAAATAAATTATTCAGAGTCTGAAAACGTGAGATGCTTCCAAAATATGAATCTCTCATGTGGAGAATTCTCTGGAGAGAGCTGAAGAACAACTCAGGTCACAGTAGCAGACAAAGTGAATGAAATTTTCCTTGATATGTTAAATGGCTAAGAGACTGAAGGAGAAATGAACACAACAAAAATAATAGCCGTGAGTTAAAATTTGGAATGGTCACTAACTGGCTAGTTTATTTTGTTGTGAAATGGAGAAGAATCCATAAATTTTAATGATATGGAAGAAAAGACCTGTTACATCGTAGCAGGACAAATTATGGTGATTGAAATACTGTTGGCAAACTAAGCCTCTTGTTCCTCCATCTTGGGGGAAAAATAAGATGACTTTCAATTTAATTATTTAGATTGCCTCTTCTGTCTCTGTTGCCCTTAGAGCAATTACAATTTTGAACATATCCTTGGAGGCACTAGCTCGTTATAAAAGCATACACAAGGGAACAAACAAAGCAAAATAAAGCTAGAGAGACAGGAAGATGAGACATTCAAGACCTGAACTTTGCCCAAGGATACAAGATCTTGCATGTGATGCCAGTCCTCTTAGCAGTACTTGAACTGTGTGTGTTGCAACCCAGATTGCCATCACCTCTTTACAGATGTGTTTCTCTGAATGCATATATACATTCCACAAGCAAAGTACAGAAGGAAAGGCTTAGCAAGGCTGCATTTTATCACAACAATGACCAAGGAATATTAATGCTGCACACCAAAATGTCTGCAGACTAAAACTTCATGTAATAAGATCTTTTATTTATCATGAAATAAATGCAGCAGACAAAGCTGCATTTCAGAAAGTTCAGAAATTATGTGCTATTTGTCCATTTTTTAAGTAAGTTGATCAATGCATGTTTCAGTGTAACTGTAATCCTTTCCTACAGTATAAAAATGACAAATAAATTTGTTTTCTGATTTACTAAAGAAGACTTATTAATTTGTTTGCAGTTATAATTTCTCATTTACATGATATTTTTATGCATTTTATCAACAAGTTCAAGCACTAAAAATAATTAGTAATGGAAAGCTTTTATCAGAATTATTGCACAATAACTTTATTATACCTTAATCATCAGGAAAAGTTACATGCAAGGGAAACAATAAAAGCACAAATACAAATAAAAACAAAAATGAAACTTCTCATTTTCCCCATTTTCTGTAGTATTGAGTTCTCAACCTTTCGTTTGCTTTTTTTTTTTTACTCAAATGCTTAATGTCCGCAGTTCTTTTCAAGAATTACATATCTGATATTAACATTTTTTTAAAATAGAGAAGTCATTTTGCATTATAAAATCACATCTTTGAATGACCTTTTTAATAAATAATCCACTAATGTATTTAGTATGCAACTGTATCACACAGGCAAAATTGTCTAGCTGTGTTCTCCATTAATTCATACAGACAAGGTACAAGGTTTTGACGGAGAATGGTTATTTAATTCCAGAACTCCATTTGGAGTACATGTATCAGGTGCCCTTGCATCTGAAGCAATTTCTGTGAGTGAGCTGATTTCTACAGGCCTCCTCAGGAAAGGCATGAGAGGAAATGCATAAGAAACATTGACAATGATGTCACTTGTAGACAGCAACTGAGGAAGTATAAGGGCTTGTACTATAAGGGCAGTACAAAACAATTCACTTCATTTGTGCATTTTTATTATACACACTAGGCATATCCTGAGAATTTATGCAGGCTTGGGGCCCACAGTGTCCTTTGTCTCCTGAAGTTTGATTTAGCCATGGTGAACACCGGCACCTCACTAAGGTTTCAGAACTTTTATGCCTAATCAGAAATAGCTTTGTAGGTAGGTGGAGATATGAAAACAAAAGGAAAGCATCTAAAGAACTACAACTACAGCTGTGACTTTATGAACTTAAATTTTTCTTAAACTCTTTTTCATGTTTCTGGGTCATTGTAGTTCAGCAACTGCGGTAATTGTTTTCACACAATGTTTTACAGATTCTATCTCTGTATTCTGTACATTCTTATATCAGCTGAAGTATTTGTGTTTTGAAACACAGTCACATAGCTATTTCTCTTTATAATAAGAAAATCAATTAGAGATGGGAATACTAAGGACCCAGACTCCAGGCTTTTCTTCAACAACTCTTTTACAATATTTCTTGATCCCCAATTGCTGCAGGCTTGCATAGCTATGAAAATGTATGTATTTTTTTCTGAAGGCAAAGAGAAGATTTGAGGGGCTTTTCTCCAGCAGGCATTGCGTTGGCAAAAGATGGAGCTGAATAAAAATTTAAAAATACAGTCTTAACAGCAGTGATAAAAATTAATGGGCTCATATTTAAAGATCATCCTATATAGTAAGATATGACAATGAAAAAGTAAAATGCATTCTCTTTTATAAAAGACACAGGAGGAATGACAGGACTATGTACTCAGAGCTCTGAATTTGTCATATTTGGTACACAACTGAAAAAGCAGAAATATCTTGCACTCTGGATAATTGCAAAGTACAGCCCAGCATGTACTTCCTCTTACCAGAGCTGTCATTGAGGATCTCATCACTAAGAAGAGTTTCAGAAGGAAATATTCTATATCCATGTGGTAGGAAGTACATTGCTTTTTGCTGTGCACCTGATGGACAGCTGTACTTTAAAGATTTGACCTTGAAACTGTCTGAAGACTGGAAACACTCCATCTGTCTTTGCTGAAAATTCAGGCTTTCAAGTTGAGGGAAAAAAAAAAAAACTTTTTCCAAAGTTTTGTTCCTGCACAGGGCTCTGCTGCCATGGTTTCATCAGTGTATTTGCAGAGGAATAAATCACCGATTAAGAAATTAATGACTTCTTACATCTCTCTAAATCTGAAACAAGCCTTCTCTTTTTCATAGTTACCCAGCTTAAGGCCGTTTGTTTTCTGAAGAGCACTGCGACACACAGCAGAGATTAATATATCCCCAGAGAAAGTAATGGCACAGCCAGTGGGCAAAGTGGTCTATGGTGATGTTTGTCCATCAGCAGAGGATGGTAGCTCAGTATATTTGAGGGCNAAATCTGAAGCAACCACAATGACAGCAATGGAAAAAATTAAAACAAGTGAAAAACACAGTGGCAAACCAAACCAAAACATTCACATGCAAAAACTTACAAACAGCACCACTAAAAAAAAAAGAGAACTTACCATAGGCTTTTGTAATGTTTCAAATAATGCCAATACTCCTTATGTTCTGCATAGTTTCTTAGAAGGTGACTTGAGAGATAAAGTAAAAATTTTGAGCAGAGTTTCAGCTGATTTATGCTCATATTGTTTGAATCTGCCTGTTTGTTGGCTACATGCTTTCTATTAGACTGTTTCTAATGTTATTTCCTGTCCCTTTTCAAGAGGAAAAAGGAGGGAACTCGTAAGCAGCCCATTTTTTTGTAAAATCCTGTCTTTCAAATGTAGACCCTTTAGATTCCCCATTGCTCTCTTGGTAACAATTCTAAGTTAAGCAAGTTTGATTTCTGCCAGGCAGGTAGTACTTCTATTCAAAAGACTTCTGTGTAAACTTTCTGTATCTCACCTTTTTTTTTCTCTCTTTATACTTTCCTTTTCTCTTTCCTTTTCTTCCTGTTTCCAATATCAGTAGACCCTTGTATTGTGTCTCTCCCAACACATTCACTAAGATAAAAAAGTCTATGACTAGTTATTATTATTATTATTATTTGGTTCTTTCACTAGATATAGCCATGTGAAATATCTCCTCTGTGAAATATCTCTTCTTCATTTGATGAGAAAACATTGCCCAATTGGAACGTCTAGTGGAAGTTTGTTGCTGTGATACAGAGATGACAGCAAGGAATAAGAAAAGAGTAATCACAGTACTGTACTTTAATGTGAATATTTTTGTTATCTAAAAATCAACTGACATGCGGAATATACTGCCCTTCAATCATTCTGTACATCAAGATTATTTACATACACTGAAACAGTATTACATTTCTAGTTTTAGCACTAGACACACAGAATCAGTATTATAGATGATTTTCATACAGCTTTAGCTAGAAAAGATAGAGATATCTACATCTGTTCTCAGGTATTTTATAGCTAGACAAGAATGATGGGTTTCTCACAAGGATGATTCATCCCATCCCTCATATATTTATTGCAGGTGACTGTCATCAGGAGCTACCAGTCCCACTCTATTGACCACTGCCTTAACATTGAATCCATGGCTATATGGATCCACGATACAGTTCTGTAGTCTCTCTAAGCTTTAGCTATCCTCCTTCAGACTAGTAACTCATCTTCACTGTGACCTATTGGAAAATCAGAACTGCAACCTCAAAACTTTTGAAAGATCATAGTTTTGTTGGTTTATTTTCATAAAGTCACAAGTAATTGAAATATATGATAAATTTAGTATTTTTTTCTCATTCCATGCAGGCAGGTTACATTACATATAGACAGGTCTCACGTTCTATACAATAGATGCATAAGTAAGTCCAATTGAGAGAATCTTAAATAACAGGATTTTCCTCCTAGATGTTCGTGCTATTCGCCCTTCCTGGAAGAGCAGTCATAAAATCATAGAATCATAGAATCACAGAATGCCTAAGGTTGGAAGGGACCTCTAGAGGTCATCTAGTCCAACCCCCCTGCACACGCAGGACCACCTAGAGCACGTGGCACAGGACAGCATCCAAGCGGGTCTTGAAGATCTCCAGAGAAGGAGACGCCACAACCTTTCTGGGCAGCCTGTTCCAGGGCTCTGTCACCCTCACCATCAAGAAGTTCTTCCTTAAGTTCCCGTGGAACTTTTTATGCTTCAGTTTGTGGCCATTTCCTCTAGTTCTGTTGGTGGCCACCAGTGAAAAGAGGCCGGGCCCATCCTCCTCACTGCCTCCCTTGAGGTACTTGTACACACTGATCAGGTCCCCTCTCAGCCTTCTCTTCTCCAGGCTGAACAGGCCCAGCTCCCTCAACCTCTCCTCATAGGACAGATGTTCCAGGCCCCTGATCATCCTTGTGGCCCAGGTCAGGGCACAGGGAATTAGAAATGAGGCCTGAATTACCAGAAACAGATGTAATGTTCCCCACAGTGTTTGAAGAGATGTGATAATTTGCAGCGGTAGTGAACATCCTAGTGTTGTTTCAACTTAACTTCAGAAGTGCATATAACTTCTTGATTTCTCTGAATTTATTGCTAAAAAACGTTAAAATATATACTAATATGGAGACATAGAACATAGGGGTATAGTGGGCCTAAAGAGGTGATAACCGTTGTCTCAAGGCAGGATCAGCCTGACAGGTATTTACATCACCTCTCTCTTCAAGTTCTCGTCTTAAACTGCAGCACAGAACAAGATTGTTAAAGACTAGATCATACTTATAGACGAATTCTAATTATTAAAAGAGATTCTTATCATGATCAGTATTTATATTAAGAATATGTGCCAAACTCTATGCAAGTATACAGCAAATGATAGTTACTATTAATGATTTATAGAATCTCCAGTCTAGAAGAGACCAGCAGAACTCTATCTGGAAGACTCTGGTGTTATGATGGGTATCAGTGTCTGGCTCCAAGAAACTAAAGTAGCAAATAAAGTCTGAGTCTTCACACAAATGATGAGCCTTGTCTTTTTAAATACTTCACATGTGGGTGCTGAATAACTTCTCTGTAAGATGAAAATGGTCCTATCTCTAGGAATAATCCAGGTTTCCAGCACAAGACAGAAACAAGCCTTCTCTCTTTCATAGTTACCCAGCTCAAGGCCATTGCTTTTCTGAAGAGCACTGCGACACACAGCAGAGATTAATATATCCCCAGAGAAAGTAATGGCACAGCCAGTGGGCAAAGTGGTCTATGGTGATGTTTGTCCATCAGCAGAGGATGGTAGCTCAGTATATTTGAGGGCTTGCCAGACACAGAGAGGGAAGGAAGGACAGATACTAATATTTCGGAGGGTCAGCAGTTTAAGTTGCATGGCAACATGCTTATGTTGGCTAGGCCAATGGATTTGATCAGGGACTGAGATATATCAAAGTTATATATATATGCATATTTTAAAAACAATCAGGGCAAATGAATTCCTTATTCAAAAGGCTGAACAAAATCAAGGTACATACAGAGACAGCTCTTCAGAGGTAAATTTAAAATGGAGTGGTGCTGTCCCAAAGATGGTCAGAAAATGCTTGAGAGTATAAAATTTGTTTGCAGCAGCTATATTTTCTTGTGTTCTATTATCCTTGAGTAGCCCAGGGTCTTGTGTTTCTCATGCCTTGTCTTTTCTCTTGTCACTCTTTCACTGTCCTCCTGCTTCCCATGGTTTCCCTGGAGTCCTTGCAGGCCTGGGTCCTCCTTTCACCTGGAGAGGGATGGTTGCAGAAGTGCAAGTAGGGCTTCCTTACTGAGGAGGTCTCCCATCCGCTTAGCTGCACTCCTACTTGTGCTCTCAGTCTCTTTCCCTCTCATGTGTGATTCCAGTCCATTAGTTAGGCCCCAGGCCTCCTTCTCACAAGTATAAAATTTGCTTCATAAAGCAGTCACTAATTTGTAAGTTTTGGAAGGCAGTGGTTTTTTTTTTATCTTTTTTGATTTTAATTCAGTAAATGTTATTGTCCAAACCCTGGATGTGCGCAACTAGTACCAACTAAGCTTTTATCTCAGGCAAACATCTCAATGCTCTAAAATTAAAAGTTTTATAGCTGTAAATCTTTTCCATGTTTTTTTTTTTCTCTTTTATTTTTTTTTCTCTCTTGAAGAACACCCGTGAAGGATTTTTTTTCACCTCTTTGCCTTCTGCAGGTCTCCACAATAGACAACATCCAATTCTGAGATTCTGAGGTTCACAAATAAAAATGAATTGGCATAGTTTCACCAACATCAGTCATGGAACACTGATTTAAATCATTACTCAAATCATGTTAATGGTGTTTGCAAGAAGGTGAGACTGGGAGCTCTTTAGAGTGAGACCTCTTAGAAATGTAAGCAATACAGGAAGAAGAGAGGACTTCTTAATCTACAAATCTCTGTTTAGTTTGTCCAAGATAGATTTTTAATAGCTGTGCTTAATTCCAGTATGTATTGTTGAACTATGCAAAATGACACTGAAAGAAATATGAAGACCTGTGGAAGATCATTTTTTTGTCTTTAAATTCCCTGAATTTACAAGTGTGCTCTGGGGACAAGAGCGCAGCTGTCCGCATGTGCACGCCTGTAGTCCTGTAGGTGCCTCGCTGCAGTTCCCACGCACATAGACATGTCTTCTCGTCAGTCTCTGCATGCCGTTTTATCAATGGCCATGCAAGCTATATCCTCAGATTGCTGAAATGGCAGAGCTCCAGTAAATGTGATTTTTCAAGTGGATGAGTCATCAGTAGGTAAGATGCCATCATTGGTTTGAAAAGCAATCTTTGCTGACATCTCAGAAGCTATTATCTATGCTGCATGATTTGGGATTTGAAATTCCATTCCTATTATTTAAAAACAACCTTTAAAATATACAGAAATGATAAGCTCTTCCATAGTATTACTGAGTCATACTAAGTATCAAGCAGCCTCCCAATTTACTTCTCAAACATTTTTCTTTCCCTTCAAAGTTTTGTTTAAAACATTTATATACAAACAAAACAATGAAAATGGTGGATTTAATATGAACTTCAGCTTTCCTTTACTGACATTTCTACTAATTTAAACCTAAAAATCTCAGCTCCATACCAGAAATACATCATAGCTTCTTGGCCAATGACTCACTCTTTACAGCATATTATTATTAAAGAATAGTTTTAAAATTGTAAAATTATATATGTACCTAAACAAAAGTAGCAAATGGTGAATCCTTGGGAACAAAAGGACAATGATGCATTAACATTGTGGAAGTCCTTATAGCAGGGTTCCCCATGTGAAGGTCTAAATCTATCAAATGGGTCACATGCAATCCTTCTTAATAGCTCTATTTATTTCTGGATTTTTTTTCAGAGAATTTACAATGTCAATTAAATTGCAGAAAGCCTTTTTATTGCAGTGTGCCAATTGCTACCATCCAAGATAAAGCTGCCCACAAACAGATGGTCTACAAAATATCCCTATGACAAATATAAGTAGGTTTCCCATACCAGGATTTGTTTGTCATTTTTTCTGGCTTTGGATTACATAGACTTATCATTGTTACTACTTCTAACCCAGAGAAATAATAAGGCATCCACATCACTGTTATAAACCTTCTGAAAATGGCTAGACTATTTTTTCTAAAATTAGTGTGTTTCAGGCAAATTAGAGGCATGATGCATGCTGTTGGCTTTATTTCTTGAAAGCTGAAGCACCCAGATGTTTAATTTTCAGTGACATTTAGCTTTTAGTAACCTCATTGTCATTTTTACTATTTTTTCAATGCCTTTTCTGCTTTCACTTTGAAAACAAAGATGTGAAAAAATGCTTCTTATTTCCTTCTTTTTGAGGAAGCTTCCAAAATGATTAGCTAAATGATCGACCTGTTAAGAAAAAGCACGTTAATGGTAGGATCCAGACCTCCTTAAAGTCTATAGAAGTCAATTGACTTGGAGAGCCACTGGAGTTGAGCCCAGAGATGATAATTACATTGGCAAGACATTCATGGAAAAACAGTCTTGGCAAATAAATAAAAAGGAAGAGGCTCTGTTTGTTTTAAACGATTAGGTAGACTTTTAAAATCTGTTCAGAAACCCAGGTATTCTATTATTTTATTTTTTTTAAGTCTACTATGTTTTTTTTTCTGATGCATTTTCTTTGAGTTTTAAAAGAATAATTAGTGTTATTCTCATTATTTATGTTACGACTTCTTTGTTCTGCTTTACTTTTTTTTCTGCCAATGAACATGTCAGTGGTAGGTATGCAAGTATGGATACATATGTATTCAGGCACACACCCACACACACACACACACATATATGTTATAGTGAAACCCAGTTCTGTCTGTCACACTCTATAAAATTGCCAAGCAGTGACAATTAATTCAGATTTTCTCAGATCAGATTTAAGCTCACTTGGATAAAGGTCAAGGAGAGAACAAAGACAACCAGTTGTTTTAAGAAAGGGTGGCCATTTCACTTTGACAGGAAGATAGGATATTTACAGAGACATACAGAAGGTTCTCATCAAGTTGTCTTCATGTTGGCTTTTCTTCATTTAAATGGTATAGCTAAGCTCTAATTTAACAGCATGGTACTCAAGGCTCCTCCTCTGCATTGTTCATTTTCTGAAAGAAGTATGCTAGGTGGACTGCAATAAATATACATTTCTATCTTTGTCATCCATCTGGAAAGTATTTTGGAGCATAATGTCAGCAACTTTATTTTGAGATTTGTCTGTAGAGTCTAAAAATTACAAGACCATCCTTTTGTTGTTTCCTTCAGCAGAATAAGGAAGAAGCTGACTAAAGTGTCTTTACAGTAGCAAACATCCCACTTAAAGGGAAAAAGCTGCTTATTACCTCCACTACTAATCTTATTCAGTGATTTGCTGGTTTATGCTGGCAGTAATATAATTTCTTTATTTAAATTTCTCAATAGACTGAGAAAAGAACTAAAATTTTAGGATATGGGCATGTTAATAAAAACATCTTGAGAGTTAAAAAAAAAAATCTTTCAGGTAAAAAATAACCTGGGAAGAAGTTTGCTTGTGGTCAAAATACCTTCCATGTCCAATAAATGAGATCACTTAGGCTTTTCTTAGGTCAGAATTAAATGGAACACAGATGCCAAACTAGTCACTGGAGCATATTTTTTTTCATGAAATTACAGTGATATCTGGAAAGTGCATCTTTTTGCAATACCTTTCAAAAAGAAGGAATCAACAAGTAACTTAAACTGTTGGGCTTTTGGACTGAGCAAAATAGAATGGTGTTTCTCTCTATTTCTGTCATAAAAAGAGACAAGGAAAATGAAGAAAAATCCTGAGAAGTACTTTTACTTCAAACTTATACTGCCTCTGAGGCATGAGCGCTGTGGAATGGATTGTTATACAGAGGATGTATCACAAGCAAGGAGCACACCTCCATAAACCAAGGAAAAGAGCACAGATGATGAGTCATTTCTACTTCATTGTTTAATTGAAAGGCTGAGGCTTCTCCTGCACTGAGGGGTACATTCTGATTGCAGAGGTTTTTCCCAAAGCTGAATAATATGTTTTTTTATTCCATTTGGCTAGTTAAGAATTTCATCAGGGTTTCATTAAATAAATGGTGTGAGATCCTGATATCTAGTGACATTTTCAAGTATATAAATAATATATGCTTCACATCTTTATTTGCTTTTGTATTTTTGCCGTATTGAAAATTAAAGGGAAGCAGAAATATCACCTCTGCTTTCATGAAGCTGATCTCTAGAAAGTTCCTCTTCCTGCATATTCCACAGGAGCAACTCAGCATTCATCATCTGCTCAGGGCTAGGCAGACTTTATGAGTAAGGTATTCCTGTGCCTATATATCATAGGGCCTTAAGTAATAGATGTCAGGTACATAAAGTAAAATTCTTTGTTTTTGGTGATTCACTTTACCTCACTCTCCAGAGCTCAGAAAAAAATCTGAAATCTGTCAAGAAGAGACAGGACTCCTACCTCTTCTATTTAAAAGTGATGTTTCAAACGAAGAGGCCATGACCTGCTTCAGCCTTTGAAATCACATCTGTAAATCTCTGCTTTCAGGTGAGGTCCCAGGTTCTGGAGCAAAAGCTGCTATGAGTGACTTGGTCTGTCTGCAGTTCTCAAGTGCTGAGAACTGTATCCAGACAGTGGTTGTACATCAGAAACCCTCCCATGCTCAATATTTTCTAGTGATTTCTTCCCAGACTGTAGCTTTGGAGTACCATTCAAAGGTAACCATCTCTGAGTATTGAAAAAAGAATCAGTTATAAAATATTTTAAAATACTTAAATAAGATTAATGAAGCCTCCTGTTTCCTGTTCTCCCTTAAATAACATTAAGTATCATTTTTTCATCTCAAGTGGTCTTTCTTGTTCTTTATATTTTAGATATTTTTTCAAGTCAATCCTTCATTTTCCAAATATTCCTTTCTGCCTACTGTCCAAATCCTAATTTCCCCTCTGTTCTTTGAATCCTCACTAAAATTCTCTTTATTTTTCTTCTACTTTTCTTCTTTCAAAGGTTACTCTTCAGGGTACCCTTACCCTGAACTCTGCCTTCATCTCTGATCTTATCTTTACCTACTTCTCTCACACCCGTGCAATATCTCCCCTAATGTCCCTAACATCTCAGGATCTCCTTACAAGACTTTTTTTCACTCAGTTATCTTCTCCAAAACAAATTACCTTTCTTTTTCTACCTGACTCTTATAACCTGTTACAGTATTTCTTTCTTGTCATTTACCAAGACTTCATTACTTTCCCATTCACCTTCTCTCAATAACAGCCACCTCCCCTCCTCCTTTTTGTCTTGGCTTACAAAATCTTGATTCCTTGGAAAGAAGTGCCACTGATGGCATGTGACTGTGGACCTAAGTCCAGCTAGCTGGCCAGACAGTGTTCTCCGTAATAGAGTAAGTCTTGCATTCACTTCCCCCCTGTATGCAATAATGCATGTATGTAATAAAACAGGATGCTGGGATGAAACCATTAAGTAGAACAGGGAAAGGAAAAGACTTCCATCTGCTCTCCTGAGCACCTGTTTATACTCTGATGGATAAAGGCATGTCCACCTGCAGCGGTGCTTATCACACTTCTCACTTAGCGTTGGATTAAAGAACAGTGTAGATTTTTTCTAAAGGGAATTTTTGCTCTAAATTAGATCATACTAAGTAGTGGATATCTGTTTGGAAAAATAGCTGGCAGTGTAGTTCTAAAGTTCTGGGGTAAATCCGTGCCTTGTGCTACTGGTTGCCTGTGCTGTATGGTGTTCTAAGTGGAGACCATAAGGGTAGGACAAATAGGCATTTGCTGCCATTCTGAGTTAACATGCAGGAGTAGCAGAAGATGTATAGGATCTGTCTAAATTTTGTTTTCCAGACTAACAGTGAAAAATGTCGTATCTCTTTGCATTCAGAAGATTTGTATATATTTAGTAAGAATAGATGTCTTATATATGTAAATCCTCATCCGCTTTGGGTTCACAAAAAAGCATAGCCTCTGGCACATGTTTTATATTCTTTATTTTTCAAAATGGATAACAATCAGCATATGATTTTGCAATATTTCAGGCTAATTTGAGTAAAACCATGCAGTTCAAATAACTTATTTTCAAGATTCCAGGCAAATTTAATTTATGGAGAAAAATGATTGCCATTTTGAGAACGGATCTCTCTTTCCTCTATTGTTCAAGACAGTAGCTAAGATTAGGAAATGACAATAAATGGCTGACTCCATACCACTTGTTCCCTGATATTCAATGTTTATGTTTCCAAACCCATTCAGATTTCTCACTGAAACATTATGGGAATGAGATCTGAACATATTATTGTCATCTCCCAATTCAAATAGGAATAACTATAACGCACAACATTTATTTTAGCAAAAGAAGCTGAAAAGAAAAACAGCTTATAGCATAATAAAATCTTGTCCTGATGATTTAAATTGGATAAAGTTTTGAATTAAGTTAAGTGATTTTCAGAAAGTTATAATCTCATTTTAAGAGAGCTTTCATAGTAAAAACCTAGGGCAATAGCATCCATAATAATATACACAAAATCACAGATTGCAAAAGAACAAAAAAAAAGCCACTGGAAATATAAAAAGACCTACTGAAAAGAAATCAAAAACTGTCATTTCATCATGAAAAATTCTTGCCTGGCAGTTCTACAGTCCTGCACTTATCACCAAAATGGATTTCACAAATGACAGTGCAGACGTTCACACTGGAGTGCAGTGTGCCCCTACATCCCTACATGGGAACAGCTACCTCTATGGCAAGAGGATTTTTACTTCTCTCCAGAAACCACTGTCTAGGCTGCTTGGTGCCGTGCCAGATTTTGCAACACAGGACCTGTGCAATGTGGAGTGCACTCAGATAAGGACTGGGTCCACACAGGACAGTGAGCAGTAATCAGACTGTGCTAGCCTCACTCAGTAACCTGACAATGAAGCTTTCCAAATTGCCCTAATCTGGAAGTCATGTAAGTCAATATCTGATTGAGAGACGGAGAGGTGACAGGGAGAGGATTTAGGAGAAGAGAGTGATATTATTCTGAACTCTGCTACAACTGAAAGAGCAAAATGTAGTTACTGGTGTGATCAGATTCTGTGAGTAGCCACGTTTTATGTTGACCCTCATGACATTTCACCTGGTAACTATGTAACTAAGGTCACAGCTGTATATTTACCATACTAAAGGCAAAAGTATGGTAATAAAATAGAAACAAATAGCAGCTTGCAAAAATGCATGATTATTTACATTAGTGGACATACAGGAAATTGAGATGCCAATTTACAGTCATGTGCCTCCGCACAGATCAAATGTAAGTTTTTTTAATGTTACTAATTAGTTATTTCTACAGAAATAAATACAAGAAGGTTGAGGACTGGCACATCCTCATCTCTAATTTATCAACAGTAGAGTGCATTTGGAGGAAATCCTTCTAATACCCCAGGAATCTTTCATTATTTTCTAGTAGAATCACCTACCCAGGCTACTATGTATGTTCCTGTTTGTTTTTCCTGCTCATTGATCTGCTGTTATATCAAACTGACATTTTCACCTGGAAATATGGATTTCCAGGTTTAGTTTCAAGAGCAGCATCTCATACCATAGTTCTCCATCAGACTTATTTTAACAGCAAATGGCTGGCTCATATATTAGCCATTTGCATAGTCTGTACTGCAAGTCAATCTGATTTGGTAAGAACGCTATCCACGAAAGAAAAGTAACAGTATTAGAACAGATCTTTGTTTCCTGGGACCTTCATGTTGTCATACCATGTTTCACTTTCTCTGCTCACTTTGGGCTTTAGAAAGTGAAGAGTTTGCATTTCCCCAACAGGCAGCGCAAACACACCATTTAAACTAAAAGTAAATATCCATCATCAACATGGCTTGGGGCGTGAACACAGTGAACAGGGGCTGCTCAGAGTGAGCGAGAGCTTCGGGGTACACCGGTCAATGAGACATAAAAATAGCACCAGTCACAGGGCACATTGTCATGACTCCGTGAGGCTTTTGCCTGTCAGCAATTTGATTGACCGTTCAGGAGAAATGATTTAGGATTGCAGATAGTCTTGTAATCTTGGTGATATAAGTTATACTCATCCTTTCCCTCTCTAAATATGATTAAATGGAAAATAGACTCATTTTAATGCTGAGCGGGTAGTGGAACACAAGAAAAGCAGAAGAGGCAGGAAAACTCACATACAACACACGCGCACACTCATACGCACAGGCAGGCCAATGCATAATTAGCACTGCAGCCTTTTCACAAGAAATGGGGCACTTCTTACATTTCTACCTTTGTCAAACACATTTCATTATTTCTTTTTTTTGCCTCTGCCCCACGGAAGTGGAAATTTTTCCAGGTGCATATGACCAACACTCTTGCAGGGACCACTGTAACTACTGGAGACCTCAGCAGAAAAGATAAAGTGCAAAATGTGAATAATTGCTGGACACAGTCTCTCTACTGCCCAGGTTTCCTCGTCTTCCTCTTGGAAGTCTTTGAGTGAGTCTTTTCTTCCTTTTTGGAGGGTGGATTAGTAGGGAATGGCAATCCGTATCCATTAGGTCCATTTAGGAAGACACATTGAAAGTAGCGGACAGGAGCTAGGAAAATAAAGGCAAGAGATGATTAATGTTTACAGCTTCCAGACTGCGACCATGTTCTCCTATGTTCTTCCAGAAACAACTGTGTAATCTTGTTCCCATTAATTGAGTTATAAAAGCACCAATCTTTAGTGTGATCACAGCAAACTAGATGTCAAAAAGATTTTAACCGAAAGGCTGAGTTGTAGCATAAAATAGGAAATTATTTACAATTCCGCTTTGAAACCATTATTCTACTTAGCTATAGTTCTGTTTCTCCTAGAATGTTTGTATTCTGATATAGCAGAATGGAAAACCCTAAAGCCACATGTATAATTTCTGCTTTTGTATTTCACAGCCACTTTCAGATGCACTGATGAACTGTAGGAGGATTCATATTTAGCTGTGATAAAGACATATCTTATTAGCCTTCAAATAATCAATCTTTATTCTGAATAAGGGAGCAATATGTTGCAGCACCTGCTTCTTAGTCTTTCACAGATAAGGAGAATTTCTTCCTTTTTGATTTTGAGCACTAGCCGATATAGCCACTGCTTCCCACTATATGTTTTAAAGTCTCACAGGAATACATACTTCAGGATAGACAGAACTAGCCTAATATGATAGGAAAGATGAGTTTTCCTCTCTAGAAATAGGACTGACAAGATTTTTAGAAGATAACTATTACTCAGTAATGTTTTGGGAAAAATGATTGGAGGAATTCCAGCATTTGAGAGAAGTTAGTTGTCAGGTGATTGATTTTCTAGAGCCTATTTCTTTCCTCTGCTGTTCATGCCATATTAAAAAGCGTAGCTGTAAAATCCTAATCTGAGACAGACTTCAGAGCTCCGCTACGTTACAAACTCAGATGCAAGATTTATCTATTGACTGCCAAGCCACAATAAATGGACAAACACAGAGTGGGGTGTCAGAAATGCTGGTATATTCAATCCAGTGATTTTTTCCTCTGCGGTCTTCTTGCCTGTCTCACAGGAAGGTTAAGACTATTACTTAAGAAGCACACTTGAAAATGGTTCTTTAAATCAGACCTTCTGAAGATGACTTCCTGCTTTCCCTATGGAACAGAGAATGCAAATCTTTTTTACCCCAAATTTTTAATATTTCTACAGTTTTTAACTGTGAGATGAATATGAGATTTCTTCCAAAACCACCAAGGACAAAGTGAATCCCACACAGACAAAGACGTGAAAGACTGAATTTCCAATGTGAAGCCTGAAAAGACACACACTTGGGTCTTGAAGTGGATGGGCTGTACTCTACCACTGGCCACTATACAGTAGCCCTTTGGCAAGACTAGTATATTTCTGGGATTTGTTATAGTTTGAACATAAGGTATCCTTCCGGAATAAAACTATCTGAAAGGAGTACATTGCCTCAAAAAAAAGTTTTAAAAAAGAGTTTTCTTACCAAAATACTTTCAAATAAATAAAAAGCAATTGAAAGCCAGAGATCTCCCCATCAGGTGTAGTTAAAAACCCCAAACCCTAAAATTGAAATTCCTAAAGGATGCCAATTTGATAAAGTAAAATAGCTTATAGGAAGGAAGTCATTAGTTACAAACTCACCTTTCTCTTTTTAAATGGAAATTATTTCTGCATATTCTTCTAATGGATATAAACATAAAAAAGTAAGTCAATAGCTAGTTTTATTTTCTTTATGAAGAAGGCAAATAGGGCATCATGCACTTGCTAGCCCCACTAAAAGGTTTATTTAAGGTAATATGATTTTAAAAATCTTATATTGTACATGCAATTCAAATACTCAAAAGTTAGCTCTCTTTTCATACATTCACAAAGTTCTTACACATATCGATCTGTTATAAGCATCACTTCAAATACAGTTTATATACTGTATTATATATATATTATAATACCTATATATATTATAAATATATTATAAATATCTAATATATTATCTTTCTTATTGCTGATGAAATGCAAACTTTCTATTAACTGAGTGGTCTAACATACTCTAACTTGTTAAGCATATGAAATAATGTAAATCTTTATAGAATAAATCTATGCAGGAGAAAGGGCTTTAGAATGATTCATTTTATGTGGTTTTTCTCTATTTTTCTTTTATGTTTTCCTCCTTATGCTGCTCTATCATTCAACCCTGAGCTGCAAAAACATGCAGATAAAAACTCCTCTCAAACAAATACCCACATCTTTGGAATGGTTTCTGTATTGGAACCAGCAAGAGCTGATATAATACAAACCATAGTCAAGAGAATAATTTGAATTTTGGCATGCAGGTAAGACTACAAATTCATCCCATTTGGTCTTTATAATTCCCACATTCATTGCCAATGCAGCATGTGGCTTTTAAAGCAAAGACAGATCTCACTTTTAAGATATTATCTTATGTCTTTAGGGCAAATGTTACTGAAAAAGATGAACAGTCAGGAGTAAAACACGTGATTTAATACTGAAAGACTTTTCTCAGTTTACTTGAAACAACAAGACCTTATTTCTGGCTTTATGCTTTTATTTAGCCTGTTGCTTATAAGAATTCATTAATTATTAAATTTAACTTCTGAGTATTACTGTAGAAAAAAAAAAGTCAACACTGAAAATTTTAGGAATGTTTCCCAAGTTGAAGCTAATGGTGTTGCTATATAAACACATCTGATAAATCCATAACTAATTATTTTATGGGAGGAGAGAGAAGAGAGTATTTGCTGCTTTTTTTTTGTTTTTTTTGTGGTTATTGAAGGGTACTTTTTGTTTTTTTAGAAAACAGAAACAGAGTTTTGTGTAAGGTAAGGGCAATGCATATCTACAAGGTCACTGTAGATAGATTTAGTGATGTTAGGAGAATTGCATTAGTAAGATCTTTTGAATGATCTTTGGTCAGATCAAAATGAGCGTGGAATGAGAACAGTTAAATCTTCCTCATTGATGAGAAAAAGAAAAGAAACATATTCACATCTCATGAGAATTATTTCTTTAGGAAAAATATCTCTTTTGACTTTATATCATAGAGCACAGAATAATTGCAAAAACTTGTTTTAGATTTCATGTATGAAAAGTCTTTAGCTCCGAGTTTAGAAAACTGCATTTCCATTACTGTAGTTTGTGTCTGTTGTCTCTCATCTTATACACGTCTGAAAAGACGATGGCAGCTGAGGAGCTGGAATTAAGTCTCTGTTAGTCCTATGGGGAAAGGAAGTATTGATCCCACCACTATCACAGGTCTGTGTTTGTCTGCCAAATTAAGTAAACTTGTATTTTGATCAGATCTTTTTCTATGATGGAAAACTATCAATGAAACAGAAAGGTATGCTAAAGCTGATCAGAAAAGCAATGGAAGAAATGGACACTGCAGTTTACATGATTCCTGCTCAGACTGTAATTTTGTTTCAGTTGGTTTTTGTCCCTTCCCCTCTCCAAGACTGTAGTGAATTTTCTTCTTTAAAAAAACGACAAGAATGGTGGCATTTCTTATTTCTTCCAGAAGTGAAACAGCATACGCAGTATATGCATAGTGCCCCATCCTTCATGGACAGAAATATTACAGCTGAATTATAAATTCTGTAACACCCTTGTGGTTTTTCATGTTTTGTTGTTTCTTGTTTTTGTTGTTGGAGATTTTTCTTTATTGATAATCTTCAGCAGTAAAAGCCTAACAGTGAGAAAACAACTGAAACGAGCAAGTACTGGCAGCTGAGAAAGAGGGATTGAGATAATGTGAAATTTGGGACTTCTTAAGTTATAAACTGGAACACCTAGCAGGGACCTGGAAGAAGGTCCTGAGTTCTTAAGAAATCCAACACCCTGAGAACCAGGACCAGATACAAATTTCAAAGTTATTTCTTCAGCCTGACAAGAAGTTTTCTGGTTGACAAGTTAACCAAGAGTCAGCAATGTGCCCTCATGGCCAAGAAGACCAGTGGGATCCTGGCTGCATCAGGAGGAGCGTTGCCAGCAGGTCGAGGGAGGGGATCCTGCCCGTCTGCTCAGCTCTGGTGAGGCCGCACCTGGAGTACTGGGTGCAGTTCTGGGCTCCCCAGTACAAGAAGGACATAGAGTTTCTAGAGAGGGTCCAGCGTAGAGCGACGAAGATGCTGAAGGGACTGGAGCATCTATCATATGAGGAAAGACTAAGCGAGCTGGGCCTGTTTAGTCTGGAGAAGAGAAGATTGAGAGGGGATCTTATCAGCATGTACAAATACCTGAGGGGAGAATGTAAAAAGGATGGGGCCAAACTCTTCTTGGTGGTGGCCACCTACAGGTGTACAAGGAGTACAAGGGGTAATGGGTACAAATTGAAACACAGGAAGTTTAATCTCTATATGAGGAAGAACTTCTTTCCTGTGAGGGTGACAGAGCCCTGGAACAGGCTGCCCAGAGAGGCTGTGGAGTCTCCTTCTCTGGAGATCTTCAAATCCTGCCTGGATGTCACCCTGTGCCACGTGCTCTGGGTGTCCCTGCTGGAGCAGGGGAGTTGGACTAGATGATCTCTAGAGGCCCCTTCCAACCTCAACCATTCTGTGATTCTGTAATTTTGTGATTATCACGGATGTCTATCATATCTCCTTCAGATATTGATGATTTCATACACAAGTCTTTTACCATCCCAAACAAATTGATTATTCTGTATCTCTTTCCAGGTAAAATCAACAGAGAGTTAAGTCAATCTGTGTGTGTGGCATAAATCATCAATTCATATGATACCAGGATCAATGAATGAGAAAGCTTTCCTTTCAAGTTTGAATATTGTTTAACAGGTCGTAACTCTTTTTGCCTTATGGTGGCTATTTTGGTTAACAGTCTTCATTTACTGTCTAGGCAAAACAATTCACACACAGCATTTACATCTCCAAAGCATGAGGAAGCAGGCACTGATGAAGTGACAGTAAGGTCAAAAATCTCTATCAGCTCAGAAAGGAATTAAAAAATTGCTCAGGAAGTTTTAAATCCAAGTAGATGGCCTGAAGGAGCTTTCATACAAAGAGGTCCCAGACAAAGTTTCTCTTCTCTGAAGAATCTGGATGGGAAATGGCTTTCATGAGAAGCACAGCCATCAGCACAAATATCACGAAACATCTGCCAGCTAATTAACTGAAATCTGTAATAGGGGAGAGACCTTAATAACTCAGTGTTAGGTAGGCACTGACTTGCTCACTTTCATTCTGCCTATTTATGCCTTGTATACTAATATATACTATTCTGTTTATATTAATTAGACTATTTTGGAATTGTTTCTGTGTTAATTTAACTGAAGTAGTTCTTTAAGGAAGCTTAGTGGAACAGAATTTCCCAAGAATGACAGGCTGTAGCTCCACGTAGGCAGCATATGTAGTATAAATGCTGGCTAATCAGGAGATCAAGAGGAAAACACACTTTTCATTTCCCTTACTATATGCAGTCTAGTTGACAACACGTTTAAACTCCAAGGTGTTTTATGGAATCTTTCATGAAAACTGTTCCTGTTCTTAGCTAACATAAGGATATAGTTTTAATCCAGGATCATTTTAAAGAAGATCATTAGTCATAGTTTTATATATACAAAACTACCATGTAAGTACCTTCTTACACAGTTGATGGGAGTTTTGTATAACACAAACAAATAAATGTATTTTGTCATGATATAGCCCCCCCTTTTTTCTTTCTTTTAATCTTAGAGGGAAATGGAGTGGAAAATTCAGAGAGGAATGAAATCAGCTATCCCTAAAGAACACAAAGGTGTTCCTATTTTGTGTCACAACAGTTAGTCCCATTTGCACAAGGCTGAGATAACTGTTTGATAGGCAAGTCACCAAGAAACATCCTCATTAAAAAGCAATAGCTTTTATTCAGAAGAAGTGCTAAGTGATTATTAGGGAAAATTATACAGAATATGTGAGGAAACAATTTTTATTACTGCCATTTTCTGGTTTGAATCAATTTTCATCAGTTAATGGCTTTCCTAATAGACTTATACAATTCAACAAAGCACAAAATTTCAGGCAATCGGAGCACTGAAAGAAACTAATTAGTAAGCAATTAAGAATTAGAGGAAAGATTAATAAAGTTAGCAACTGCACTCCTTTTTTTCCGATCATTTTTCAAGTTCTGAAGATACACTTGGAGTTTTGTCTAAGCAATCAAAACTGAACTATGCACAAACTATGACAGGGTGTTCAGGTGACCGGGAAGCTAAACAATTCTAAAATAATTTTTCTAGAGGTGCTCGTCATTACTTTGGAGGTGTTCATTTGCCTCGTCAATTAAGAAAGGATGAGGAAAAGAAACAAATGTTATTCTCCTTGCTCTTCTGCTTTCCATACCAAATAATTAAAGCTATTTCCCTTAATACTTCAGTGGCCTGACAAACTGATCAGAGAAATCCATCACTGCGAGAGATGAGAAAGAGGCAAAACAGTGTGGACTCCTTGCTGGATATCACAAACTTTTGCTTTCAGCCTTCCTAATATGAATATCTAAGTCTTTGTGCTTAACTGCATTCTCTAGCGGCAATTTAATTAAATTCTGTGTCTATGAATAGCAAAACTGAGACCCAGTACGAGAGACCAAATATTATTTTCTTAAACTCAGAATATGATTCATATATACTGTCTCTTCAAAATACAACACTGTTTTCCTCAAAAATTAGATTTATCTTTTTGAATAATCTTTTCCCACTCCTTTTTTTTTTATCGTTCAGCATGCTGGACAGTTACTTTATTGTTATTTTCAGAAATACAGTGATTAATGGGAAGGAGAGAGAGGAGAGGAAGAGGCAAAAACTTGGCACATCTAAAAGAAATGCAAAAATCATTTTAAATCTATTCTACATATCTAAAAGCATCCATTTAAAGTGATATTTTTGTACCATTGTACTCACAGTAGGGAGAGGAATAAAAAAAAGAAATTGTCCCATACGGGTACCTTTATCACATCTTATGTATGGGATAAGGAAAACAATTTAGAATAGTCAGAAAGTAGACATTAAGCAGAAGCTGATGCCTGTAGTCTACTGCCCACAAAACAATGATAGTAATTGCTCATCTTTGCAAAAACTGAGTTTTTATAGCTATTTTAGGAAGTGGACTGTTCCGATAAGTTATTTAATACAAGCATATTAATGATGTTTAACTAGCAGAATTAAACACTAGTAACAGCACTATCATTAAAGCCATCAGACCCCATAGTGCATGTTCTCTTAGTGACCCTTCTTCCAGTTCTGTGGGACTGGGGTTCTAACAGAGCAGTGTGCTTGCTCTCATTCAGTGATGGTGAAGAGTTAAAAGTAGCAAAGGAGTAATGGAGGAAAACCAGAGACATTTCAGGAAGAAGTCTTTTACATTATTCATTAATATGAAGGGATAAGAGCAGGAAAACCTTAGTGCTCACTGACAGTCCATTAAGTATTTGTGGAACATTACTCTGTCTTTGGAGGATGATGCCTATAGCAGCAGTATACAGGCTGCAAGTTTAACTATCAGGCTACATCTGCTTCTTTAAGCTACAGCCACAGAGAGCAACACTAAACCCAAAGTTATCTGGAAAAAATGACTTTCTGTTAAAATATCTGGCAAAAATGTAGCAATAACCTGCAAGACATTAATGAAAATATAAGAGAAATATGTGAGCTCACTGAAATTTTGAATTTTCTCTCATGGTTCAAGGCTTTGATTGCCGGTGTTTGCTCTCTGAGTGATAAGCAGTTATTCTCCAGTCACTATTAAATGGAGCAGGTAAAAAATCTATAATGTAAAAGTACCCTTGCTCTCAGAAACAATGCCCCAAAATAAGTAAAAAGATGCAGTGCATTGTTCCATTCCTTACTAGTCTCTATGGCTCCCACTCATATAAAAAAGGTTTCTAAATACACAACTGGTGTATTTAGAACTCTTTCTAAATACAGTACTGATGTTTCAATCAGTGGAACAAGAAAATATTATCAGTACAAAGTCTGTAACACATCTCTGATACCTCTTTCTTGGTATAAAACACATAAAATACATAAAATCGATAGCACTGGAAGGTCACTTCTGGATAAGTTTACAAAAAAATCACCATAGTAAAAATATGAGATCTTAAGACCTGGGCTACTTAAAACCATCTATTAAGCTATTAAGAGTCAACACTCTTTTAAAATATAAAAACAGTAACAGATCCTATTCAGTTAGATCTTTATTCTAATAAAATTGATTTCTGTAGGTAGAGGTTCCCCAAATAGAATTGCTTTTTGACTAGTGAAAAATGAGCTGCAAGTGCTAAACTATTTTTCTAGACACAAAGAAGTTCTGCCACTAAAAGTAATGGCCAGATTTTCCAGTGCTATATGGAATTGTGGTGATGCCCTGGTAGACCACTGGTCATGAAATGCTTGAAGGTGGTGAGATTAACCAACTGAAAGACCAATTGTTATGAGTCTAAATAATCTCATGTTTCATCTTCCTACAGCAATACTGGCCTTCTGAAACTGCTGCTCAATTGTTATAGTTTATATGATTATTTGTATATTTATATGCTATATTTTTTATAGCTCCCTACAGAGTTTATACCATAGGAGAAGAGGAAATGTTCCTTGGAAACATGAAAAAGGTGAGACTTCAAGAATCTTTGCAGTTTAGGATCTACTTTTTATTTGATTGTATCCAACAATCTCATAACCACAAACTAAATTATACCAAATACTTGCAGCTGATTGAGGAAGAAAAATAAAATGTTGCATTGGAAGCCACTAGATAATGCATTATAATGACCCAGTGAAATCATTTTCTGTGTCAATAAAATAAACTGCAGTTAATTGCAAATAATCACAATAAATTTTGTTTGCATTTTTGCATTTAAGCCTGAATGTGACTTGTGACAGGGAGAGAAAAAACTCTGTATTTTAATGTTTTACTTCATGCATGGCTCCATTTATAAACCATGTAACTCTCACATAAACTGGTGAACATTCCCAAGGTGGAACCCCTTCCAGATGCATTAAAAACTGATTTTTGTTAGGCAATAAAACCATGCAAGATGTAACAGTGCAACACTTTTCTGATAATACAGACACTTCCAAAAAAGCATAACAATGAACAGTGTACACAGTTAAAATGAAATTCTTTACGATTTTGCCAGCATTAAGCACTCAAAGGGGCCTGGCACTGCTATCTTATGTGTTTCATTAATGAAGCATATAAACAAACAAATAAAATCATTCTCACTATGAGGAGAATGTTACTTCAAGAGGGGACAAAAATAATGTAGGGCCTAATACAAATTCTAGTTAAATCTTGGATTTTTTTCACAGCAATTTTTACCTTGGTAGTGTTTGGTAAGGACAGATTGTATTTTGTTGGTTTATTTAATAAAGACTGGTAGTATTTTGATAGGTATATTGTCTGCTGATCATGTATCTTATGCATATTGATGTGACATGGTTTTGTCGCCTCATTCCTATGACCAGCATGATCAACTAATGTAATTACAACATACTGGACAAAAACCATCATTTCTGAAGAGCTGTCAATCTCTAAAAATTGTTTTAAACTCATTTATGCGCAGAAATGTATAAAAAACCAAATAGCTGGAAATTAATACCAGATATTTGTGGAATTTGTAGATCTGTGAAGGAAAGGAAAGGAAAGGAAAGGAAAGGAAAGGAAAGGAAAGGAAAGGAAAGGAAAGGAAAGGAAAGGAAAGGAAAGGAAAGGAAAGGAAAGGAAAGGAAAGGAAAGGAAAGGAAAGGAAAGGAAAGGAAAGGAAAGGAAAGGAAAGGAAAGGAAAGGAAAGGAAAGGAAAGGAAAGGAAAGGAAAGGAAAGGAAAGGAAAGGAAAGGAAAGGAAAGGAAAGGAAAGGAAAGGAAAGGAAAGGAAAGGAAAGGAAAGGAAAGGAAAGGAAAGGAAAGGAAAGGAAAGGAAAGGAAAGGAAAGGAAAGGAAAGGAAAGGAAAGGAAAGGAAAGGAAAGGAAAGGAAAGGAAAGGAAAGGAAAGGAAAGGAAAGGAAAGGAAAGGAAAGGAAAGGAAAGGAAAGGAAAGGAAAGGAAAGGAAAGGAAAGGAAAGGAAAGGAAAGGAAAGGGTAGTGAATTAGTTGAGCAACTAATTAGTTAAAGTGAAACTTGTATTTGAGTGATACAAGTGCATGCTTAGTTTTATTATAGCTCAAAAGTTATAATTCTAAGTCTAAATAATTATTAACTAAAGCATTGTGCTATGTACAGATTTATCTCTTTTCTATTGAGAGTAGCTTCACTTCTTTTTGAGAGTGAAAATTTAGGAAAGGGACAGTACTTGAACTATGCTGTATTATTCTATAACTTCTGGGACAGTACTTGAACTATGCTGTATTATTCTATAACTTCTGCTCACTAACCTTCAGGATTTATCTGTTAAGGATTCCATTTTAGGAGCTATAAATGTGGTTTGTAGAACACATACACAGTTGTGGCATGGCTATGGCTTGCATAAGAATAAGAAAAGTAGCATCCTTTTCTCAGTTTTCTTACACATTTTCTATCATTTCCTAAGTGTTCTTCAATAACTTAAAGATTGAATGAGTAAAATTAGGCTCTTAAAATGGGCTCTTAAAGAGCTCTTAAGAAGTAATGGAAACCGATCTAAATCAGCTCCTCTGTTGCCACTCTGATGATGGTCATGAAAACCTCTATTTGTTTATTATTTAAGCTGAGTGCAAGAAAATTTAAGTATATTGCCAAGTAAATTGAGAAGGTCTCTCAGCAGGAATTAGGACAGGAATGTTCTTTAAAAAAATCTTGTCAAGAAATAAACACCAGCTAATATGTTGGAATTACCAAAAACAGCCAAATATGAAGGTGGCTAGATATCCTTGTGCAGAAGACACAACAGAAACACAAAGTGTTTTTAGATTCTTCGGATTGAACTCATAATTTAAATTACATCATTACTATACTGAGAGGCTATGTATAGGCTTATAATTGAAATACTATGGGTGTGTTGTTCCTACTTGTGGTGTATGTTTATGGATTTTGAGTTTCAAAAGTAATTGAGATCTATAAGAGGTTTTCCAGTGACATTTAATCAGCTTTGGATTAGACTACAAGGCTTATTCTAACTATATAAAAGTATTACGTGGCCACTAATTCTAAATGAAAGCAGCCTTAGTGAAATTTTCTTCAATTCAATTTCAAAATTGAACTTAAACTCAATTAAATCAAGGTCACCTTACTTTTTAGTAAGTGACCACTCAAACACTTCAGCTAAGCTTTTTAAACCCATGCATCCTGTTAATGCACAGCATTATTTCACATCTCTATTTAGGCAAAATTGTAGAAACTTAGCTTCTAAATATGTCCTTAAAAACTCAGCTTCAAATGCTGCAATTACTAATGTCAATTTGTGGGAAAGTTTGGATATCCAGCCCTGCTCTCCAGTTCTAACAAACCTTAAGCATTGAGATCTTCACGACTTGTCTAAGAAAGCTGTCCTGCAGCATGAAAACTGTCCTACACAAACTCTCCTGCAAGTAGCCCTTGGATTTTTGCAGAACACTTATGCTGCAGAGTGGCAAGTGCACTGTAAAATTTTATTGCATGAGAACAACCTATGTAAACAAGGCTACATGAAAATCTTGTAAATAAATAAGCATAGATGTTATATAAAGAATTATGAAACCCTTCAGTGTTCCATTCCGTCTATTATCTTGTGATTGGTAAAAACTCTTTATCTCCAGGAAATACAGTATTACTATTAGTGCTTTACTGCAGAACTCTGATGAGAAAAAAATGATGACCCTCTAATATAAATTATTTTGAGGATGTTATTACTGTTTTCACTATTATTCTGCGAGACACAGCTGTTACTCTTAATGGCCCTTTTTATTGATCTATATATCCATTTTGAGAAAGAGCAGTGTATCTTTTCAACATTTTTGTTCAGCTTCACTGACCTAGTTATATTCAAATTGTCAACTTAGTACAGAGAAGTTCTGGAAGAAGCTGCTGACAGAATACGTGAAGTCATCATAAATCTTGTTACACAGACACTGGGTGACAGAGTGAGTGAAAAATATAGTATCTGGAGTTCATCAGAATGATGAATTCATCACCTATTTATTGATGAGAACTACTTATCCTGTACTGATGAGGTGCTTCTCTTCTCTTTTGGATATAATGCATTATCTCTTGTAGTAGCTCGATACTTATATTCTATGAAATATTCTTTAGTCTATAGACTAATATGACTTTGCCTAATGATCTTAAATAAAAGTTCAACTTCAAAACAGTAGTAGAAATCATATTTTTCTACTAATTATTCAAAGGTTTCAACTCCTTTTGCCCTGAAAAAAGTCTAATTCTTTGCCAAAAGATGAAATATGAAAAAAAAATCTTGTGGGTTGCGCTGCTAGCAACTTACAACTTCTCAGCATTGAGGAAACTTCCTTGAAGAAAATGGGAGAAATGGTTCTCAAATATAATTTATTTTCTTCTTTTTCATATTTGGATATTCTCTCTGGATTAGATATTTCAGGGAGACACAAAATGCAATACAATAAAGCAATTCTTTTTAACAACCAATCACCACATGCTAATACAGACTTATAATAAATTCATTCATTGGAGTTGCTGAGGTCTTCAAAAGGAAATGTCTATGTGCCATTGAATATCTTCTACTGATAATATAATGAAATGATTCCTTTTTATGATAGAGAATATCTCAGGAACCCTACTGATATACACCCAGTGTAGAAGCAGAGAATAAATCCAGTTGAGAAATGCTTTTCTTTTTTTTAGTGCTAGGGACTAGTGCTAGAGTCCTGTATTCATATAAAAGACGTTCTTACTCTGCTTTATGATAATTTTAGTTTTCCCAGAGGTACTATTTCTTTTACCACATAGTTAGTATAGAAGATGTATGAATCCTGTAAGCCTTTATTTACAACACAAGATACCAGAGAGGTCAGCATGACTAAATAGATTTCTGTATACCTTGAAAACAAGCACACTTTTCTCTAATTTAATAGAGAAATATATCTGGAATTATTGTAAAAAATATTATTTCTCTCTTTTCATAATCACAGTGTTTCCTGATTTTCCAGGTACAAGGTCAATTACAAGGCAATTACAATAAATATAATCAAGTTTTGATTAACTTAGATTTTCTCATTCTGGTATAAGTGCTGAAAAAAATTTGAACATGTATAGAAATAGGTAGTTTTTCTATATAGTAGATGAGTGTAGGAGATATATACAGATATCTATATATCTATACATTGAATGAATATATATATAGAGTCTGTGTGTATATATCTTCTATAGGTAGATATATATAAGCTATATATATAGAAGCTATATAGAAGTCTTCGCCACAAATTAAATCAGTGTTTCCTTGAAATTTGACTTCAGTCTAAAGATCTGCTTTTGTCTGCTTGTGAATACAATTTTGTAAAAGAGAAGGAAAAGTAGTAGTTTCAAGATTTACCTTTTTTTGTGCGTGTAAGTTTCAATATGCATACAGAAGTCACTTTGACATTAGGGACAGCAGGAAGGAGGGAAAAGAATTTTAATTCATTGCAGCTCTACCAAGAAGTAGGACTTAGTGTATGCTGCACCTGGCAGCATTGCTTATGCAAGGTTAGGGACTGCTTAAAATTCTGTTCAAATATTGAACAACCTAAAATTGAAAATATATATATCTTTCTAAATTGCTTATTTTTCTTTATCTGATTCTTTTTAATACCTGGGAAATGTTGAAGGACTCAGATCAAAATCTAGGAATATGTGAATCTGCTGTATTCAGTTTTGCAAAGCTAGAAGATTTACTATTTAAATTTATAGATTAGCTCAGACTGTTTAAATCCTTTCCTAGTTTTGTTTATCAGCAAAAAGTATTACTATTCAGTGCATTGTGCAAAATGCACAGCTTCACTTGCAAATAACACTACAATAAAATGAAGTTCCAACTCAAGTGTATTAGACCTAGGACTTAGTCTCAGCTTTGAAATTCTCAAGTTTAACAAATACTGCAGAGCAACATTCATAAAGAGAAATCACTTTAATATTCTTATGGAAACCTTTTATTCATTCTGCAAATTAACTTATTCTGTTTAATGGTCAAAGAATGGCTTGAAAATACATAATATATCCACTTGCAAGACCACTTACAAAGAAATGTTTACACAGAGGTGTTTAAGATCTTGGAAACATTCAGTCAAGGATATTTGCACAATGATATTGTACAATTAAATTAATCGATCAGAGCTGTTACTGTAAGTGAAAACCACCGTAACACAATTTGAATAATGCATAATCATAGCAAACTTTCAAAGAACATGGTGGTGTACAGGATGACATCCTGTAGTGAACAAGTTTTTTAATATATTTTTAATACATTTAAAATATATTTTTAATGCATTCTTGTTTTACACTTATTTTGAAATTTGCCCTATTAAAAATTTTCCTCAGTAAAACTCTCTATCTTAATTTACTTTTATTTACTCTGATTAATACTACTTGATCAAAACTCTTATAATTAAAAAGTAAGGACTATTTTGGCCACCCAGATTCTGCATTCTGCGTTATCAGTTAACTATAGAATTATCTAGAGGTACAGAATTCTACATCCAGCTTGAAAACACTGTATTCCCAATCAAAAGAGGACAAAGACAAAGATGAAGACAAGGATGAAGAAGATGAAGATGAGGAAGAAGAAGGAGAAGAAGAAGTGGAAGAAGAAAAGTCATTTTCCTCCTAAGTTTATTGAGCCCAGTACAGCAGTCTTGTGAGCCATATGTGTAAGCCTATTTTATATAAACCCACATGCTAACCTTTAGGTACCTGATCCTACCTTTCTGTTCTTTGATGTTTGACTGTTATGCACTTTTCATTTAAAACTGTTATTAAGATATTTGAAGTTTATGCACAAACATACAGAGATATTTGCACATACATAGGTACATAAAACTACACATACATTACATGTTTCTATAATCTACATAGGACTCTAATATACTCTAATTAGTAAAAAGGATAAACAAAACGATATACAACAAAACAGTTGGGTTGATTTGACATGAAATTCTTTTCACCACTAAATGCAACCAAGTTGCATCAAGAAGACCCTATTAATATTTAGTTCACATTTTCTCCGTAATGCAGTTACAACTCATACGCAAGATTAAAGATTTAGATCCTTGGCTGGCAAGAATCAGTGCTGTTCCACTGAAGTCACAGGGATTAATTTATAGCATTCAAGAATCTGGAACATATTTTTATTTATATCATAAACTGAGAAAAATATGGAACTAACTGATAACACAATGCGTGGAGATTTCCTTCTGCGATGTCCTACCTTTTTATCTTTTCTCTTTCCTGGGTTGATATTTACTCATGTGAAAAAATAAATCGGACGTGTTTTTCTCTATTTGGTTTTGCTATGGAACAGATTTTATAAAAGGGGCATTTTTTTTTGAATAAATGCACTGCAAAAGTCATGGCAGACCACTTGTTTTATAAAGTAATTGGATGAATATGTTTAAAACTTTAGGAAAGTAATAAACCAATACAATGTGAGCTCATCATTCTCTACAGGAACAATATTTATGGATTTGATTCACTTGGTGTGCCCCTCATCAAGTCCCCTTTCACTTGAATGAGAGATGAGAAAATCTGCAAGTATGATCTCCCTTACAAAATAAGACTAAAAGAAAATTATTCACCTGTCGTCAGGTTGTGATGTCGTGGAGCTTCTTTCACTGGGGAGACTCCTAAACAATGAAGAAAGATGATAAATTAGTCTTCAGTTTCAGGCAAAAATATTGAAATTTCACTAAAAAAAAGTTACAGTTGGAGTTCATTAACAAATAAGAATCCGTACAAACCAGACTATTTTTTTACATGTGTCTCGTATTAACCATAAAATTTAAACACAGAAATTTTATGCCTAGAAAAAAAAACACAGAAACAAACCATTCTTCTAGATACAGGTTTAGCAAACCTTCACCAGTGCATTTAACTAACTGCTATCTTTTAAGATTCTGGGAGTTCAATATATGAAGTTTGTATGTAAAAAGTATATAATTGTATACACCAGAATTCAACACATATAGCATTCAGGTACTTTAGGGACTATGTTGTGTAGATCTTGCCCTAAACCTGCACTTCTGTGAAAAATGCATTGTGTTTAATCAATGTAGAGATGACCTTTATCTCTTAGACTTAACAAATTAGTGCAATTTATTACTACTAATTAGCTACATAGGTATAGCAGAAATCATTTCTCTAGATGCATATAAGGAAAACACTTTAGGCAGTGCTGCGTCCAACAGTTCATTCCTCATATAGTTGACCATAAATTACATCGTATACTTAAAAAGCACTTATTAGTATAGTATTCTGCAGTATGACACCAGTGATCTAAAACATAAGGCAAGCCATAGAAATGAAATTTGCACCACCTCACCAGGCTAAGCAGGGACTCCCAAATCAGCTCATCTGTAGACAGACTAAAGATGCAGCTGCTGGGGAGGGTCACAGGCAGGGCTCTGCTGTGGCCAGACCGGGCATCCTCCTGCAATCTTTGATCCACATACAGAGGAGCCACTGAACATTCGATTACCCTTTTCTTTTTTTTTAATTTCATCATTTGCCTTGCTTTCCTACATTTAGAAAGACTAACAAAGCTCCCCATTCCAAATCCCTGGAATAAACTAATGTTTGTATTTTCACTGTTGTTTGCAGAGCTTTTCATCCCTTTATTACCTTTGTTTCTCTCAATTTTCTGATGTTTCTTCTCAGCTATTTTTTCTATAAATGAAAAAGAAAAATAAAGAAAAGTTCAAGATTGGTGAGTTGATTAATAAAATAATCTGAAAAGATTATTTCCTAGACACTTCAAATAAAATTATTTGAATATTAACAAAAATCTTTCAGGGTTGTTTCAAAGAACAATGCATGTAAAATTGTAATCTGATGTTATTTTCCTTGTCATCTTCTACTTACATACGCACACACACGAAGTAGCTGCTTACCTTCTTTTTCCTTAGCTGGCTTTGTTTTTTTCTGGGCTAGAAAGATATGCAAAGAAACATTATAAGACAGGCATAAGATATACGGCCGGCATGTGATTACACACGCTCATCTCCCTAGTAATTTCCCTGGAATTGTAATTGGGATAGAGCTGTCTTATGGCATATATACCAATGACCTAGAATTAAAAAGTGGCTAGGTACTGTAACTCTTCTGGGCTCTGAATAGTCTTTGGAAATGACCAGAATAACAGTGGTGGTAAAATAGTTTGGAAACTCCTGATAGAGACCTGAGGTGGAAAACTACTACCCCAGCTACTGGTTGCCAGAAGGCAGAAGCAGCATCAGGGGAAGGATCATGCTGCCTTTTGCTGACTCTTAATCTCTTTCTATGAGCAATCTCTATTGAAAAAAAAAAAAGGAGAGAACAAACCCCTCCAAAACACATAAAACCCCTTAGGATAAGGAGCCAGATGGACTTTTAGATCTACTAAGTATGGCTATTCTTATGACCTGAAGCAATAGATTATGATTTGTTTATTTATTTATTTATTTTAATTGTATATGAATTTAGAAGATGGACACTTTCCTTCTTGTCATCTTTTTTCCCTGCCCCCCTCCAAACATCGACAGTTGGTCTGTGACTCCACTCAGCTAGGCACACTGAAATTAAATAAAGTGGATTGCTTCAGGCATCTGAGCCCATTTCAGAATCCCCTGTTGAGTACAGCTGAAATCTGGCAGGTTGCCTTAGAATTGTTCATTTTCACTCAATATGACCCAACCACTTGTAATAACGATTCATTCAATATCTTCTGGTGCATGTGTCATCTGAATAAACACTAACTTGTGCAGTTCTAACCACCTATGTTTAGCTCACCCCAAAACATGCTACAGAAGATGAACAATGATAGTGTTAGACCGACACAGAACTGTGTGGCTGCAATGCTTTAAGCTGAGCAACACTGACTTATAACATCATATAGTTCATCAAGCTTTGTATGTTCATTAATTCTTTCAATAAGACTCATCAGAGAAACATAATATTTACCTGCAGTTGAAATTTCAGCTGCTGGTTCTTCAGTAAAATAATCAGAAATGAAGAAGGAAGGGGAATGAAAGGAATATAAGGCTTAGTACCACGCGTTTTCTTGGTAAGTAACAACCTAATAGATCTCTTTCATCTGAAATTTTTCTGCAGAATATTAATTTGCAAGAAATAGGTCTTTACAATGGACACGTACACAGAATTTCACAGTGAGAATTAAGAGTCCCAGTCTTTGAAGTACTATAATCCAACATGCAGAACCTGCAAAAGCAGCCACTGTGCCAGCCAAAGCTTTCAGACAAGCAAACATTTAAATAGAATTTTTGTCAGAGAAGCATTCAAGGTTATAGGAATTCTCTTTTCCAAAACTTGTATTCAAATTTAATTTTTAACTCTGTTTTCTTATTACCCATATCTCCCAACCAAAGGCCTAACACTAACCTTGAATAGCTGCCATTCACCTCTGTATAACTTTGTCCTGCATCATCAGTCTTCCTTGCCTTTTTAAAGTAAAAGCTCTTAAGAGCTGGGAAAATTCCTGATTAAATGTTTGTACAGCATCTAGCACAAAAAAAAAAAGAAGTATATCTCCTTGTGAGATTATTATACCCATAATAACTAGAAAATCTGGTAGGAAACATCATTAATCTTTTGAAATCAAAGAAATGAATTAAAACGTGATTTGGGATCTAAGAATTTTTTACTCATCACTACTTCATTAATTCCAGTTTTATTCATTATATTTTAAGGAAAGAGAAAAACCTCATCAGCTAGACAAAATCTATACTTCTTGAATCCAGAGAATGGTAAAAAGAGAGAGATTCTAGAGAGGGATAAAGAAAAATGAATATGTTCGCAAAACATTTCAGGCTCTCTTCTGACTGACTTATTTCTGTAATTATTTCTTGATGAGTTTTGGCTTCAGATGAATATTGTCTCCTACAGCTAACAGGAGCTTTCACCAAGGTGAATATCTTTCAGGCACTATTTTTTCACCAGAATGCCTGACACTGCAGTTAAACACAGGCTTTGCCAATGCATCCCAGAAAAAATTTATTTGGGATTTGTTTTCCTAAGGGGTTCACAAATATCAGTGCTCAATGCTTAGTCACCGTACTGTTCATTAAAGGACAGTTTGCTGCTATTTAATATTAATATGGTTAATTCCTTTAATATTTACATTTCTGCTCATGATTCTGTTCATAGTTGCTGAAAGCTAATACTTTACAACATCCTCACCCATGGATAATTAGTTCTCCTCCTTTTGCACGGAAAAAAAAATGTCTGAGGCACCAGATCTAAGAAAGGGGTTTGTGCTCTGACTCCTTAGTCAAATGGTTGCCTAAATTTGAATTGCTTAGGCTGGCTCATTTTTCTCTGCATTTTCTCATGCTTACTGTTTGGCTTTTATGGACCCATTTTAAGGACCTGTCACTATATGTACATGGTCTTGGTATGCATAAACTCTAACCTGGGAAAAAGGGTTCCTGGAAGACAGTTGAACTGCTGGAAGACTATTGAACTGAAATGTAGCTAGTCTGACTCTCTGGCATACCCAACATAAGGCAAATTTTCTCCTCCCACAGCATCAATAAGCTCTCACTTTCTCTCAAGGCACTGGGAAACACTTTCATACATAGAGTTTGGCCAATGTTGAGGTTTTTGAAAATACCAGTCCACATATACTTCACGCTATTTGCAAAAACACTGACTACAGTTCAATATTACTTCTCAGATGAGCAAGAAATGACAGTTTTGTCCCCTTTTCAAGGTTACCTCTCATAATTTGAGTGACTTTAATCAGTATGCAGGCAATGCTTTCATAGTTTCTTTAAAGCTTCAAATTTGATACAGGATCAATTGCTGTGAAAGAACCACATGCTTTCTAAAAGGGAAATAATGGAAATAGGGTAGTTTACTAATTGATTTTATGATTGCCTGCTAATTCACATAGCAGATTAACATAAAAATGTTTTTGTTGGTAATTTGATGACCGTTCAAATTCAGTTTTGTATTTCTGTTTTCAGACTGTCATTCACTTAATCCAATCTCTCTACTGATTTACACCCCACTTGCTATTACAATAAGATAGCAGAGGGTATAATGTATGAATAGATTTGGCCCAGAATTAAGGTGTGGATTTATTTTACAGTTCTGCTAGACCTGCATTTCAAGGCCAATGAGTATTTTCTGACCATGGTTACAGCATTTGCACGAGAGCTATCTATATGCTTGCCAAACATACAGTACACCTGGTTGAGAAATATATGAAGCAAAGATATATAGAGCTCTAAAAATAAAGGCGTCAGTGATCCAGCTAAATATTCTTTGAGTGGAAATAAAAAATAGTCTGATGCTTAAAATCTTGCAGTACATCTATTCAAGGATGGTTAGCTCAGAATGAAGAGTGTAAACAGAAGTTCTTTTGTGTGTGATTTTGATTTGATATTGTTTTCCCTTTCTTTCCTTTTTTTTTTCCCTAAAGGCACTGTTAACCTTTATTACCATTTCAAACAGCATGATATAGGTTCAACAATGTGGTACAGATGATATCCCTTTACAAAGGTCAAGGGAAAGTATCTTCGCTTTTTATACTCACTATATGTCAGGGTAATATAAGAAATTCTTGGAAAACAAAACAAAACAAAACAACACAAAAAACACTGTGTAGACTGTATTTTTTTTATTTGTGTTTAAAATGGTCCTTATTATAGAAACCCTGAAGAATTATTCACCATCAGTCTCTGATGGTTCTGTATTACAGGAAAGTGCATTGGTGGGTCTCTCCAATAAACTGTTCAGCTGAGAAGACACAAAATGTCAGTAATTTGATCCAGTGATTACAAGCTTGAACAAATTTGAAAAGTGGAATCAAATTTGCACAAGATGCAAACATGACAAAATTGAAATAAAACCAGCATCAGCTCTATCGCAAATAATGATTATGCAATGGAGACTTGAAATATGAACATTACAAGTCAAGATTGCAGAAGACCTTTAAGGAGGCCCACTTCAGATGCTTCATCTTCCCCATTTCCTCTTGGAGCTATGATTCAGGGCAACATGTGTTGTCACACATTTCTGTCAGATGTTAAAGGGTGAGTATTCATCCTGTGTAACTTTAAGCATCTGACATTGAAGACTACGTAAGGAAGCTTAATGGAACCAGCACACCCTGCCTCAGGCATCTTCCAAATGGTTTCTATGTGTGTGCTGGGTGGAAATTACTCAAAAGACAAGAGTAAAAAGAAGAGACAATCCTCTTAAATCAGGCCTCAATAGCATATTGTGAAGCGGGTGCAAATACCCATGTTTTTTTGAGGCTAAGCAGCTGTGGAGTATTGCTGATGTCACTGGCTAAAGAGCAACGATCTCAGGCTGCAAAGACTGGGAGGTGCTGCGGCATCCAGGGAGGTAATGGTTCAATGCTCATAAGGAACCAAATCATTATGGTTTGATTACTTATAACGATGCCTTTAAACCCAGGAAAAGCTGATCTCCTCCCCAACTGCAGTTGAAATCTAATTTTTCTGGGAGTGGGAATTTTTTAGTGGGTCATTATCCAGAAATACTGTTGCTGCTTTCTGGCTTGGGGTGGGAAGAAGTTTGTGCCTCAGCAGTGATTTTGGGTCCTTTTTATTCATATATTACTTTGTATCAGAATAACACGAGAAGATTTGGTCTGGCTATGTCAAGCATTGTAAAAATATTTAATGAAAAGAAAGATCCTGTCTCATGGAGAATGCAGGTAATCTAACTGGAAACGTCCATATTTCAATTTTTTTTTTTCACAATTCAAAGCATTGAGTGAAAACATTGTCCTTCATGAAACATTACTATTGTATGATCATAGTTTGAATTATGCATCTTGTAATTTCTTGTCACAATAAGCATGTCTCTCAGCTTTTCCTTACTCATTCAAAAGTCCTATTATTCTTAATATGGACATTATCTAAAGGACTTCAGTGGAAATCTTTGTTGTGCAATTCCCCTTGAAGTCTCCTTACACCTCATCTAAAATTGAGATACTCCACTTTAAATTAATTCCGTATTTTATTAAAGCAGAAAAATACATTGTGAAACAAATGTAAAAGAAAAAGGTTGTCTAATTCAGTTTATGCCATTTTGTTATTTTGATAAATGATGAATTCACATAATAATAAATTATGTCTCCACACTCATCTAAAATCATGCTAGCATCCGTCATGCTACTAGCATGACTTAATTTTATAAAAAGTAAAAATTGCAAATGAACTTTGATTGTTGCAGCTTCACATTATTAAATTACAAATGTGCTCATTTTCAATGTTTTTAATAATGAATACAGTGTAAAGAATATCTGTAGTATATACAAAAATATCATTATCTAGCATGACAAAATTACAAAAATGCAAGCTGAGACAACATGCATCTGAAAAGCAAGTTTATATTCCATAAAAAGCATGACATGACACCTACTTGCAGTTGGTTTTGATTTGGCTGGAAAGTAAAAAGAGGATAGAAAAATGCTCAGATCAGTCAGGTACAGCATAATATTTTTGCAGTGAAGAATAGTTATTTATTTGTTCTGTATATTAACTGTATATCTAAACATAATTTCAGTATTTTTTTCTGTAATCAAAACCAGTATAATGGTGATTAATAAAAAGTGGAGATGTTTGCATCTACATATGAAAAATGCTATACTAGTGCTAGAATTAAGCATGAATAAAATTAACAATAAGAATTTAAATTCTCCATGTATTCCCCTTGACTGAGAAGGCTGGAGGAGATGACTTTATAACTTTTTTTAAATGTAAGGTGATTCTTACACAGTGAAACTGAATTGAGCTGTTTCCTGTAGCTGCAATAATTTATTTACTTTTACCAGAGAGATTGTTTAAGAATTATAATAATGCCTATACAATTTCTATATGAAGAGGCATTTTTCATAAGCTATGGATAATATCTGGTCATGACTTGACTGGCGTAGTATATATACAGTGCTTTGGAGGAAAAATGTAGTGTGGTTGACAAGCAATATCCACGGAGACTGTGAAGGTTCAAATAAAAGGCAGATATCCAAAAATAACTAGCAAAATATAGTCATTTGAATCTTCAGATAGAAGTTTATATTCTTTGCTGAAATTTCTTCTCTGATGTCAGCTGAATTACAGAAGCAGGAATTTGACCTTTGATATATATCTTCAGAAAATGACAAAGGGCACTACAAACACATACTGCATTTCATTACCTATGGTTTGACATGTCAAGGCCATCCTACACTGCAAAACAGTACACCGTGCCACGTTTTTGTTGCTTTTGACATCAGTCATATGCAAGTGTATTTTACTATTTCTTTAAATAACAATTCCAAATATAATGCACGCATAAAATTCTGATGCCTACCTGGTTTTGCTGTTGGATTACCTTTTTCATGTCTGACAGCTTCATGCTCTAGACAAAAGAAACACCATTACAAAATTGCCATCATGTTTCTAAAGTGTATTTTGTATGCTTAAGAAGGAATGCTAAGAAGGATTGCATGTATATATTTCAGGAATAAACATTTATTTTCTTTTGCTTCATGCTGTTATTTCAGAAGAAAGCCAAAAGACTAATCACTAAAGGATTATTCACAAAGGGATCTGTCACCAAACAATGACGTTCAGTAGTACTGCACATTGCTCTATAGATACTACTGTTAATGTTTCTAAGGTTTCTAAGAGTTACGCATGTACCTTAAAGAAAAAAAAAGTCAATTAATAGACATGCACCACAATTTCTAAAACTTGATTTATGTCCACTCTCCATCTTTGAAAGGGGAGTAGAGAGCAAACGCAGCAACCGTTCACTTGACCTTTATGTTGTCAAGTCAGAGATACTTCAGCTGAATTCTCAAAGCCTTGAACACATCCTAGTCTGTATGAATACATTATATATCACTGTGGAAAATTAGAAACCTAGCACTGTTTTGTAGGCAGTACACCTTTCTATTTAATACTTTTTACTGGAAATAATGAGAATTTATGTTAGGTTTTTGGAGACAGAAAGGACAACGAAGCTTCATTTTAAAAATAACAGTCTAGTGTTATTTAATTTGTAACAAAGTCACACTTGCTTAAAAGGAAATGAGAAAAACACCACAGCTTTCATAGCATAATTGCAAGTAGACCAAATGCATGCAAATAGGGACCACAGCACCTTTTAGAACTGGATGGTTCTGCTGAGCTTGTTTTAGGTCATGCTGCCCATAATTAAAAAAAAAAATCTGTGCATTTGTTTCTTTTTGATCAAGAAAAATGCAAAGATGGGCTGTAAAGTAGAATATATTCCAAATATGAGCAAGCCTTGACAAAAGGGCAATGTATCTTGGCGCTTCTGCCAATTAAGTGAATTCTTGAACTCCTAGCAACTGTAATGCCAGGGGAAGATAATTCCAGGAAATGCTGAGATGAAGAGGTGATGGGGAATTTTAAAAGGCAAAGAGTTTTATAAAGTGTGAAGTGAAACTTATGTCTCTGAAGAATACTTCTTTTTCCATATCTGGGCTTTTCTTGGGGGTGGGAGTATTTGAGATCACAACTGAGCCTATCTTTTACATTTACAGTTTATCTTTGCGTAATGAAGATAGGAAGATTATACAAAGCTAACAAGAAGGCTGCATGGTAAGAAAATGCATGAACCAATGCATTTCACTAGTTCTTTTTGACTGAGACAAATTCTAGAGTAAAATATGTTGTGTTGTGGCAATCTCTCTTTCTTCCTTTAATTCAGCAGAAGTATCCATTCAACCTGGCTGGCTGTTAAGAGCAATTCATTTAAAAGCTTGTCACTCCTGTGTTAATTTTTTGTTGAAATTTGTGATATGGAAAACATAGAATAAGTTTACTGCTGTTCTGGAGCATTTGGTTATAGCAAATGGAGTGGACTACATGCTAACATACAACATGTTAAACAAAAATAATGGAAGGCATCGGGTAAAGACTGCACAGTTTTAAGCAAAATTGCAAGTTACTATGGGAGAGCTGCAATATGTTAAAAACAGGAAAGCCACACATATCCCGCTATATTACAGGAATTTTCTGATCAAGGTAGGTACCACGTACTTGCTGGTTTTGACTGGACTACAGAAGACAAGAGAAAGTAAATTGTAACATGTAGATGTAAAGAGAAAACAGATCCTAAACTTTCTAAGATTCAAATACTTTTGCGGTACTCAGCTCTGATCTTTTTTTTTTTTTTAACTTCCCTAACCCATGTAAAGACACACAGCATTCAGGTGCCTAAACTGTAGATCGATTCTAATGCTTAGACTGTTGCAAGTCTTCCTAGCTACCTGCCCCCACCGAAATAATGAAGTATCCTGGCATTTAAGACAGTAATGAAATCATGTGAATGAGAAAAAATACCAGCCAATGGATAATTGAAATTTCTGGGTGTGATTCAATTGACTTGTAACATTGAGAACTCCGGTCTAACTCTAAGCTTATTATGGATAACTCCTTTTAATCAAAGAAAAGCAATAATCAACTCAGAAGGATAGTTCTTATCACTATTAAATATTTGTTCAATAAAAATGGGATGACTTACCCACTGTTTCAAGTCTTCAAGTTTAAAGCTCAATAGGTACTGATTGGAAAGCTTACAAGTTAATTTTATAGCAATTTATGTTTGGCCAACTTGACTTGATTTTCAGTTTGGTTGCAATAAACATGAAAAAGACTGGCCAAAAAATCTGAAGCACCAAAGTTGAGATTTCAACTCTGGTTGAAGCAAAGTAAGTCATGAGATTTCTGGAAGTTTTGTTTCCAGTCACTGAGAATATATATGTATGAAAACATTTGTGATAGTTTGAAACATGTAGTTTTCTTCAAAATTAAGCTTATCTGAACTTAAAAAATGTGAATTTAGGAGTGAAAAACCTGTAGATTCAAAGATGTCATTTCTCCTTCCCTCGAATTGTTTGCTAGCTCACTAAACATCAGTGAGAAATATACTGCAGTATTTTGCAGTAACTTCTTCAACTTAAATATAATTTACATGGGATTGAACAACCTACAGCAGTTTAAGATTAGATAAAAAATACCAAAAACTATTTTTACTGGCTATATGTATAAATATAATAGCACTTTATAATAAAAGAATAGATTAACATGTGAGTTCTTATAGAAAGTAACATAAATTCACAAACAATATGAACCCTCACATTTCATTTGAGTGTTCATAGACAGAGCGCATTACTATTCTGTACAGCATCTGTACAGTACTCAAAAGAAGGAAAATCATACATTATATAAGAATAGAAATGAGGTGGCAACATCACAATTCAGTTCAAGACAATAGTATTTTATTTAATAAAAAATTCATCATCACCATCATCATCATGAAATCATATTATGGTCTGATGATCTGGCATCATTGTCCATGATTTGGTTATCCTTCATTTTATATCTGGTTTGAGGCTTTGGTAGAAATCAAGAGGTTGATACTAAAGGAAGCCTTCAGATGGCTACAAACCATTGATGAGAGATGATAAATGATGATGAGAATGTTGCAATCCCTGAAGTGATTCTGCTTCCATAGTAATCAGTGTTAATTGAATATTTTCCATCTGCATTATTGTTAAACAATACACATGGCTAAATCATAGAAGGGACTCAAATATCAAATTCAAAAAAATCAAAAAATTTTGAATCTGTCCTGTGAGAAAGCCAGTTTAAGAACTAATCAAGTTCTACCCTGAACTAATTCATCCTTCTGCCACACTCCCTTCTTGTGCACTGCTCCCTGTGTTGTGTCACAGGCATTACTAGCAGAAATGTGCTGTAAAATTAGTTGCTGGAAAGATCTGAGTTAAAGGAAAGAAGGAAGGGAAAGTAGCAATGTGTTACAAGGGTATTTGGGATCATTTCAGACATCTGATTTAAAGCTCCATCTCCCTTTACCAGCCTAGCTCTGGCACAGAGGCAGGGACAAGTAGTCCAGACCTTAAACATCCTAACCTGGCTTCATCATCCAAAAGGAAGTACTATGTCCTCCACTGCAATGCTGCTGACTTTGCTCTAAGTGTTATCAGCCACATATTTCAAAATAACTGCAATTCAAATGTACTACAATAGAGAGGTCCTGAATAGTATTTACCCCATCCCCTAAACTATGAAGAATGACTTGTTCCTACCTGATTTCTCAGCCGGAGCTCGGTGAGGGTTCTGCTGTTTAGTTTTCTCATCTGTATTGTGAAAGCAGCATTAAAATTAGAAATTTTTACTATGTTAACAAAGGTGCATGTAACTGGAAAAATGTTTCTAAATACATAGTCTTTTAACATACAGTCCACAGAGAAAAAATAAATGCATGCTTTTAGCAACAGCACTTCATTGCAGCACTGTAGAAATTACACACATTTTAAATTCAGACTGCACGGGGGGATCAAATTCCATAAACGAACAAATTACTGTACCAAATGTCTTAGCCTCCAGAAAATAGCCACAAACTTGGTAGTGTCTTTCAGGTAGCCACTCAGGCAGAAACTGTACTTCTAATGATCCTGTTATGCAGTTGTGACAACTTTGTGGGTATCAACATGTTGAACTCCTAAATTCAGCCACTAGGTATATATATATTTTTATATACATATACACACACAAATACATACATACATATATATGGATTACATATATATATATATTTGTATATGTTTGCACATATATATATGTAGATAAAATATATGTATAATCTTGATACCTTCTGCTCAGATAGTGCGTAGTCACCAATATTTTCAGACTTATCCATGTGTGTCTACTCTCTGTGGCCCAGCCCGTGGTCCCGTTCAGTGATGTGGCTCCATGGTGGGGTGATGTGACAGCAACTAGGCCTGGGGAGTTTCTTTTGCCCCTGAGGAGGCCAGTGGATCCAGCCTCAGGCAGGGCACAGGTAGGGCTGTTCTTGCTGAACTTGTGGCTTCTCTTAAATGCCTGATGGGTGGGAACTGCAAAGTCTTTTGGCAGACTCCCACGCTGCCCAGCGTGGCTGACTTTAACTCCTTGCTTCTTGATCTTTTCTTGGCTCTTATTTCCCTTTTTTCCCTCAACTGAGCTCAAACCTTCTCCCCACCTTTCAACATTCACATACATCACCACTTTTCTTTTTAACTGAATTTAAAGCACGTTCAGCATGTATTTCCGTTTCCTCCCGCTGATAGAGGCAGTTTACAGTTACATGCCTGGGGCTCATTGCCTTGTCCCAAGACTTCTGCTGGGCACCAGATTCAAAGTGACACTGGCNTGTATTTCCATTTCCTCCCGCTGATAGAGGCAGATAGAGCCCCATGCCTGGGGCTCATTGCCTTGTCCCAAGACTTCTGCTGGGCACCAGATTCAAAGTGACACTGGCAGGGTGGAGGTCAGGCTGGGTAGGGATGGCTTGTCCCCTGAAGTCATCCGACTTAACTGAGCACCAGCTCGCTAGAAACCCTCCTGGCCAGCCTGCCTGAAGATGCACAGTGAGCTGCTCAGCTCCTGCATATGAGTTAAGTTTCCAGCCTGGAAGTCAAAGATGTTTGTAAATGAGATAATGGAGAGAGGTGCTGGGAACTGGATGAGTGGCTGAGACCATCTGTACGTCAGCAGATGATCAGTCTTCCTGTTGCAGCACCTACTCTCTCAAAGGGTAAATCTCAAAGACTGCTGCTTCCTTAGTGGGGGCTACTGCTCTGGAAATCAAGTGTCCAGACTAGAATCCTTAACCCTAATCTGGACTTTCACTAAACATGCAGGTAGTAGCATATTTAGAAAGCGGTTTATTGAGCGGTCTCAGCATATGTGGCATTTCCTTCAAATTTAGCTTGTAACTTCCAGAGAACTTCTTGGCGAGAGCAAACAGCAGGTCAACCTCCACAGATTTCTTTCTGTGTCTTTTTCTTTTTTAACTTGCCCCCTTAAATCTCTAGGGATATAAAAAGGTCAAAGTGGCCTAAAAAACCATCTATCATGCCTCACTTGACAGAGGAGCAGTCTCATAGCTACACAGTCCATTTCTCATCCATAACAATGGCAACTTACGGCAAAGCAAGAGTGCAAGCACGGACATGAAGCAAAAAATAAGAGTGGTTTGTGAGTTTTTTTTTCAGTTTGTTTCTGAAAAGAAATTATTATTAATGGCAGAAAATACAGGGAGGTAAAAATCTCCATTGGTATTGATCTCTTTTTTTTTCCTTTGGAAATAAAATATAGCTCTGAATCTCTGTGCTTTTAAGTTGTCATCTGGTAGGGGATGATTTAATTTCTCTTCACTTGAATTAACTTTAGGCCTTTTTTTTCCTCCCAAACTAAGCTACTGTTATTTTCAGTTCCTTTTGAGAGCAGTGCATTAAAAGCTCTCATCTCCATTTCACATCTGGCTGTGAAACTAGAAATGTTGTTATAGAACAACCAGGAATCTGAAGAAGCAACCTGATTAGAAAAAGGATCGTGTTTGTACTCTTAGATGAGCTTTAGCACACTGTGAGTGTATCTCATTAGGTTACATTTGGACTTTAAGTTTTTCATGTTGATATTTAAAGAAAAAAAGCTTTTTTTTTTTCCTGATTGCAATTTTTTCAACAGTTACTCTGTAAATCTATCATATGACCCTAAAAGTGAATTGCATGTCTGGTCCATTAAAATGAGAATGTTTGGGACCTCCCTGTCGAAATGAATTCATTTCTGAAGATTTGTTAGCTAGCTCGTCTTTTGATTATGGCAGAGTGTCTCTTGAACAGGGCTGTGGACTTACATTCATCTGAAACAGATGCAGCGATTCTCTGCCATTTTCTTACCTATTCCCCAGCCTAACTGAACAGCAACTGTTGAGAAGCCCACGCCAGGGGGAACACCCTGAAGACTCCTGCTTCTCCTTCCCTCATACTTATCTGGGGACATGACTGCATAGACATTTCTCTCATTTCTAAGCATTGGTTGTAACCAAAAGGGAAGCTTAAAGAATGGATTAGCAAAACCTAAAGACATTAGTCTCTATCAGAAATCTCATTTCAAGAGATTAGGAAGCTTTCCAAAATCATTTAAATTCACCAGAACATCCATATGCAGAAAAGCATTGAAAAAAAAATCCAATAATGTCAAAAACAGGTATTATGGCAACAACAGAAGAAATATTTCAGTTCTTTATTTTTATGATGACTATCTAATTTCTCATTAACTACTTTTCATGTCATGAAGAGATTGTCAAAATATGGAATATTTATGCATAAGTTCAATTTTTTTTGTGTGAGTATTTCTGAGAATTTCAGGCTTTGTTTTGATTTTGAATAAGGCCAAAATATAAAGTCCTGAAATATTTCATTGGAGAGACTTTCTTTCCTCTGCAGAGTTCCAGTGCAGCACTCTGAGCATTAATATTCATTTTTGCTCTGATGTATCTAATTTAAATAGAGAAAAAAAATAAAGCTGCAAATGGATTTCTCTGTGTTTCAGAAGAATTACTGGAATTAATTCTCTTGCTTTACCTGTTCCGACACATACACAAAAGACCCTTTTTAATTTAAAAATTTCTCTATAGGATCAGGAATTTCCAAAATTCTTTGCCTTCTCACTCATGTGATAAATGTTAATCTGATGGCAGGAAGTATAGGAATAATAGCTTGAAGCTCCTGTGAAGCAAGGTGAGAAAGGAGTCTTTTGCTTTGCGCAGAGTGAGAGCTTTATAATTCAGTGTGCTAACTCAAGAGCCTCCTCGACACACAGCAGGAAGAAGAACTATTGCCACCAATGCTTGCAAATTAACATTTCCAATCATCAACTGAAACTGAAAACAGACATTGCTTTCCAAAGCAACCACTAATCACTGGAGAAAAGGTCTAAAGTAAATTTAGCCAGACTCTATTTTTTAAATTTAGTTCTATTTTATTATTATTATTTCAAGCATTTAAATTCCACAGGTTCTAATCTGGAATATACTGTACTTGCCTGATGTACTTGCACTGTGGTAGGATGCCCTAATGCTTGCAAACTCCTTGCCACGGGGATTGGTATATACACTGCTCTCTGCGTGAGATCTGGTGGATCACATAGGCAGTGCTCAGTTTGCCCCAGTCTCTCTTCCTCATTTAGGCTTGGGATAAATTTTCCAAGGGACAATGGGGAGGAACCAAATGCAGCTTCTGCATCTCCGCATGAACTTCATTTTTTGCATAGGAAAAAAATGTTATCCCTCAGAAAATATAACTCAAGAAAAAAAGCACAAGCAAAATAAAAAAGACTGACTTTTCTACTGAAAAAGTAGGCTTCTAAGCAGTTCATCTGACCACTTATTCATGAATGCTTCATTTTCATGTAAATCTTGGTCTTCTGCAAGCAGCAGCCTCATCAGCAAAGGTTGAAGGGACACTGTTATCTGGTTTGCAGCCAGTCAGACCACTCAGAGCCAAGCTTTTGGCTGAGTTTCTATAAAAATATCCTCTTCGCGTCATTTCTTCATATCAGGCCAAACTCCTCACCAAGTCATGGTCCAATCTGACTCACTGCAGCCACTTGCAGCTGAATATTACTTACAACTTACGTGAGCGCAGAGACTAGCCAAGAAATTGAGCCGTTTTAGCTGCTCAACTCCTGTTTTTGTTTTGAGACAAAAACTCTAGGCTGGCTCTCTTCAGTCTATGTATCTACATATATAACACAGTGGGATTATATTCCCTCCCTTTTGGGAACTATAGTTATTTCCTGTAACAAGTGTTTGTTTATGGAAAAGGCTGCAATATAATTCCAGACACTTATCTTTGATTTCCAGACAGGCAAACAGTGATACTTTTCTCCACCCTGTAAACTGGGTGTCGCTGATACTTTGTAAGCCATCAATGTTAGAAAGACACAGAAACTGTGAAAAACTGCAAAAGCAGAATCCTCTTAATTAAATTTCACCCTCGTTTTTCCTCCCCTCCCTGCTCTGACAAAGCCACCGACACAAAGCAAAATAAAAAATGTTTAGCGCAAGAAAGTCTCCTAGTTTTACAGATCACAGAGTAACTGGAAATTAAATTACAAAACGCACCTGACTTAGCTTGAGAAATAGTTTTTTCATGTTTAACAGCTTCATGCTCTGCAAATAAGAAGAACCAATATGTTAGAAAGCTTTCTAATTTTTAGACAGCTTAAGAAAAAACTCATTATTAATTTAATAGATGATTGCGTATATTAGAATTCTGCTTAAGAAGAACTTTTTGATACATTTTTTTAATAAAGGAGCTTGATAAAAGACCCTTTTCTTTCCCAAACTTCAAATAATGTAAAAAACCCCTTTTTTCCAACATTTTTATGCAGTTTAAGGAATTGCAAGATTACAGTCTGTGCTTTTAAAATAAATTACATATAATTTCTATAATGGTGAAGAACCTCTATTACTCTTTGCTAAGGAAAATCTCTCCTTCATGTTTATATAAAATATGTGAAAGTATCTTATTGCAACATAATTGGGATACTGTTTCAAACAGAAGACAGAATGAAAGTTCAGTATATTCCACAGAGGAAAAATAGCATTCCATATTCCTCTGTTAGTCTGGAATCACTTGTCTGGAATAGTACTGCTTTTATAGTTGCATTTCGAAGAAGTAAAAATATTTTAAAATTATATATATATGTGCAATATATATAATAAATTTTTTTAAAATATTAAATTTTATTAAAATATAAACTGTATGCAATATTGTGTTATTTAAAAAGAGTGCTATATCCACAGAACAACATTATGAGATAGAAAAACTCATAGTGAGATAGCAACATTTCAAAGGAAATGTGAAAATATGTTTCATTCTGAGGAAATTGCTTTGTCCAACTATGGTAGCAATTGAGATCTGCAGTAAATCGAGAGGTAAAAACTGAGAGGTAAAAAAAATCTATTGTCTGGATCAGAGACCTCACCAGAGAACACCCTTTTTTGTTGCTGTGTCCATCGGTTTTTTCTAGTGGGATCCAGGCAATGGAGATGCAGGGCAAAGGTAGGTATCATCCCAGCAAGGGAATGGAAAATGATTTCATATACCCTGGAACTCGTGAAGCACATCTGGGTCCTGCATTCCAGACAGTCAATGGAAACCTGGTTCACAAGCCCACAAGCCAGTTTGTCTTGATGAATCTCATCTTTAGTTGTTGAAATTTTGACAATATAAAAACATATCTCCCTCTTAAAAGCAAAAATAACATATTTTCTATTAGCTTTTTACTTACTATGTTCATGATGTTTCTCTACAGCAACTAGAAATAAAGAAAAAGAGCACATTTTAGTATGATTAGAGCTGTAATGCAGGATTTAATGTATTTATTCATGACATCTGTAGTCAGGTAACATAAGCCTTCAGGGATATCTATTTTAAATGTGTAACAGTTAACACAGTCTTTCTTACTTATAGAACCTGCTATCTAACTAAACATCCAACTAAAACACGTCCTTGAGGAAGGCAGTCACCACTTAATAGAAATATCCCTAGGAGGTTCTTCATATCCTGGGTGGGCTGTGTGGTCCTCAATCAAGAGTATTTTTTTCCTGCTAACTACATATCTAACTGAGGGCATCTACACTGCTAAGTGACATGCTTGACCTGAGCCAAGTGGAGTGTCCCTAGCTGGCAGGGCACATTTCGACCATGAGGCGTTCAGTACCAGGCAAAATCAGACAAATAATTGTGGGCTGTGTGTGGAAGAGACATCTAAAGCAATCTAAATCAGACCTGTAAGGGTCCCCAACAATTTAACCTGCTTCAGTAAGGTTAGTGAATTTTAGATTGATCCAATGGCACTCCAAGGAACAGAAGGACATACTTGAAAATACAATTAATTCACTTTTGAAATGAAAGGACCCATTTTCAGAAACTTAGCTGCATAGATTAATGCCATTTCATTTTGTGTCTTTTTCCAGGCAAATTAAGCGAGATAACACAGAAAACTGAACTCATACTTTTTATCGATCATAAGAGAACACATCTCAGCTATAAGATACCCCAAGGAGCTATAGGAGAAATCTCAGGGAACCATCTCAAAAACTGCTACTGGTGCTACAAAAACAAGGGTTCTGCCAATGCCAGCTGTACTTTTCTTCTTGCCTTGTACAAGGCAGATGCTGTTTGGAAGAGAATCGGCACTCTGCCACTTGGCTCTAACAGTCTGCTCTGTGTGAAAGACAGTAACTCCTGCAAAGAGATGCAGCAGTGCAGGGGATGCGCTGTCTTTGGTCCCCAAAACTCTGCTCACAGGACTCTGATCCACCAAGATCCTGATCTCCAACTCAGGACAGTCCACAGGTGTCTTTTTTTCTCCTGTTTTTGTGCCTCAGAGTGTAAAACGAAATGTTTTCACTGTTAAGAAATGTTGGATTCCCTTATACCTTCAGAGAGCTACTTAAAAAAATCCCAAGAGTGATGATTGTTCCCAAATGGAAATGCGCACTCATCTTCCTTGCAAAACTGTCGTTCTGTAATGTAGCTCCCGAAGGCCTACTCACTCACTCCTGCTTTACATCGGGTCTCTATTTGATCCATGTTGTTGCATTTAAAGACATATTGATTGCAGATGGCATGCAGAGCAGAACAGAAATAATGGAACAGTTGGGGAGAGGGTTACAGAAACTAAAAATACAGACTAGATGCATATACTTGCTCCCAAGTGAGGAATTAGAAATAAGCAGCAGAACAAGGATCCTTTGACAAAGGTACATTTGTTATCTTTATGTGCATTAGCAAGCATTCTTGTAATTTTAGGTACAAATATTTTGCTTCAACCTCCCCCAAAACACAAAATAGTTTCACGAATTAGATAAATTCTATTGTAAATAAAGGATTTCCATGAAATGTATTTTTGGAATGGAAATTCACTGGGACAAAGTACCTAGTAAGTTAGAGGCCCATCTGGCTCTAAATTTCAATTTATTACGGGAAATTCATGGTAAGTATAAAAAAATCTTAACTTCACAAACTGATAACTGATATGACTATCAGTGAATACTGTGTTGTGCTAGTGTTGCAGCCAAAACTGTGGAAAACGTGGACAAGGGTAACACAGCTGCCTTCCTAAACTTCAGTAACCAGACTTGGGCTGACTTCTTATTTCTTTCTGCATGAATTCAGGGGAAACTCTCTACATGATTCGTCTTTTCCATCAGGGAAAAAAAACTAAACACAGTAGCTTCACACTTTTTGTTTGTCTGTCTTTAGTGTTTTAAAACAATTTGCAGATGTGAGAGACAGATATTATAAAGAGTCTGCAAATGAATAATGTCTTTATTCATTCATTGCATACCTCTGATCATTATTGGTGATTTTTTGATTTTTTAGAACATTTTCGGATTTTCTACTGTTTTTACTGAGATAATAATTGCACCCATCTATATAGCACCAGTATCCACTCAGAACTTGAATGCTGAGGTTCTTGGTATCAAGCTAAGTGTCTGACCTTTTTGTTTTCCAAGCATAAAATAGAAAATACGTATATAAGACAACCAGAGATATTTCTGTTTTGTATTTTCATGAAAAAAATGAAGACTTCTTAGAATCAAAAGTTTTCATAGGATATATGCATCTATATTCTATCGGAAAAGGAAATGGAGTGAACTTTTGAGAGTTCTACTTATGTTTTGCCAAATCTATATCAATTTTAGTCAGTTCAACATTAAGCCATTTTTCTGATGCATCATATTATCTCATCAAAGATGTAATTCAAATGATGAATACAATAAACGGAACCTTTTACTCTCCATAATACAGATATCTTGATTTTTAGCCCACTCCTTGAAAAAAAAGAAAAAGAAAAAGAAAAAGGAAGAATACAACAGTTAAATGTCAGTGACCCAACTGGACTTTCTTGAACCTATGTATTATATATTAAACAGTATATAACCTAAACAGTAAGAGATGAAAGGCTGGGTTCTCCTGCTCTCATGCTAGTATCACTAGCATCTTGCTTGTATCTTGCACTGAAAGTAAAGCAATTGTGTTCAGATGCAGTCTTCGAATAGTATTTCCTTACAGAGGAAATATTCCTTACCCAGGAAATATGTCCTTACACAGGACAGCTAAGTTGTGGAATTCCCTGCTGCAGGGATACACGGATACTAAAAATTTTCACCATTCCAATAACTGAGTGGACAAACTAGAGGAAACTGTGCAAAAAAGCTAGAAAACACAATTTTTGGCTTAGGAATCCTTGAGCTAAGATCACAGGAGGCTACAAGGTTCTGCTATGCAACCGTTTTATTCCTGTACTCTATCATCTTGATCAATGGTGGAGGCAGGATGTTGTATCAGATGTATCCTTGGTCTCACTTCAAACAATTGTTTTGATATGATTAGCCAAAGTGACTGCTTACTGGCTAAATAATTGTTTGTTTTTTATGTTAAAAATGTATCTTAAATTGTTTAATACTTAAAACATATTAGAAAAGGAGAAGGATCACTTTTGGATCTAGTAAGAGCAGATGGAATTTTGATAAAATAAAGCTACATAAGACCTGAATTTGATGAATGGAAATTATGTAGTTTTATCCCCATTTACTTTTTTTTGTCCTTCTCAATTAATCTTGGTAGTCAAGCTTGATAGCTGTCTTGCTATTTTTCACATTCACCTCAAATTTTCTTTGATTATTTACTGCTATTCTGAATGCCAGAAAGATATTAATTATATGCAGCATATTTTTGTAAATTCTCTTCAGATATGGATTCAGAGAAGAAATCCTCTGGTCTATAGAACCATAAATTGGCAAGGCTAAAAGCAGAACATGCTTTTTTTTATTATAACATGTCTATTTATTTCCATCTGTATAACAGTCATTTGCTACTCAGAAAGCAAATATGTTTGTTAGCAGGAGCATTCTGTAAGAAAAGAGTATGTTGTGCAGAAAATGGAAATAAAACTAGAATCATTTGCTTTAGTGAAGAATAATAGAATAATAATACATGTTATAGCTGCAAAAATATTTTTATTGTGTAGCTTCATGCATATTATAAATAAGGAAGTCTCTTTCAATTAGGCTAAGTACCTCTTATTAAAACAAGCACAAAGAATTTTTAACAGGATTTGGACTGGGCATTAGAGGAATCCAGCCATGACACTGTAACAACAACATTGGTAAAGACATTACAGACCAAAAGGTGTATTGAGATTAACAGGAGTCTTTTCATGAAATTCTCAGGATTTGCCCCTAAAATTTCCAGTTTATACATCATGCACAAAAGGGAAAGACTTAGATTCTCTTATACTGTCATGCTAATCCCATTTGCCCTGAAAATTAACTACAGATAAACTAGCAAATGGGCTTTCAGACAAACTAACATTACTACTTCAAAATTCATTCAGAACACTGCAATCCTTGAGAATTTAAAATGCTGCCTCTTTCTGCTTAATCATCAGTGCATTTTAAATTTGAGGTTCAATGAAATAGTTTTGCCCTAGTCAGGACAATGTTCTTCAAACTGTGGAGAAACAGTGTTCCGAAAAAACAAGCAGAATAAACTATTCTTTTTATTTGGCCAAAACAGATGATCTCAAATGAAAAAAAAACTTTGGAAAAAATATTATAATTAATGCTAATTAACTACCCTGCTCAAGAGCCTCTCCTTTCTGTGAATTTTTTGCCTTCCTGTATAATTCAAGGGAGGCAGTCAAATTTCCTAACGTTTTTTAGAGCAGTAAACTTAACTTAATCCCTCACATCTGCTTGTGTCCTCTTCAAATTTTTCTGGCCATAGATTGTTGTGACAGCCCACTGAGCATCAGAAAGACCACCTGGATGAGCATTTGTGTAATGAAATGGCTCTTCGCAGGAGAGATTGGTTGCAGAAAGATTCCTATGAAAAGCATAGTTTGGGTTTTCTCAGTCTTCAGCTCTACAAGAGGAAATTGCCTTACAGTATATGACCAATAGCTACTGTAGAGCAGGATCAAACTAAGGAAAGAAAGAAGGATGTGCTGGTGGGAGAGCAAGGAGAAGCTGGAGGCGTATGATTATTGTAAAGTTCATTCTTCACAAGATTTGTCCTCACAGAATCTCTTAAATTTCATACTTATATTTCATTTTACTTTTTTTTTTTTAATCTAGCATTCTCTGAGGTATTGTCTCATATGAACAAGGAAGATGATACAAAATACTAAGTTACTAAGTTCCAGGCTGCCTGGAAGGTTTTCAGCAGAGCAGAGAAGTGAACATGAGCTTCCAGCTGGTGCTCTCACTGTTGCATTATTAGCAGGGAGTGTTCACCTTGAGTTGTGTAGCACTGCAGCCTGCCTTGGACCGATGTTTGAGCATGACCCTTTTAACTAATGATGACAATGAGGGTAAACTGTTAAGGTTAAAACCTCCTAAGTGTTGTGGTTTGCCATGGCACTTAATAACTAAACATTGCTCCTAAAACCTGTAACATATACAGCAGACTGATCTTTGTATTAGCACTTTCCATGTGCTGACAGGCTTCTCACAGTTCTTATTTCCATTACTGTAGTACCTTTTTTTCAAGATATCTACCTTATTACAGATAGGATGTTTGTGCCCTTACTGTTTGATTTGCCCTATACTTCATGGATAGTTAATAATGAACTGACTCTTCATTTTGGGAGATTTTACTGTTCTTTAGAATAGTTCCTTTTTTTAAGACTTAGTTCGGACAGTCAATTCTGTCAATACAGTCAATACTTTATATAACTGAGAAAACAAAAAGAAAGCTCAGAGAAGAGGCAAAAGAATAAATAATTATAGCATAGAATAAATAATAATAGAAATAGCAGAGAAGTACATACACTTCCAACATTCCTTAACTACTTTTAATGTGAGGAATTACTTCAGCTTGAATCTGAGATGCAATGCCTGCAGGGAGCATCAGTAAAGATACCAATGATGTTGTCTGTTTCCCAGTTTGTCAGTTATACAGCTAAAATGCACCGAGAAATGTATGTCTTGTTGAAACACAGCGATTTCATACAATAGCAGTAGAAGTTAATGTCTTTAAAGTACTACAAGCCTTAAATTCCCAAGAGGACAAATCTTCATCGATGGAGCTGAAAAGAATACAATTGCAGTCAACTGTAGATGAGGTACATGTGCTGTATTATAAGGCACTTCATCTTTTGGCACGTGTGCTGAAGGGCCTGAAGAACTCCCTCAATAACGTTCTCAGCTCCTGGTGTTTTCATGTGCTCGTCCCTGAAATTGTGTGATGGGAACACATACATCAGGGAGAATATGATAACAAGCCTCTATTTTTAGTAACATCCCGGAGTTAGCTTTATATTTGCATATACCTAAGGCAAAATATAGCCAAACTCAGGCCATGCTTTAGTCCAACACAAATTATTAGCTCTTTAAAGGGTAGCTAAATTAAATTGTGCAGAATAAGATGTGAAAGTTGTTAGAGTGATGATCTAAAAATTCCCAGTGAATTTATACCAAAATGAGCATTGTTCACTGTTCTATATCGATAACCAGAGCCCAACCTCTTACAGTTGTTAATCATTGATATCTGAATCTCTGGTGTAAAACTACATCACTGGGACCAGATTTCATGGAAATACCTTGACTATGCATTTTTGTTGTTAAGACCCTTATTAACTATGAATTGATTTCATATAAGAGTATGAAAGATGGATGACAAAATATTTTCATGTTAATAATTAAATGTAAAATTTCAATTAAGACAAGAATAAGATAACCTTATGGAAAGCTAGAGGAGACACGTTTTAGAGCAGAAATTAGTTGACACTAGGAGTGAAGAACAATGACAAATATTTAGCCTTTGAGAAGGTGAACTTTTCCCAGGGTGTGACCCCAAATTAGTGTGGTGATTAAAACAGAGGGCTAATGACGAGCTTCTAGAGGCAGAACATCCTGAGCCATGTTTGTTCTTCACAACATGCTGCTGCTGACTGTTTTTGCTTTAACTACAACTTTGTAAGAGCATATTTTTGAAAAAGATGTCTGCATAGATAAAAAAAAAAAAAAAAAAAAAGGAAATGAAGATTATCACTCAAGAACAGTTAATTCTGGAATGGCATCCAAGTAGCATACCTCTGAGTATTCATTTGCAACTGCCTTTGCACAGAGCAATAAAGTAATAATTTATTGCTGTGGAAGTGGTTTAGACAATTAGCCATGTGTTATACGGCTATCCAGGTGTCTAGGTATATTATGCTGATTGACAGATGAGAGTGTTGCCAACATGATGCCAATATACATGTATTATACCTAACTCATGGTAACAACACAGACCACCAATTATACAGATCATTCTTTCCTCAGAAATTGCACCTGTTGCATAATCGTTAAAATACAAGCCTAACTCTCCATTTCTTAGTAGCAGGAGAGGAATAAATTACTGTTTTATTTCAAGGGAAGTAAGAATGATTAACACAAGTTGTAATCATAACTGCAATTGAAATGCTAGGCAAGATCTGTATCGCAATGTGTAAATTGCTATGCAGGTTTGCAAATAAGACAGAAATCCTTCTGCAAGTTAAAAGTATACACTGATTTTTTTTCTTTGAATGGATTACAAAAATATAACCAGTGACAAAGTTCAGGTTAAATCCTGCTGAGAAAAAAACCGAGTATTTTTTCAGAACATTCACATAAGTTAGCAGCATTAGTCTTACGCACCTTGAGCACGCTTAAAAAACAGGTGCTAGGGAGCCAAACATAGATTTTCAGGTTAATGCTAAGCATTTAGGATAACATTTGAATTTGTGCCTCCATCTAAATACAGTGAGAGTCGATATTTGACCAAGTATTAAGATTTATAAATGACTGCCTAGTTTTGTTCATCTTTCCTCTCTTTTGCTATCATGTTCTTAAAAGAGAAAAAAGCATACATATTTTTCAAATATGTAAAAGGTTTTGGAAGGCTTTTAAAAATAATCAACAGTATACTATCCCTACTGTCACTGCAATTAGTTTTCTGCTTTTGTTAATCAAGATTTTTACCGTGGTCTCTATTTCTCCTTAATTGGGAACTTTCTGTTTAACTAATCCAAATATATCTACTATACTTAATTAGATCTGCTCGGTGTGAATGGGAGAGTGAATCTCACCAAAAAATCAAAAAGTTTCTTCCTTGTTATAGACAATTCATAAATATAGGTAACTCCTTAGAGGGATTCATTACATGGGATATAGATATGTAAGACAGATTAATCACTCTCTGCAGATGCTTATTTCTCTCTATTAACTCTTAAGGGAGACTAAGGCAAATAGCTTCAACTTAGCTAGCGTTAGACATTTAAACATGTATAAGACAACTTCTTAATGTTTATTTCATCTGAAGCTCTCAAAAGTGTTTTGAAATGGCAAATTTAGTGAAAATGCAGCATCCGGTTTTGTCTTGAAGCCCAGCACACTCACATTCTTTTGTCTATTTTTCTGTTTACATCAAATGGGTACTCTGGGGGCTCTAGTGTGGTCATGTCCTTCTTGACATATCTGAACCATGGGAAGTACTTGAGCCTGATTCCTCAAGCTATGACCATCTCTTAACAGAAATTGCATATTTGATCATTGTCTCACATAACCCTATAACATTATTTATTCATAACATTTTCAGAAAGTGGAGATATGGTAAAAAAAAGTTCAAATGAACTGCAATAATTGATGTAGACTTTTCATAGCACTTTGTATTTTCCATGCAGATTCTACCTTCGTAAACATTCTTTGAACATGTCTGGCTTTTGCTGTTTCAGCGTGAAATTCAAAGCTTCATGATTTTTTCAAATATGTAATCACAGTTATCTATTAATGCAAAAATATCTTTAGGGAGGAGTACATTTGCTTTGCAGAATACCTAGTCTGTGGCTTAAGCCTCCTGTAAAATGCTCCTCAGTCATATAAAGACAGCAATATATTGCCTAAGATTGCTTTAGACTGATCGTGTTAACTCTCTGTTCATAGATCCTTTGGGCTCCATCTCGTGGATAGCTCAGTAGCTGCTACCTCTTGAAAGAGTCCTGCTTTAAGGTGGGTGTCAAAATATCACTGCTAATTTAAAAATGGTGGTATATATGTGAGTTGAAATGGTGATGCGCACTACTTTAAAAAATGTTTTTAAAGGGCATTTTTTCCTATACCTTAGGAATTTAAGAGAAACTTGCTGGAGTGAAAATTGTAAACTAAAATCAAGCTATCATGATGGCTGCTGTTGGAAGGCAGCTGTTAGACTACTGTTAGGCTGGCATAAAATATATTTTCTCTGACTAACAAGCCCAGTTCCTGTAGCCTCTCCTCATAGCTTCATTTAAGTCTGGTCCTATTCACTTTAACCAAATTACTCATAAAATTTAGCAGAGAAAAGTGTGCATGTGGGTCACACAGTCACTCCTGAATCAGTATGGTGCAGATAAGTACTTAGGGTAGGCAAGCTTTCGAAAGACTGACCTGAGAAGACAACTTTCTAAGCTTGTTAAGTTTGGATGACACCTCCATCTCAGCCTATGACCTCTTTAGTCAGAAATCTATGAAATATGGGAGCTATGAACTGAGTTCTCCATTTTATGGAGAACTAGAAAACCTTGAAATGGACTTTAATCTAGGCCCATAACACATTAAGCATTTTTGGAACTCTCTGTAGTGATGACATATTTTTTGGAAATATAAAGCTAATGTTTCGGTTTAATGTATTCTTAACATAATTTTCTTTTAAAATGGCATTTTAAATTACAAAATGTTAACATATGTAGTTATTATGGCTCTGTTTATCATATTAGATTCTTTTCTATAGAGAATTCAAGTGAAATCTGTAAAATTCACATAGCCTTGAAATTTTTAAGATACTGCATATATATTCTAAGAGGAATTCTCTGTCATCACTAATGCTAGTGATTTGTTTCATAGCGACCATTAAAAGACTGCTGGATTTGAAGAGGTACTCAGGAGCTGATGGGTTTTATCTCACATCACCAATACCTAGGTCTATTTTAATTCACTTAAAATGCTGCTTGCAATGCTCTGAATTATGAGCAAGAATTAATTTTTTTCACGTGCTTGCAATAAAATTTGCCTGTGGGGATTTTAGGAAGTTCTTTCTCATGAAAAGGGTTGCTATCTCTCGCCCTTTAGAAAATGACAACTTTTTATATATTCTTGTGACAGCTCCTCTATCTCACGTGTGTTGAAATAAGGCATGACATGACGCTGGGAGCTGAAGCTGACTTTATTTTCTAGGACTTGGGTCACGAAGTCTTAGAGAACTAACCTTTCAAATAGAAATGGCTAATGCATCATTTTTATGCATAGATGGTGCCTAACAATTCCTCGTTAGTATTACTTATGCTTGGAGGAATCAATGAAATGCTCTCTCCAGCTTAATTTGCTTCTTTTCTTTCTCTTCCAAATTCCTTCATATCTGATTTATGCTGTATAGAGAATGTACCATCAATAGAAAATGTCATTCCGTCTTCATCTGTTCTCTTTTTATGACGGCTTGTCACTCTGCATTGCTCATTACTCTTGCTTTTATAAATGAGGGGTGTGTATTTGAATAAGAAGGAATAATTGGAGACAGCCTCCTATACAGGGCAGCACCTATGTACAGCATGATTTGCCTGAGAAATGATAAAGTGCTATTTGAACTTGTTCATGCTGCTGTCACAACACACTCTGGATAATGAGCCTGACCATTTAGAGCAATGGCCGGCCACTTCTGTGGTCTTTGCCAACGAAGTGAAAAATATCGTACCCTTAAGCAAAACCAGCAAATGTTGCACATTTATCACCAGTTGGATATGTACACATCCAGTCAGGATCAATTTGCGCTAATGATCAAAAATAAATAATTAAATGAAAACTCATACCCAGTCACTCACATGCAATATTTTCTGCGTGGGGCATACAAAAGATGTGAAGCTAAATGTGAAAGCTAAAGAACGACATGTCAGTTTTCAGGAAGAGCCTGTTTTGTTTCTTTCAGTTGCCCATTTTATTGGATTTCTGCTGAAGACGAGCAGCTCACTGAGTGGCCACGTTTCCATAGTTACTGGAAGATATCAGGACCAGACTGTTCATTCAGTACTATCACTTCTTACCTCACTGATAATGTTACTTATAACCTTAGAAAACCAGAGGGAGGTTTAACTCAAGAGTAACTAAAACTGTGGTATTAGAAAAATGACCAAAGCTGACTTTTTCTTCAACCCATACATCTATGTTTCTGTGAAGCTGGTGGCAACTTCCAGCATGAAGTACACCTTGCCTTGAGCCGGGTGCTTGAAAGCACTTGTTTGTGAAATCACCTTAATAAAATAAGGAGTGAAAGAAGGTGAATTTTTAATCAGAAAATATATAAGAAGGGAAATTAAATGGAAAGAAGTCCTTGCAACTTCAAATATTCATTAAACATGCACTTTTTTTGTTGTTGTTGAGGAAGATTAAGAGGAGAAAAAAATCCTAATGCATGAAGAAATGAACTAAGGAAAATCAGCAGGAATGTCAAACAACGTATCTATGTAAATGAATGAACCTATAACTTTTAGCAAGGCTCGCTGCAATAGCACTTTTCCACAGTTAGCAATTACCTCATTCCTTTCTTTCCACTGTGGATGCAACTATTCATGTGTTCAGTTCAAAAGTGTGACCCCAGCAAATATTTTGATGTCTGAGAACCAATGGCTGTGAACTGGACTGTCCGTTTTCTGATCATCCCTGCTTCATGGGCTACCTTTCATGGCTCTGTTGACGTAAACTAATCTTTGGGTAAAATATCCTTCTTGATACCTATTAAGCTTTTTTGTTTGTTTGTTTGTTTTTGTTAATAACCAAAACGAATTTTTTAATTCCATTAAACACATGAGGTGAAATTTTAGCTCCAGTGGAGTGAATTGGAATATTGCCAGTAACATCAGAAGAGCCAAGTTTTCACTCATGAGCTGTTAATACAGTTGAGACTATCATTTTTTTTTTCCAGTTCAGTTAACAACTCTGTATAGGGATAACAGGAAAAAAAATAGCAGGATTAGAAATCACGTCATGAATAGACAGTAAAGGCTGACTCCATTGTTCTATGGTATGAATCACAGGAGTTTTAAAGTTTGAAATGTCAAAAGAAAAAAAAAAGTAAATTTCAGAATTAAATAGCTAGTTTTGATCTCATTTAGTCAGTACCAAATCTCAAACAAGCATCTGAAATCTTTGGTAAAATTCCATCATTGTTCCCAATTTAAGGAGTAACATATGGCTCATGAACCAATATGCTATCATAATGTTAAATATATTAAAGAAAAATGCTAATACTTCATTCTTTTTTTTTCAGTTGAAATATGAGTTATATTTAGGGTCTGATAATCATACTGTATTATCTTAAACGATTTCACATAATATTTTAGGTTCTGACTGAGAGTAGATTTTTATACCGAATACTGAACTGTTAAAATACCTAAAGAATGACTTCAACAAAGCTTACATTCATGTTCCACGCATATCCGAAAAGAGGAAATGAATGTAGCTAGGAAAGCACATTCTGCAGAGCAAACCATTAGGTCAGCATGCATGGTACCCAGGAAGGTTTGTTCTCTTTGCCAAATTCTAGCATGCTAACAAAAGCCTTTCATTTTCTTCCCAATCAGAAAGATGAAGTATCTGATATGGGACTCTGTTGGCCTGCAGTAAAAAGGAGCTAATGACACTGGAAATGACAATAGTGTTATCATAGTAGACTAGATAAAGCCGGCTGATGGTGTGGCAGGTGGTGTGTGTCATCACAGTTGTATCAGACAGAGAAAGAAACATTTCTCACAGCAGTTACAGCCTGAAAGACACTTCAGTCAAGTGAAAATAATTGATTTACCTTTCTTCTCCTCTTCCTTTTTCACCACAGCTGAAATGGAAACAAAAATACCATTTTTTCATATCTACAGTTAATGAAGTGTAATATTAGCAAGAACAATTTAAATCTCTATACACAAGCCTTTCATGTAGGTATCTCAGAACATACATATGTTACGAAATAAAGTCATTACATTTCTTTGCCAGGTGATGAAATTGATGATTAGAAAGATGAAGCATTTCTTCACAGTCACCTAGCTCTGCTATTGATATAACAGAGAAGAGAGCAAAATCCAGCTTTCTGATTCTCACATTTAACTTTAGTCACAAACTCATCTTTCTTCACAGGCACTTATGTTTAGATAGAGGCACAGAATGATTTTTTTTAAATAATAAGTAATTACAAAAAATAATAAGTAATTACAATGGTGAATAGTTAGGAATAGGAAGAGGGGAAGGGGAGACTAGAGGAAGGTTACAGAAGTAACTGTTTTAGAGTTATGTTCTTTTTTATCTTTAAGGCTCATAGAAGTAAGTAAATAAATAAATAAAACCAAAAGAAGAACAATAACAACAGAAACGATGAAGAAGAACACCTGAAGTCACATGTAAGTATCTAACCCTCTAATACGGCGAACTGCGAGATCTGGCCACACAACCATCCCACCTCCCTGTCCCACCATAAAGTTTCTGGAAAGGAAGACTGGATACACAAGCTAGAAGGAACCTGTTCTGTACTCCAGTTCGTCTGGGAACAAGGACCCCAGAGCAAGCTGTGGTGTGAAACCAGTATTCAATCTCTAGAGACGGCTTAAAATTCCTCCAGAATCTCAATGTGGGGTTCCAATAAACCGTTGCCTGCAGCAGCAAAGGATACTGTGGAAATGCATCCCTGTTTCATCAAAAGAATTGACATGATGACTTACTGGGAGATCTGTACCTAAACACCTGAATTTGCAGATTACTTCTGCAATCCTAATAGAGCTGAGCCAAATTCATACCTCCGTGTTCTTGAAATCCATGTACTACCCATTCTCCTCTGTACATTTGTAGGAATGAGACTTCTAAAAATGTAGCTACAGATGCCACTTTCTTTCAGAAGATGTCTGCTAGAAGTAGTGGCATGAGCTCCTCTGTCTTAGTACAGAACTTCTAGCATTTTCTGGCAAAAGAAATCAGAGGGGTTCAAAATCAGAGCCTGCATTTCCCAGTAAAAATGCTAGCACCGAGCTGCCCATATGACTGGACCTGTTGTGGTATAGAAACTGGAAAGGAAACATGCAGAAGCAAACTTTCCCTTTGAAGATGATGCAGGAAAGAAATCCAGAGTTATGAAGCCAAAGGAGGGAGTGGGCACAGCCTCATATGTCTGCACTTTGAGTTGAGTTGTTGCTGCTGATTCCTGCTTCTTCAGAATTCTTAACATGAAAATTCCTTTGGTGCATTAGCACATTTGGGTAAAAGATACTGAAAATGAAGAAGTTCAACTATTGTCATTGATATGACCCGAGGGTGGGAAAATCATATTTCAAATATTGTTCATGATTTCTAGGTATTACCCTCATTTGAGAATAAAATATATTTTTTGTTTAGTATCTCAGAGATATGTCCAGTAGGGGAAAACGTGTTTCATGCCTAGAGTTAGTAGAGAGAGGCACAGTGTGTCCAGGAGCTGGTCCGCTTTGCAATCAGTTTGTTTTCATAGCATATCAAAACAGTGTATATTTTTAATACGTGTGTATTTTGATATACACATGTATATCAAAACAGTGAAGAATGAGATCTGTGTTTTTCGTAGGAGTATTATTACAGAGGGAGTTTGACATTCTTCCCCGCCCCCAGAAGGTAGAAGTCTCAGTGGCTTTCAGACGCCGCACGAAGTGCATTGATCGAATGCCCAAATTAGCAGGAATTCCAGATATGCAGACTGAGCAGAATTTACCAGCTACTGTGCAGTGCACTTCTGGGGTCTTCCTGACCCACCACGCTTCTGATCCTGAGAAGAGCACAGGCAGAGGTCCATCCACACCCACCACTGCACATATGACTAGCAAAATTCTCTCTTACACACGGAATGAAATATTATTATGCCTTTGTCCTCTATTGTTAAATCTGTTTGGATTTTCACTTTGACCACTATTTTTCTGATGGCATATAGTTCAGATGTTAGGAGAAAGAGGAGACCTCATTCTGACTACTGTTGCCAATAGCATTGCTCCGCTCAAATGCTGTTATTCAAACTTAAAATGACAAGGAACAAATGAAAAAGAACACAAAGATCATCATTTACATTGCTCTCTCAAAAGCTAAGCAATGTGTTTATATTTGAAATGCAACAAAAAGATGGGTAGATTACCCAAAGAATTTGATCTGCATTTGACAAAAAGCCACTTTTCCTGCTGAGTAGAAATCTCGGCTAGGCAGCGAAGGACATATTAAACAAAATAGAATTATGAACNTCAAAAGCTGAGTAATGTATTTGAAATGCAACAAAAAGAGGGGTAGATTATCCAAAGAATTTGGTCTGCATTTGACAAAAAGCCACATTTCCTGCTGAGTAGAAATCTCGGCTAGGCAGCGAAGGACATTAAACAAAATAGAATTATGAACTAGAAATTGTGATGCCCAGTTATTATGCTCTTAACTCCTTTTTTCTTCATAATGTGGAGAAAGACCAAATTCCTACTATTCAGATAGGATTACCTTAGTAGTCTTTAATCACAGTGACTCCAATCAGACACCTATTTAGGTTTTTCCTAGACTTTTTCTAAATCCAAACCAGTTATTGGCAGATAATATAGCAAAATAGGTTTATCAAGGATACAAATCCTATTCTCAGGAATAATGAATCCAGATTAACTGCTACTCTGGAGAACAGAATTGAGCATCATAATTTTTTACATTTTTTGGGGGGGAGGAGGGTTAGAAAATAATAATTATTTACAAGTGGTGGAGATTTTTTGGTGGGAAAATAAATTTCCAGCACTGGAAATTTTGCAGAAGTGTCTAAACACAGTAAATATTTTCTTGGAGAAAAGAATATTTCAAGTTTAGAATGATTGTGCTGCTCTTAATGGGGATCACCAGCAGTGCTTTAATTCCACAGGTACTAACACCTTGGAGGTATATTTTTTTCTGAACTAGTTAGTTACGAAATAGAAACATTTTGAAACCTTGAAAATGCCTGTGGCATAATAAAACCATTTCCTATGGTTTTCCTGGTGGTCTCACCCATCATCAGTCAGGTTCACATACCTTTAAAGCTCAGCAGTTGGTAGCAGCAGATGCTTCAGAAGGCAGTTTGAAAACGGTCAATAAGCAAGTATTTCTTCCACAAATTATCCTTTTTTTTTTTTTTTAAATTATATGAAGAATTTGAAGCCTGGGGCAAAAGTTTAACTTCCTTTCTAAATATGCAAAAATTAATTATGGAAACTTCAGCTAACCTGGATTTCCATATAAACATCCAGTTCCTCTGTGATTTTTTTCTAAAGAGTCCTTGACTTAGATTTGTCTTTTCAGACTTATATTATTCATGTTTATATCATGTTAATTAATTTTGAAGGCAATCTGAATATCTCCTATTTTTTCTTCTAAGAGTGAACCGTGGCTGTTCTTTCCTAGCCTACTCCAATGCTACATTAACTTTGAGGATTTTGTATATAGCACTCCAGAGAAGATACGTTTCATTTATACAAAAACATAAGCATATTATATGCACTTTATTTTACATATGGAGTCAAGTTCTTCATTGATCTGTCTGTAGTAATATTTAGGTCCTTTCCCAAGTTTATATAACCAACTCAGAGCCATATTCTTCTTCAATATTTTCCCTCTGATATATTTTCCATTCCATTTGGTGCCACAGTATTTTCTTTGTCATCACGATGTCCACTCACCTCATCTATTTCAGTGCATCACAGTCCCTTATGATCCTGAACTCTTTAACTAATCTTATGTCAGCTGAAAATTTTACTACATTACTATTTTCACCTTTTCCTGTTAATTAAGGAATATAACAAGAGTCCAGCATGGAACTATACAAGATTATTCCATAAACTAGCTGCAAAATGAATCATTTTATTTGTCTTTCCTAATCCTAATTGATCCCTTTAAAACTATCTCTAAAAACCTGTTTTTAGCTGAAGTCAGTGGAAGTTTTGACTGAGTGATTTTATTTACTATTGTTATACCTACAATATGGTAAGAGAAGACAAAGTGCAGACTCATCCAGTGGCAGGTACCCTATGATAACTATTCAAATGCATGCTGTTATGCTGAAGTAAAAACTGTCTGATGTAGGCAGCTCCAGCAAAGCAGCTGGCATTCACTATGTTCGTACTGTTTTTGCTCATCTCACCATCACTTGTCCATCTGCTCATAGCCTGAGAAGGAGGTATGATTTTACATATTTAAGAAATATATAAAGTGATCTTTTCCTCTTAGGTCTTCCTAATAGATATTTTTATCTATCTCTTTCATTGTTTCTGAGTGCAGAATTTCTCTTATCCATGTCAAGAGAAATTTCAACCATGCAAAGAGCCAGAGCAACAATGAGGAGAACTTAGCCTTTTACACTGGTTGGAGAATCAGTATTTAAAATGAGTTTCATAAAACAGAAGGAAACACTTTTCCTGCCCTTTTCCCCCTGTTGTTCCGGTTTTAATGAATAGCTTTGGAGAAATAGCTTCTAATTTGATTACCTTCATGTATTTTATTATTAATAGCCAAGGAATATGCTGCAGCTGAACTCCCCTGCATAACCTGACTGTCCTTTTTTTGTTCTAATTTATAGGATCTAGCTGTCAAATCTACTAATAAAATTTTCATTGACTAGATCTGCAAAAAAGTGACAATATTTTCTTCCTCATTGTACTTAAACCCAGCAATTCATTAATAAGAATACACAAGCACATTGTCTTCATACAGGTGTACTAATTCTGCATCAGCACAGACTATTTTGCTCCCAATTCTACTTTTATTTCAGGGATTTGGTCTATGAATGTATATGAATTAACCTCATGGACACCCGTGGTTTTTGAGAAAAAGGAAAAGGCACTGCATTTCTTCCCTTAAGACACTTGCACAGCAGGCAGCTTTAGTGGCCCTCAAAGCATAGCACTCACCAGTGTCAAAAAAGTCCAAGGAGTCGTGGCTAGACCTTGCACTGGCCAGAGTTATCTGGGCTTCCTTTATCTCCTCAGGCTGAAAGGATGCAAATATCTTTCTCTCAACTTTTCAGAAAGATTACCCAAAGTATAAGGTATTCTTGAGATATTATTTTTTTCCCACACCGATTCAATGCAGAAAAGAGTGTAGCACTCTTAAGAGCAGAGAATGGCAGTAAATCTGAAGGATTCTGACTCTGACCCATGCAGTGAGAAGCAGACTGTCCCAGTCTCAGAAAGACCTGATTTCTGGTCTCAAATGTAATGTGAAGCAAATCATCTTATGTAACTAGAATTGTGGTTTATTGCATAAGGATGCATGAATACATTAATACATATGTATTCAGATCTTTCAGATTACAGTTACAGAGAGCTGAAAGAAGCAATATTTATCAGTCTCTGCCTCTGAGAAATACGATAAGTGTCAGTGGGCATACTGCCATTTACTAACATGTTCTGACTTCTGCCTACATATTTCTGTATGCATACATATACATGCTATTTACTATTTGGTGTGAATAAATTTCCTTTAAATAACGATAAAAATAACAAGGACAAAGTTGCACATAATAATAAATTTGCTGTAACTGTAATGTATAGGACCTGTTTTTCTTAATTAAAACTCTAGAACCTTACTTTTATAAAATGGTACTCTTTCACATTATGTATTTCATTGCCATTCTTTTGTTTTCCTATTTTCTAATGTTTTCATAGCTACATGCTGAATCAAAATGCAAATTGTATACCTCCCAGTATGTTTCAGTCTTCTGTCACTTGTTGGTGTCTGATTTTTAACGTTCTGATGTTTCCTTGAAGTATTTGGTATGGGCAACGTTCAGCAATCATGATTGTAATGGATGGACCACTCGAAGATGCTGCCACTGCATTTTTTATGTGCCTAATACATTCACCATACAGTAGGGTTCTGCATTATTCAGGATTTTCGATTGTAAGTCCAAGCTTGCGCAAGCTCAACTCCCATATTTCAAAAATGTGTTTTCCAAGCATAGCAGGTTTTATTGTGGTCACTTCTATTACGGATCTGATTTATACTGGATTTGACAGATCTATTTAAGGCGGCAAGTGCTACTCAAACAATTGCTGTTTTTCAAAGTGCTTTTTTTGCTAAAATGAGATGGCCATTAAAAGAACTTCCTGTATACTCTCGACGGGCTAAAGAGAGAACTGGTGCTCATAAAGGTGACCTTCTGTTTGCAATTCCTTACAGGGCAGTGGCCACAAAATTTCTGGAACACTTTTCCCTACAGAGGCTTTTTTCAAGCTGTCTGCCTGATCTATGTGACGTGTCACTTATCATTGTTAAAAAAGAGAGGTTTAATGAAGCACAGCATCCCACACGGATGCTTAAAGCCACTTTGCGCATTGGGGTTACACTCTTCTGACAAAATGTCAATGTCCTGTCATATAAATTCAGTATCACTGAGTTAGTTGTACTTGTTCTAGGAAGTGCTGCATTCACATGAATCCCAGCAGCTAAGAAATGGCTTATGAAGATCTGTCACATGAAACAAAAAAGTCAAACAAATTCTTTTAAGAACCTGGAGCCACTGAGCTGAACTTCGATCTTCAAAGTTAGCTTGTGTAAGACTTACTGGGCCGTGAACTTTGGTGACTGGGAGATGAGTGAATATTAGAGATATTTAGATCTCTTGACAACATACCTATCTCAAGTATACAACTTGAGATATTCCCATTTGAGTTACATATTTCTATTGAAGCTTTGCTCCAAAGGTCTTGAAAGCCACTTGCTCAGACCAGCCACTAAACAGATCTAAGATACCACAAGATAAAAAAGCCTGATAATGGGTCTGACAGATCTTAATCCAAATATTTAAACTTCTGGCAGAGTCAAGCTGATTCTAAGAGAAATTCAGATTGCTGTAAGCCCATCAAATCTTGTCAGTGGGCTGTGTAAGGCAATAAGTACATACATAGATGATGAACAAAGATGCGTGGTACCAACAAAAATACTGTTGGAAATGCCTTGTCTTAGGAATCTTTAGTGCTATACTTTAACAGACAATAATCTCACTTAGGAAAATGCTAATGGTTGTGCAGCCTTGGCACTTTTAGTTCCCACTGAACTGCAGCATTGCTTATCCTGTTGTTATAAAAAGAGTAGTTCTAGTGACTTCATTCAAGACGTCCTTTATCAAAGCAATATCTCAGGTGTCTCTAATGTGCCCCTGCACTGTGGTGGAGTCAAACTCAGCATATTTGGCACCAAATACCAAGATCTTGTGTCTTGACAAGCTGTAAACTATAAGACATCAAGCTGATACAATAACATTGGGTCTTATATCTGTCTCCTACAGATTCTTTGCCTACTGTTTAAAAAATAAAGTAAAATAAAAATCTTGCCCCATGTGCTAATGATATGAAAGTTCAATGGAAATATAACTCTCCTGCTACAGTACAAGGAAAAGCTTGCATCTGTACTATCAAGTAGTATGGGAATAAAATATTCCTTACTCACTAGTTGCATTATTGGGTGATCAAACTAGGTTAACTTAGTTCATTTTGAATATTAGTTCTTTAGTAAAATTGTGAGTTTTTTTTTTTTGCTTAAACTAATTCATTAACAGTGAAACACTACGTTTTTACAGATATATATTAGTTCTTTTTATTTTAGAATCCTGTAATAAACAGCATTTTACTTTTATTACTATTAAACTTTAATAAACACCACTTCCAACACGAGACTCGAAATATTTATGGAGAGCTGAAGATAAAATTTATATGGGAAATGTGATAGGAAGTTCAGAAGTCAGACACTAACTGGACCTAGTGCTTATCTCCTCACAAACCTACCTGTATTTCAGATACATTTGCAAGAACCTAGCTCACCTGAAGGCTCAAAATATAAAAGCTACTGAAGCCAACAATCAAGTGAAAAATGCACTTCAATACTCACTGCTGGTAAACTAAGAGAAAGGATACAATAATAAAATCCCTACTTTTCTATGTCTTTGGCCTTGGACTGACTATCTAAGTTCATTTGCTTTGACTACTTTAAGGAGTATCAGACTGTTTAAGCTCTAGTTCCCTTCATAGTGCTTTAAACTTTCATGTTGTTTTAGAATGGTATTACTGTGCAAAATAATAGCTTATTTCTCCTATTCAACTCTATTCTCTCTACCTGTGTTATGGTAAATTAAAAATTGAAAACTTTGTCTTTCATAACTTTACTGGAGAAAACACTGCTCAGAAATTCCTAAAGAAATGATCCTTAGGGAATGTAAGATAGGAAGTAATATTATTCAATTAGCTGAAGTACTTTTCAAAAGGAACTTGAAGTTTTTAAGACTGACTACTGTTCCTGTGGTTCAAATGATTGCTATTAGCTAGTAAGTTATTACATATTCTTATCTGTGTTAAATTATTTATGCATTTAATCCAAGAGCCTGCTTTTAATAAGCAAGTGGCATTTAATCAATATGCAAATACAGTTAGTCTAAGTCTTCTCTGAAATAAGTTGATATGAATAAGTAAATTTGAAAGTGTTTAGTTAATTAGGACTGCAATTTTATCATTGTCTAAAAATCCTAATTTTTAGAGGTCAGGTAATATATATTATACTTGATATTTATTTGACAGTCAGTGCTCATACTTTCAATATTACAGAGAAAAACCATATGCTATAGAAGAACAGTAAAATACAATCTGAAATGGAAATTTTGAAGGGAAAAAATAAGACAAAATTAAGACAGGAGAAAAGAAATCCCAATAAGTTTGGGGCTATGGAGTACTACTGTTATCATTTCTTCTATAACCTCATATAAATCTGTCATTTATCACACAAGTATAAAACAATGTCATTGCAGAAAAGGATGACATTCAAGGAGTTGCAGATATTTGTGCATGTGCAAGTGAATAAACTAGGGTTTTGGGAATGCTTACACAATAGACCCATTTTCTCTGCTGAATCTTATGCTAAGGCTCAGCCCAACTCAAGATTATTACCTTTTTCCTTAGTGGAATTTGAAATCTTCACTTCTTTTCCTTTTGAAGACTCTGAAAATGGTATAAAACACAAAAATGGAAGCAGAAGGCTATTAAAATACTAATATTACTATACATTCCTAACTATACACATCTCCATTATAATAAATCTTCATAACACCAGACTAAGAAAAAGGCATACACAGGAAAAAAAAAGGGTTGGGAATTTGAATTTCCGTTAACTCCAATAAAAGATTTGGCTTAGGATTCCAACAAATCCCATTCCATTGGAAACAAACCAAAACAAATTTCACTAAATTCTCTTGAAAAGATTCTGCAGTTCAAATGATCTCAGCACTGTGCAGCCTGTCATTTAGGACTATCATCTGAATTTAGGCAGTAGCTCTGCTACTGCTTCACTGTCAGGAAGAGACCAGAATTTCTGCAGGAGGAGTGTCTATGTGAGTCAGACAAAAATTAATGAATGCTGTAATAAGGGTAATTATTTTATTATTTCTGACTCATATAAGAAGCTGTTCATTTCAATGTTTCAGATTTGCTAAGTGAGAAAAAAATAGTCGCTTTTCACCAAAAAAAATTAAGTATGTAGAAGTAGCATGAAGGTTCCGTCAGACCCTTTCATGAGGACAACTGGTTATTTCCAAATGATGCTATGATGAAGCATTACCCTTTTCCTTTAAGACTGCTGGAGGCTTCACATCTTTTCTTTTATCAGGCTCTGGAAAAAAATACATTTAACATTTATCAGAAGTCAGGTTAGAGAAATAAGATGACACATGAGAAGAAAGCAAGTCATACAATTTGATATGCAGAGGGGAAAAGGGATGTGGTAAATTAAATGGCTTTAACAGCATGGAAATAAGTAGCAGGACAAAACAAAGAGGTCATTCATTCATCCTTTTAGACTTGGATATGCAAAATAATAAACCTTCAATATATCATTAGTTCCTTTGTATTCGGAAGAAATTTTTAAGCTGTTTCTCAAGCAGGGAATAAAGAATAATTTAAAAAGAGGATAGCAATTCCATAGAGCATTTGACATCAATGGATTTGTCTTTTGCTGAACTCCCCCCAAAAATTAATCCACACTGATACAATTAAAATATTAGGAATGCAGAATCTAAAAGTCAGAGCCTCATAAAGGTAAGTGAGAGTTTTCTTTATTTGAGAGTGACAAAAGTACTGAGTACTGAAAATTCAGTACTATGTATGATTTTAATACCACAGAGACTATGCAGATATTGCCTATAAGCAAGATTACACTTCCTGCATATATATAGTCTTTTAAAATCAGAGTTAAGATGGGTATAAAATAAGAGCAGTATTCATCCTTTGGAATATACATTCATATATTTTTGTCAAGATGAAGAATATGCATTCATATATTTTATGTCAAGATGAATAGTCCAAGAATATAACATTTTTTTTCTGCAGCGTATACCAAATTATTAAAACAGATGAGAAAAACATTGAAATTCCAATTCTCTCATTTTTGCACATGACAGGTGAGACCTCAAGGACAAAAGAAAATGCAGAAGTTGGCTAAACACAAATAAAGAAAAAATACAATCTTGGTGGGCTGCCCAGCTGAGCTGCAAGGGCTGGCTGCAGTCACAAAGGGCAGAATTTTGAGCCTCACACACTGTCCTGGCTTCATTCCAGTGGTAATTTAACAAGGAGTAATAAATCTCTCTCTTGTAGAGACACTCCAAAGTGTGTCATCAGATTGTGGTATTTCTCTTCAGTAATCCTCTGCCCCGCTCCAGCCATTATATGGCCTGCATTGAATATATCTAGCTCCCAGAAAATCGGGATTTTGCCACAGTTTGGACCTAGAATGCACCATACAGCTATATGGAAGCATGCACAATTCTTCAAGCCTTTGTTGTTTCCCTGAAATATTTGAGATGTTTCAATATTGTCCAAAAAGTAAGAAGTGTCTACGGATCCTATAGTTAGTATTTATATTCAATTTATGTCACAATGTGACAATTAATGCTTTCTCCAAAAAGGCACTGTCAAATAATACATGCCTTCTTCAGTGTGCACTGCCAACAAACCAGTCCCCTGCATCTGGAAAGATTAGAGGCATATATTTCCATCTTTGCCAATAAAGTGGCAAAGACTTCTCTTGGTCACCTAAAACACCTGGATCTATGAGCAGCTTCAGTCAGTAACATTCTCAATCAGTCACACCCTTTATCCATAACCATTTACTACAGACTACAGATAAAGCCCATGGAATTTCTGAGATTTATCTTAAAATGTCAAATACCAACAAATATTGCAGATGTCCTAAGTTTTGAATTATTGCACTAAAATGTGTAATGATATTAATGCATTAATACTCAATGAAGACAATCCATTCTACTTTATTGGAAGGAAATTGCTTCTTTTAGGAAGTGTGGGTATCATGAGGTTTAAAGTCAGGTCAAAAGCTTGATTCTTCCCTTGCACATAGTGCAAATTTAGCAAAATAAAATCAAACATAGACTTAACAGTAAGTATTCAAATAATTTCCTTCCCAAACAGTATTTTTTTCTTTTAAAATATGTTTCTTCTGTACTTGTCTCTCGTGCAACATGAAGTTCTTATAAACATCTATTATGGTGGGGATCTTCTCAGGTAGAACTGAGGCCTGCAGCTCTGGAAGGAAAATTCACATGTGGATGCTAGTAAATGTAAAAGCCTGAAGTGTTGAAATGTCTTTTTGGCTATAAACCATGTAACAATGAAAGTTTTCAGTGTTTTAAAAATAATAATTCTAAAGATGCCATCTATTAATTTCTAGGTATTTCTTAATGCAAACTTCCCTGGCAAATAATTTTGTGCAAGAGGAGTTCATTAGGCTGAAGCAGATGTACCTACATTTCTATTGTAGTCATCATATGTAATTTAACCTTGAATAAGTTCAGTCTGCTTCCCTGGCAGACCTGTCCCCACCACACGTGTAGTTCAAGGTTATGCAAAGGAGCAATCATTATTTGAGACCATTATGTCTTTGTTAGGGGTAGGAGCACATTTGTTCTGTGAGTGGACACTGAAGCTGCTCTGCATACACAACCTCTACAAGGAAAGCAATGGACTGTTGGGATGTTTGGCTTTGGCATTATACTGCTAATCCAAACCACAGCGCTACTGCAGATGTAAGAAATGAGCAGGTGAGTTAAACAGCTCTTGGGATGTGTCTCTCTCCAACAGCTATAAAAGGAGTCCAAGGTGACTCTCTGGGATTTAGGCAATTCACTTTGGCTAATTAATGTCAAAAAGCAGTATAAAAATGCATTCAGCATTTCTCTGAGGATGCATTAAGAAGAAGCCCAGATGTAGTTACCCTGATGTAGTTACTTTTGGTAATTTAAATTTGTTGTCATGGATAAAATAAAGTAAACAGGAAACAAAATGAGTTTGGCTTCCCATCCTGATGTACTTATACATTAAATCATTTCCTGTCATTCAAGAATTCCTTAACTTTTTCACTTACCTTTCTCCTTTGTTCCCTCTGGATTCTTGGGATTTTTTCCTTTCAGAGACTCTGTAGGGAGGTAATTAAGTTTTTGAGAATTAGAAGATATCCTTTGTCCTTACAAACTTGAAATAAAAATCAAGTTATTAAGACCAAAACTAAATTCATGAACATAAATGGATGTAGCTTTGACCTTTCTTTTCATCAGCTTTGTCCTTTCATCTGTAATCATCTTACACTTTGTCAAGGTATAGAATTAGTTACTATGAGTCCTTGAATCTGTGTAGACCTCCACAGAAAGAAGCCAGAAATGAGAAGGAGAACCTGCAGGTAATGCTGTACTAGATTGGAGATTGCCAGGGTCTTATCCGAAACGTCATGAAGTTGGAAGACTCTTCTACTTTGTCTAATGGACTGAAACTCAGTTCTTTACGTTGGTCCTTTAGAGACTATGCATTTTGGGTCAATGGATAAGGGAAAACATACACTACATTGTATATACAGGTAATATATGACACTTTCTGAAAGCATTATGCTATTGAGCCATTAATTGTGTGTGAATGCTAGGATGCATATTTTTTTCTGAATTAAGGAAATGATTTCATGGCCTTATGAATGTCTGAGATTTGAATGTGAGAATATTACAGCTTGCCAAATGCTAAGTAGACACAGTTATACTTCATCCAACACGATACACACCCAAGAGTCTAGAAAAAGCTTTAAATAACTTATCCTTAAAAAAAAAAAGTAAAAAAAAATCCAGTAAAAACATATTAAGCCAAAAGAAGATCCCTCCTAAAATAAATTTAAAACTTGTAAGATCCTTCTAGCTGTCATACCAGGATGTGATCCCACTTATCCATCTGGCTTTTAGTGTGATTTGTAATGCTATAACTTCACTTCCAGTGTGACTAAAGCCTTCAGAGAAATCTCACCAGTTGGAGATAGGTACTTAATTTAGAAATTTAATCTCTACACCAAGAGATGGGCTCCTTCAGAGGACTGAGGGCAAAATTCTAGTGTGAAGGCTCTGAACTCCTTCGAGGGAGCTTCTGTCTCTCCCTGTGCCGACTGCATAGGAAGTACAGAGGCAACAGCTTCCAGTTTGCCTGTGAGTATGTCTGTGGCCTTAGAAGTTCAGCAACTGTTGTTACAGCCACAAGGACAAACTCGTTCCCACGACCTAAGGGCTTTGACCCGTAAGTTCTTTGGTCATCCATAGAGCAGGTCTCTGAGACTTCCCATGTTTTGTAGTTCTTAAAGGAGGTTCAGCACCTTCAACCCTTACAAATTTAGTAATTGTGAAGGAAACTGTCTATCATGCATTGATGTCCTCTCTGTGAGCCAAGGCTACAGAGATATGCAGTGTTTTTTTCTCTTTCAGAGAGCAGATCTTGATCTTTAGGAATCTAAACAGGGGCTACCTAGAGGCTCTTCATACTTTTGCTCTTGACTGACCACTTCCTTGCTGGTCACAGAAGAAAAAATAAAGTTGGCTTAATGTCAATATTCATCTCCCTGCTTTCATCCTACATTCTTCTTCACAAGTCAGTCTAGGGTAGGATAGGAGGATGGTACAGAAAAAGACCGCTGCAACAGCATGTGATCTTTTCAGGAGAAAGATTTAGTCTTCATGAAAATTGCAGCAACAAGCAGGTGGCATAAATAGAAAGCAATATTAACTGAAAAGTCACTTCTTTTCAATCGCTTCTGTTTAGGATCTGTAGGTGATTTCACTTCCACGTGTGTGATTGTCACAACATAATTTTCTACTTTTAAAGGAAAAAAGCGCACATTGTAAGATAAGATAAAAAAATACCACAAGGAGGATGTCATTTGATTTTACATTTACTTTAAAGGAAGCAGATGCATTGCATGGCAAGTGCAAATCAACACATTTGTTTTGTCTAATGACAGTGTGCTATTATGTGTATGGCAAGAAAGAAATATACACTACTGAATTATTTCCTCTACCACTCTTTGCAGAGGCATAAAAATAAATAGACCTATACTCTACAAATAAGTGGCATAAGAAAAAATGCAAAGATATCCTAATACACAGCAAAAGCAAACAAGAGGGAAAAAGAGGTGTTTGGAAAACAAATCCAGCACTGCAGAGTCAGAGTGAATTTGCATTATCTGTACAGCACACATGTTGTCACTTTAATAACTCAGCACAGTGCAATCCTATGGGCTTTCTTGAAACAAACAAACAAACAAACAAAAAGTAGTGAGGAGATATGTATGGTCTATCATGAGCTTTAAGAGATAGAGGCTCTGGATGAATGAGTTTCTATTCTGACTAGTTGGCTAAGATAACTGCCCAAAAGACTGTGCAGCACATTATCCCTTGGAGTTTCCTTGGCCTCCCATTATTTGAATATGCTCAAGTCATGTGGAAAATCAGTTTTTATATTATTTATTGTAGATGGGCTCTTCAGGAAAGAGCTAAAAAGCTCTTTAAATTCAGTTTTGAGATGCCCTTTATCAAATGACAGTAGAAGAAGGTATATTCTTCAAGTGTTCTCTTTAATTGCTGCTGATAAAACCAGACTCTAAGACTGATAATATTTTATTCACCTCATAAAATAGACATGGTGACATGGTGAGGTTATGATCTATAGAGTGTCCTAGCGATCTCTTCAAACTCAGGGATTTATTATTCCTGTCTCTGCTTTAAACAAAAACACTATGCAACAGTTCAGGAAAGAATTATTTTATGATAGGGTTCCTAGTCCAGGTAATATTTCCCTTTCTTGTTCATCCAAACTTAGCCCAATCTTCAAACAGAATGAAGTATGATGATGCTTCTTTTATTGCAAAAGGTGCCAGGGAAGAATTAATCACTACAAGTTTTTAATACTTCACCTAAAAATGTTCCTTTATTTGGCTGTCCAGGAATAGTAACAAACTCCCTAGATACGTAATTAGGATTTCTATGCAATCTAAAAATCTACTTTCCCCTCTTCTACAATGTATTTTAAGTGACAAATAAAAGACACACTTTAAAAAGCAGATTGTAAGATAGCAAGCTGCTAAGAGTGAAAAGAAGGCCCATTAACCTGGTTAAGCTATGCTGAGGCCAACTGAGAAGCCTTGCGCTGGCAATGCACTTGCATACAACTAAGTCTTGATTAATTTAGAAACTAGAATTTGGGAAAATATGGCATGAAAGATGAGATGGCCATAGTGCTGAATATATAGTTATGTAGCTAAATAATCCAGAAAACAGTAGGCAAAGCACATAATATAGAAATGTACCAAGATTTCTAAGGGTTTCTTCCATAAAGCTATATAGGGTCTTCCTAAAGGGTTTATGTTGCCAGTATATGTTGAACAAAGCTACTCAGCTGTTTGCAGCTAGCTAGTCAACACCCACACTCTCAGACACTGTGAAATCTGGTGTCTGTTATAGGAAACAGTGATGACTGCATCAGCAAGGTCTCTCAGGAGCCAAGGCGACACGTTCTGTAGCCGTGGACATCAACCTTGCTGCAAACACTTGGGAGCCAGGTGGACCTTTATTGCTGTATTCAGCTTTGAGTAGTAGGTCAAGACCTTGGCTATTAGTAGCAGTAATGCACTGGGCATATATAACCTTGTATTACGTGATTTTTTTAACAGACTTTTGCCCTGTTTTCCTAAAATATAGGAAATATGATATAAAGGATGCCTGAGCTTAGTGTTTAAAATAAATTCCTGCCTACCCCTTTCTGAAGACTGGATGGAGAACGTCTAGCCTCCTCTGCCAGCTTAGAAGTAACAGTTAATAACTTGGTGATTGAAGTCGCTGACCTCCTAAGAGCGAACGAGCCCAGGAGCTAAAAGCAGAGTTGTGAAGGACATGTCACAGAAGATTATTCAGGGTTGGCAAAATCCTTTCCCTCAGTTTTAAGGAAAGTCTTGACAAAGATGAAAAAGTTTGGGGTATCGTTCCTTTTCTTTTTCAGTAACCCATTGCAAGGAGCAGCACGCTAAGCATTTCTGCTCCAGGTAGATCAGAAGACCTCCGATTATTTCACAGAACAACCACATGAGAGAACTACAGTGTTTGAAGCATAGGCAACATGTGGAGAGAGCTGCAAGGCTCCAGAAGGGTTCTGATACACAGTTCTGGTCCAAATAATTCATCTCATGAGAATGGGATGTGTGAACATTAGGAGTAGAACACACAGAAGAACCATACAAAACCAAAGTGTTTGCAGAGTAATTGCTTAATTATAAATCGATTATAACTTAAAAGTAAAATTATAAATTGATTCTGATTTATGTACAAAGAAAGTATTAACTAATGATCACCCTAGTAAACAACAAGGGGCATAGTTTTTAAGATTTTGAGAACATATCTACTGATTAAATCATTTCTTCTTTAATTTACATTTTTTCTTTCTTTTTTTCCATGTACTACAACTGAACTCCTTATTGAGTTCTTTGATTTAAATAATAGATAATGATGATAATTTAGAACAAATTTGTTAATATATGTCTATGGGGCAGATATTTTTATCCTGCAGTACCTCTCAAATAACAATCTGGTGATCTTTTAAAGATAGCTAGCTGCTGACAGGAAGAAAGGAACAATAAGATGGGTTAAAAATAATGGACAAAAGGAAATTCAGCAGAGCTAACTGTCTCCTTTGACAAAAACAAACAAACAAACAGACAAAACCACAACTGTTTGATATATATAAAATACAGAAGAAAAGTTTCAGACAAATTCTCATGTCTCAGATGGTTGATTATGAGGTTTCCACTAGAGATTTTACAGAGTCTAGAAGGCAAATGCACTCACATGCTACTGCTTTACTTTATTCATATTATGTCCATATATTTATGCAAGCATTTGGTTCAAACTTTGCTAATTGGCTCCTATGTAACACTTGATACTGTGCAGAAGAATAACTACAACTCAAAGTGACTTTATGTTATTTATTTAACTAATTTTGTGGCTTTTCAACATTTATTGGTTCAAAATATTCCACTTTTTTGTTATTCCTTTTTTTAATGCTATAAATCCTGTGTAATTGTTCAACCAGTTAAATATTGAAATCATATTTTATACATACAGACAAGATCTCTAATGATTGTTTTAAAAGGAATATCTTCATCACACTTTCTGTGGTCTTAAAACAGTATTATATTCTATTGCCTATACTTACCTTTGTCTTTTGAAGCTGTAGGATTCTTTCCTTCTTTTGTTTTAGTATGCTCTGCAAAAAGTAATTTATTAATCTTCAAGTTAGAGGTATGAAAGGTTAGCATCTAATAACTCTGGGATGATGATTGAATATTTGGTCGTATCTGACTATACCATGATACCAATTTAATGTGCAGTGCAAAGCACTGTTTTTGATCTATTTTAGCATGATAAAACAGTAAAATCACTAATATTTCTTAACTGTGATGCTTAACTGTATTATTTAAGTGTAAGAAGGACACTCAACACTGATTTTACTTTGCAGTGTGTGACAGCAAATGTTAACAAGTCATCCTAAATCTGAGTTTGGACTTCTAAGTTTTCCTACAGATATTTCACATTACTAAAACTTTATTTGTGATTCCAGTTCAGCTATACTAATTAAGCTTTATTGTACATTTAGTGATACATTATTATGCTTTTAATTTCCTAAGATATCATTAAAAAGCAGAAAGGCAAGACTTTTTTTTTCTTGGATAAATATATATATATCTTTGGGTTTTATGCAATTTCTTCTGCACAGTTACCTTTGTCTTTTGTGGCAGCTGGAGGTTTCAAGTCTTTCTCTTTTCCAGGATCTGTAAAAAAGAATTCATAGTGATAAAGTGACAGTCAGATGCAATAACTGAGTGAAACTACAAATTTAAAATTTAAGAAATAATGAAGCATCTAGACATATTAGAAACTATAATTATATGTTAAGAGAATGGAAAAAGGTTATAAGCAGAGTAATCAGAAGAGATGTACAAAACACGTTTCAGTTCACAGAGAGTTCAGTCCATTAAGTGCCTTTTATTGATTTAATTATGAAACCTATAAAATTTACAAGCTTCAGTAGTAACATGTGATGGGACAAGGACATTCTTTCAACTCTCTTAACTAGAAAAGACAAGACTAAACATTTGCCAATTTGACTCATTAGAGTTGTCTGTGTCCTACTTCCTTTATCAGACATAATCCATTCCTGATAAACATCTCTTTTGGTAGTATCCAAGCATCTCTTTACCAGAACTGTTCCTTGGTAAAGTGTTAGATGATTACTGAATTGAAACAGTACTACAGAGTGACACATAGGAGGACCAAAAGTTATTTTTACTCTTACTACAGACAAGTGCTGAAGATGGTCAGGTCATACCAGTCTTAATGGATCTTTAAGTCAAAAGGTGTTCCCTGGAAATGTCATGAAAAATATTTTGGATGAGAAACAAAACAAAAATTCTGTTTCACATAGTCTGTGAGGTCATGCTTCTAGACTGATGAAACCAAGACCTCCAAATCATCATGAACACAAAAGAATTACCAAAGATACTGTCCTGGAACAGGTTAGTCAGAAAGAACAAGACATTGCACTTTGAATTCCCATGTTAAGTGAGATTTTTAAGCACTTGGCTACTGGTTACTCGGATTAATAATAATACTAATTAAATAACATTATCTTGAAAATAATTAAAATGTTCTCCAACGGATATGGAGCAAAATAAATCCTGTCTGCTGAGAAACTCAGAAACTCAGAAACTCAGTAGTTTGGTGCCAGAAGATTCCCATTCCTCTAACAGAGTTCTTTAAGAACCACCACTTATGCTTTGTACAGAGGGTAAGGTGTCATGACTCCTGCTGAGGAGGAAGTTGTAGTATAGTTATGCAGATAAATCTGAAACTGGCAATTGTAGAAGTGTCTAGTTTCAGTGCCTATTGCTTACAGCCTGGAACACACAGTTCACAAATTGTCTGTCTGGTTACAGGACTGTGGAATGGATCCAATAGTAATTTATCATTGTATCCAAAAAGCTTCTTGTTCATGATTTAGTACTGGATTCTGTGCAAGATGAACAGAGTGTGCAGAGGTATGCATTCAAGTGATTCAGATACAATGAGATTTTATTAACAGTAAATGAAACCATCAAGTGGAAAAACTGCATTTACTGGTGACAGTAAAACTCCTGCTGGGGCTGACTTCAAGGTCTGAATGTTTCATTATATTTGTCCTTCTACATCCTACTGGTAAAAAGAAGATACTTTCAACAATACCATTTTTAGAGGAAAAAGATTGGAGATGGATTCTGCTGAACAAGGTTGAAAGTATAACTTTATTGTAATAAAGTTCTCTTCTTCCATCCTCACCATATCCCAAACATCTGCTTCAGAAGAACTTCTGCCCTCCTGCTTCTACTTTCAGATTTCATAGTCACCAGTTGATGATTCAGTCACTCATTCTCAGGCAGAAAGAAGAAACAGTTCAGCAATATTTAAATGTTAGTGATATAAAGCAGTTCTAACAGAAACGACATCCAATAGGAAGGCTGAAAACTCGTCCTTTTGTGTTGCAGAAGAATCCCAGGAGGGATTTCATAGTTTGTACTATGCTCTGTGCAAAAGACAGGAGATGGGGAGAGATGAGATCTTTTTAAATGTTTTTGTGAATCCCAGTTGAATAAGGGTTGATGATTAATTGAAATAACATAGGTAAAGACATTCTATTATGACATTAGCAAAACAAATAAACTACTGTACAAACCCTTTATGTTCAGGAGCCTGACCATGAAAACTTCAAGGTGATATGCACATCCATTGTAAAGACTGCAGTTACACAGATTGTTTCAGAAGCCTATCATTACATAATGATAAATTTTGAAAAAAAAAGAAAAAGAAAAAAAAAATTAAACAACTCCAAACTAAATGCCTAAGTCACTACTGACAAAGCTTGAAGTCTCAAGTGATCCCTAAATGAGGAAACCATTGGAAAGATGCTGTAGAGCAATGACATCTCCAGGAGAAAGTTTAACTTTCTGGGTGTCGTGACATGAAACACATACACAGCTGAAGAATTTAAAGAATAGGAATAACCAAGGGATAATTTGGAAATAGGAATTTAAGCTGTAAATAAGCACTCATATTCTGTAGGACTGAACATGCTGAGGACTGTTAGCCTCTCATAATTATGGCAAAATGGCATCTTGTTGCACTGTTATAACAAGAAACTCCTTTTCCTTAAATAGAGTTGAATTTCTCTATTTATTATTTATCATTATTACTGTCACTAGCTTTGTTGTATCCTTTCTATCTAATTAAGAATACTCAATGAATCTCAGTAATACCAGTAGTTTTTATACGTTGTTTTTCATTTACAGATCTGATACTGCTTTATCAGGGAGAAGTGCCACCTAAAGGTGTTACTTACTTGCTTGTTTCAGCTTTGGTTTGTCTGAGGAAAAAAAAAAAAAAGTAAAAATCGAAAGAAAAGAAAGGAGAGGGTAAAAGAGAAAAGAAAAAAAGAGAAAACCTCTTAAAATTCTACCCTCATTATATTAGGATATATATTATATATTAGGACATATCTTCACATAGGAAATGACACAGCCCCTAGCTTAACTCCATTGTTGCTTGAGAGTGTGTGTGAAAAAAGCTCATGATTCTCACCAAATATCTTGAAGATATCTGGACATAAAAACCAATCATCTCATACAATCTGAATTAACCAATGATAATTACCTCCTTTTTTTTGTAATGTTAGATGCTACAGGAAGCTCTCTGACTATTCCTCATTTCTTTTAAGCATTCACTCACAACTGCTTTACAATAACAGGTAATAACTCTCTGGTGACATTGTGACACTTGTTCATGCCGTTTCTGAAAGCCATGAACAAGGTAAAGATTTAAAGTGCTGCCCATTCTCTAGACACTTCTAGCAGTTCCTTGTCTTCCTGCCTTCTCCTCTGCTTCCAACAAATGGAAAAGGAGCATGTAATTTTTTTTTTTTTTTTTAAATTCCTACTAGGAGATCTGTGGACATAAATACTTATACAACCTTTTAGTCTCTTTCTATAAAGTAAGCATTTGAGATCAAAAACACAACTGTGTCACTGAACAATAAAAGTCACAATTGCTAAACAGAAGACTGCCTACACTCCAAGTGCTGCTGAAAGTCTCCCTATATACAATGTTCTTAAAGCTCAAATCTTAATTTTGATCATTTGAGATACTCTCTTCTTTTTATCATGTATGATAAATATGTGCATGATAGATAACATATCAAGTGATGTCATTTTTCAGTCCTAAAGGCTCAAAAATTTCCTCTCGTTTTTAAATGTTCTGATTTTAACTTTTTTGATTAAGGAAAGACATTCTCACATTACCCCTGAGCTTTCAGACACCAGACCAGTGTCTCTTCAGCCAAAGCTGCTTCCATCACCTTTCTTTTTCAATGTTTTATAAAAAATATAAATATATGTAGTATTCAAAAATCTTCCCAAATTTGGCTCATTTTTATTTATGTGATGAGTGAGTGAGTGCATTGGTCATAGTTCAGAGTGTATAGGGCACAGAGACAAGAAGCAGGGGCGAGTCCTGTCTTAAAGTGTTCACGTTCAATTCTCTGCACCTGCGGACTTGAGTTGCTACCAGCCCTGGGAAGAGGCTGCAGTAGTTGCAGAGAGACACTACATGTTGTTGTTCTTTGGACATGCAGAAACTAAATGGCTGCTGGCATGGGGAGACAGACCTGCTGCTGCTTCCCTTGAAAATACTTCGGCCCTGCTCCCGTTCCACTGGGGTGGAATTTAAATCAATGACTTAAAAAACTGTGTTCAGTGGTAATTACATGCTTTATACTACACAACCTGTGCTCTTTATAGCACAGGTGAAATATTTTGCACATAAACCTCTATCTAAAGCTGTCACTTTGTAAAGGAGATAAAACTTCCAGCAAACACTGGATCTCTGTTGTACATGACCAAAGAGAGATGAGGCAGGGCAAGTGGCTGGAGAGCTCTCATATGGTGATGGGATGCAGAAGATGGAGACATCGAGACTGACAAAGCCTGAAAATCTAGGGCAAGGCCTTCCTGATGGTAACATTTTCTGTGATAACTATCAAACAGCTGACAGCTGCTGCAGGGTACTCTGACTGCCGTGAGTACTGCTGAGTACAGCTGAAGCTGTACGAGAAGCAAGAGAAAGGAAATTAGCTCAAGTGACCAAAATCACAGAGAACAAGCAGTGATGGCTGTCAAGTCCCCAGCTTAGGTCCTAGGTATTTCTTGGTTTTGCAGCCTTATGTTGGTGGGCTCTGATTTCCTGTACACTTTAGGAGCTGAAAGTCATCTTTTTGCTTTTCAACCTTTCTGGCCTCTGGGCTTTTTTCACTTCCTTCATTTCTTTATTCACATGACTTAAGACTGCAAACTTTTTTCTCCATCTTATCACCATCATCTCTTAAGAGCTAGTATTTTAATTAACTCTTTACACAAGCAGTGTAGATTGCCTGTTGTTGGAGAGTGGCCTTGGTTTTTCTGCTTCTCATGACCAGTGAAGCTGTAGGCTATGATCTCTGTGCCATCAACATGTGCCATTCCTATGTGCCTCCTTCTGCTTTTTCCACACCCAAACTTGCCCAGTCAGGCCTCATCTATATCAAATCCTAACACTTTCACAAACATTTACAAATTCCATTAGCCCTATAAGCTTCTGCAAACTGCAGTGGAGCTGCATGGGGCTGAGGTTTTATCTGGGGTCAGAAAGGCTGCTCTGCTGAGTCCAGGACAGCTGTGACTCAGTTTCAGAGACCTAAAAGTAAAGGTTGCACACTGTCCAGGCTACAGGAACAGGAAAATTCCCATAGGACTTATGGAACATGAAAGCCTCAACTTGAAGTGAGTGATTTATTCACTTAAGCTTTTTGTGGTAGTTGTAATTTTGTGGAAGTGCAACAAAAACGGGTTCTGTTGTTATCCAGCTGTCTGCATCTGAGGTTTTCTGAATCTGTGTCGTCTTTTTAAGAGAAATGGTACCAACATGCTTTGTTCTCTTGTTTTTACCTTGCTCTGCTGCCTTCATTGTTTTTTCTTTCTTTTTTTCAGGTACTGCTGCAAAATAAAGATAGGGTTTAAGAAAGATTTCTAGTTAGAATTGTTGCTTCAAAACACAAAGCCTTTTTAAAATAATTAAATGCTTAGAGATTTCCTTGAAGCAAATGATTTCAAAGACTTGCAACCATGAGATAGTGTTTTGTTTTTGTTTTCTGAGATATAACCACATAATAAATATTGTTGATGTATTAGGAAGGAAGTTAAGCAAATATGGAATCTTTTTTATTTCAATAATTGAGTAACTTTTTTTTTTATCTCAAAAGCAAATTAAGCTAAGTTGAAGTGCGTAACCATGCAGAGAGACAACCAGGGCAAGCAGCGCTTCATTTTGCATCATCGTAACATGAGAGTTCCCCACATGAGTGGGGATTTCTGTTTGTACCAGCAGAAAGCTTCACTGTGCATCCCTGGCAAGCAAAATACTTCAATGTATTCTTAACTTTAAGCATCTATTTAGTCTCACTGGATATGACAGACCACAGTCAGTCTATATACTACAGACACCCAATTTAGCCCCTGTGACTTTTGCGTACAAGAGAGAAGAGCAATTCAGATCACAGAAGATGGAGAGAAGCAGGTGTAATAGCTCAAGTCAGGATGTCTCAACACATCCAAATCACTATTCATAAGCTTTAGTTTACCCATTTCCTAAATTGATTTGTACAGCTTGAGAGACAAGAGTGGTTGTCAAGAGCGGTTGTGGAGTCTTCTTCTCTGGAGATCTTCAAAACTCTCCAGGGCGCAGTCCTGTGCCACATGTTGTAGGTGACCCTGTGCATGCAGGGGGGTTGGACTAGATGACCTCTAAAGGTCTCTTCCAACCTTAAGGATTCTATGATTCTACAGCTCCACACTAGAGATTATATGACCTAAAAAGAGGATGTGCAGGAAGGGAACCCTTTCAGATATTACTGTTTTAGAGAACTTTCACAAATAGGGATACTTTTTCTAACTTCTGAAAATTTACATAGTAGGTGTGGAAATGTGGATCACTGAATGCATTTAGAACATATATCTTTTCTCATCTAATTTAATTTTTCAGGTACAACTATCTTGAAAATATAGTTGTTTAGCTGTTTGGCTGTAAATGGTACTGTCAATGCTTTACTTCTGCAAAACCAAAATTTTATAAACATGATGCCAAATGAAAATATTTTCTTTTAATTTAAAAAGGTATTTCTTTGCAGTGTTTGAGACATAAAAATATAGCATTAAAAAAATATGCTTCATTGGCATTGCCTAATTTAAAAGAAGTGCAAAATGTAAGCAATCAGCATAAGCGGCAAGAGGTAAACTGGACACTGAAAATCAGTTCAACTGACTGATATCTTAGAGTAAAGAGATATCTTTGCAATTATAGAGCTATCAGCACACAAAATCTGCTCAGCTTGTTATTTCAGCTTGTCAACAAAGGATGCATTTTCAACACTATGTCTGTTGTGTGGAACACAGCACACCACAGTGGCAGTAAATTAAAATCCTTGCTTTGGGAGCCAGGGAACTGGATAGGGTTGAGTAGGAGGTACAAACTCATGTGTCAACCCCTTGCTGCAACTTGCTCTTGTTTATCTGAGGATACCACAAGGTGTGACTGTGCCTGTGGGCAAGTTCAATGAAGATGGTAAAGTACTGCATTTCTGCACTTCAGTTTACCTCAGATACTTTGCTTTGATGAAGGCCAAGTCTAAAACTGAGAGGATGACCAGCTGGATTCACAGAAAAAAAGTATATAAGTACTACATTTCTATTCTAGCATCTAACTTTGCATTGGTATCATTAAGAATATAGAAAGCCAAAGATGAGCGAAGTAAAGTTTTTCAATTCCTAATTCTTTATATGCATGGCTTAAGAAACCAGGATGCAGTATTTCTCCCCACAGCAGAAAAGGGTCAGGGATGAAAAACAAACAAACTGGAGGAATCCGGAGGAAAAAATAATGTACATAGCAGCACAAGGAGAAGTTTGCTTGAGATGCTCATTTCCAGTAAATTACAGTTAAAAAATAAAGAAGTAAATGAAGTAAATGGAGTTTGGGCTGCCTTTACATTTCCCTGGTATATTTTAGTTTTCTGCAAAATTACTGGTAACTGGCATAATGCAAATAAAATGCATGCTTTCTGAAATAATTGTTCTTCTGTTCCTATCATAAACTCTTTGGAAAACAAATGAGAAAGAGCTTAGCAGATGTTGTTTTGTGCCAAAAGTAGCCAGGAGAGTAATTTTCATCAGTCAAGTATTTCTCCATTTTTAATAGTTGTAGTCTATAATCAACTTTGTCAAAATATATTTATCCCAAAAGAGGCAGCTTGCATAACTAGCATCCCTACCAGAAATATGTATTCTAAAATGTCACTGTTTTTAAAGCTATTTTGAGATGTGAGCTCAGTGTGAAGGAAAACTGAAAGAAAGCTGACTGGAGGCAAGTAACACCTCACATTCACTACACATATCCCTGAAGTCATGGACCTTCCTTGTAATGAGAGCACTAATATATTATTTTCTACTATGAAAAATAATTTTTTTTTCCACTTGCCCCTTACTTCAGTGACTCATAAGGTATTTTTTATTTATTTATTTTAATTCTGCAATTTGTTGGCATCACAATACAGACAAATTGTATGTAGAAATATTAACTTCTTATCAAAATCTGAAATAATATTCAGCAGATTTTGGGGCTATTCACAGCAACAAAGCAAAGATGTAAAGGCTCTATTTATTCAAAAACACTGTTACTTTTGCTACTTTTAGGTAGAGCTTGTCAAATGATGTTAAGAAAGAAACTAAAGAAATAGGGAGAATATAACCAGTGGAGATAATATTTCTATGATGTGTATGACATCACTTCTCAGAAGTGGCCGTGTCTTAAGGAGGTGACTTAATCCTGCAGGGAGCAAATATTTCACTTTTGCTCAGACCATAGTGGGTAATAGACATGGCGGAAATGGGTTCAGATATGTTAGTCTGTTGACATCAAATACATAGAGCAGCATTACAGAAGAAATGATTATATATCAAAAAGATTTGCTTATCAGTTTCAAGCATGAAAAAAGCTTTATTCATTTGCCTGTAGTTGCAAACTACATTTATTTCTAGCTTTTTCTATTTAGAATTTTCTAAAAATGCAAAATCTTAATTCAACATACATTTTTCTCTTGTTTTCTGTGTTTTTCCTGGCAGGAATATAAAGAGAACAAATATCTAAATCAGTCTGGTGTCTGCTTTTCTTAATGCCATTAACTACAAAGCAATCATAGCATTATGAATTTAGTCCATGAAGCAGAGAAATTAAAAACATCTAATAAAGATAATACTACACTAGCTTTCCTTTTCTTATGCCAATTATCAAGGGAGTGATTCTGCAACCCTTCCTCATGCTGTATCATATCATTGTACTGCTTCTTTAGTCAAAATACTTGTGTCAATTACTAGTTAATGTGAATAGGGTTTCACAGGTGAAGTATAAACTAAAAGATGGCAGAGTGATAGTAGAGTATTAAAAACTGAAAATTCTCATTTCTGTATCTTTGACTTGCAGCAGACAGCTTTGGAAACCATCATTCACAAGTCTAAGCATTTGATACAAGCAGTCTCATTTGTTTCAGTGAGAACATTTGCAAAGCAAGGTGATCTTCAATATGAATGAAATGGATCCAGGGTGAAGTGCTTTTGCAATTTGCAATATGAAATCCCATTTTCCACTTGTATCTAAGATACAGCTGCCCTCTACCAGGCGCATGAAGACAATCTCTTACAGTGTATATGCAAAAGTCAGACACCGATGTGAGTTAAATATTTGTTTAGCTTGAAGCTAAGTCCTTGGGGCTTCTCACCATGGCCAGAATACTGTGTATTCAAGCAGGGGGGAAACTGTGGAGAAATCTCTGGTGCTCCCATATCTTTTAGCTTCCCCCATCAGTTTACCTGTGAAATGGAGGTTAAAGCTACTTCATGTAAGCCTCCCTGTAAAACTCCCCACAGTCAGTAAAAAAAAATATAGGTGTTCAGTCATGGTGGTTTTACTCCAGCTAGGCAGGGTTATTGGTCTTTGGGTCATATTCTTATAGAAGATTGATTGCTTCTCCTTTCTGCCTTTCATGATAGCCTTATGATTTAAGGTTAGAAAATAAACGCAGTGATGCTGGGGAATTGCAGTATGTTAGTTCTTGGACGCTCCAGGGAAACGACATCTGCTCTTTAGAGGGTCTTTGAGGTACTATAAAGAAGAGCCTTTGTTATTTAAAAGGTCTACTTTCTTTTAAGCAAGTCATACCTATCAGAATTTTTGTCACAAATTGCTTTTACATTTATAAGAATCAATATCAGCATTCCTCCATTTCAATTTAAAAAACAAGTAAAGATACCCACCTTTTGACTTCTGAGTTTCCACAGCTGCTGTAAAATAAGAGTCCAGGAAATAAATTTTGCAAATGCATAAAGAAACCAAGATTGGTCCTGTCAGCACTTCTATTCATCAATTTGCTAGGTAGCTACACAAATTAGGCTAGTAACTCATTCTCCCAGGTTTTATTCAAAGGAAAGCATTCAGACATATGTTGCTTATTTGGACAGTCTCATGGTAGATGACTAATTAACCTGCAGCTCAAAAGATGTGGAAAACCAGGTTAACAGATAGGGTATATATGGAACTTCAATGACTCCACTATTTTCATGTAACGAGAATGACAGGAAGAGTGAAAAACAGATTTCAGAATGGGCTTATATTAGACTTAATTGAAGGAAATGCAAAAGAAATCTCTTTTAGCAGTAATTTACCAATTAAAAACATCTTTTTCAAATATGTTGAAAAAATATTCAAATATTGTAGAAGATTCTCAATGGTACTGCTTGAAAATATAGTTTTTTAACTTGTTTATTATTCTTTACAACTGGATTAGCTAAAACCTGGGTTATCTAAATCTTTTACATTTTATTTTCCACATTATTCACACCTTCTTTCTGAAGGCCCATGGCAGGTTTTTACGCCACATGAGACATTCATTTTTCTATAGATTGACTGTCTGCAGTAGATTTTTTTTTTCTCAGAATTTGTCTAGGGAAAAGAGTCAACTGAAAAGAATGAGTCATCAAGCTTGTCTGTAAAAAAAACTTAAAATCTTTATGTTCCCCCAGACTTGGATGCTTTGGAGAAGTAGATTCCAGTCTAAGAACTAAGCTACAGCAGAAACACATGGTACAGGTGCTGCAAATAGAAACAAAACAAAACAAAAGACTCCCCCACAAGCTATAAATTTCCTATTTTGTATTTTTCTCTATCAGCTTACTGTAACCTTCGAACAGACTCCTTTTGAAAACATAAAACTTTCAAAAGCTGAAATAAAAAATCTCATGGTTGATATACTTTTTATTTTTAGCTGATTATACTTCCATTCCAGGAGAAGACCACATGGGCACATAGCTGCTCCACAGCCATTCATTGCTCAGGTAAGTTTGATTAAACTTGCAAATACCTTTCACAAATCTCTGGCTTTCCTTTTCTTGTCCCTTTATTTAACCCTGTCTTAAATTAAAATCAAATCAGATAAATGAAATTGTAAACCTTACCGTTTTTCACAGATCTTACCAGGTACTTTTACTTCTTTCTTTGCTGTCTTGGCTATAAAACAAACAAAGAAGAAAGTAAATATTTTTATATGGCATGAGTTAATTTCAACATTTAATAGGACAGTTGAAAAGTTGGGAAAAAATGACAATATTCACCAGATTCCATCGTTTTTTCTTTCTTGTGTGGTTCTGAAAAAGAAAAAAAAATAAAGTTCACATTTCTCTTCTTGAAATGCTTAGCTTATTTTGCTTTCATTGTCATGGATAGCTTATTTTGCTATCCTGGACAATGATTGCCATGTTACTAGTGGTTGTTGGATGTGGACATTGACTTTAGACTCCGAGTCAGGCATGTCCTCCAATACTTTCCTGTATGCCAACAAGCCCTTGTAGTTACCATCAGCTACTTCTTTACCCCTGGTCACTCTGGGCAAGAGGATTAATTGCTAAAATTGGATGCTGAAGGGCAATTTACCTTATATAAGCAGGAGTTAGAAGGAAACTCTAGCAACAAATTTGCCATTTTCTTTAGGGTGGTCTCACTGCTGGCCTGTGAACAGCCATATGGGCCTCAGGTCATCCATAGTACACTCGCTGTCTTCTTTTTTCTCTTTTTTTTTTTGTTGCTGTTTTTGTTGTTTTTTTTCCTCAGAGGGTTTGGAGAATAACCAGAACCATGACTGGATCTTACAAATTTTTAACAGTAGTTTCTGTAACAGCTTTTTCCTTCCTGACATAAATAGCTTCCAAATCCCTTCAGAGGTAGGTGGGCACTCAAAGGAAAGAGAGCATACTGAATGTATCTCTCGGGAACATGCTCCACCAACTGTGGTTAGCATTCATAACAGCAAAAAAAGAAAAAGAGAGAAGCTTTTGCTGTCAGCAAATGAAACAAGGCTTTCAAAAAGCATATATAAAAGTTCTGGTGAGCTGGTGAGGAGATTTGGATCCACACTGAAGCATTTTCTAAATTAATGAGTGTTTGAGCTGACCAATCATGAGATAATGGCAGTTTCTATTAAAAATGCACATCTGTCCATGCTTGTCAGTTACTGCTATCTAATAATTACAGATTCTCCATGCTTATTATAGGAGAGATTTTCATTAACTTTGTAGGAATACAGCCGAGGAATACTAACATTTTAACAGTCTCCACACTAGAATCATGATACAGAGTTCCATATTCTAAGTGATTTTTGATGTTGCAGTACCACTAAAGCCACCACGACAGAAAGTCACTCAGATATAACCTGCACTGCACTCTAAGCTCCAAGTCCACATTCAACATCAGCGAACCAAATGGCCATTCAATTCAATGGAATTGAATCACTTGCCCAGGTATATTCTACACATCTTCACTAACAAATCTAGATTGCAAAGAGGATATGATACAGGATGGTATAGAGCAGCTATGCTTAAGTTTGAGTTTGCCTTGAGTCAAATAAACTAACTGAAACCAGACTGATCAAAAGAAAATGAAATAATTTGATGATATTGATTTCACCAGTGGATCATTAAACATATTAATGTGGATAATATTAATATTCAATATTAAATCATAATCAATATTAATATTTTCATTACACACACTCTTATTCCCAGTAAGTTTAGAACAAGGAACACACGCAATTCTATCTGAAATAAAATGTTCTATTTTATTTTCTGACTTAAATCTATCTGAATAGTGAGTTAAGCAAAAATCTAAAATAGTATTTTTGTTGTGGTGGTGTTTTTAAGTAAGTTCAGCAAAACAAAACTTCAGCGTCCAGTTTTATTTTTTTACCAAAATACTGATGGAATATCGTCACAAATTCATAAGTAGTTTCTTTCAGCCAAAATCTACATTTCAAAGAAATGAAAATAGCTGACTAAAATTCTGTTCTATATGGTTATACAAAGCACATTTTTATGAATTTATTATGTAATATTACATATATATGTATATGTAATACTAGTTACATATTTAACTAAATATATATGTACCTCTAGTGCTTTTTAGTCAAAAGGGAAGCTTAGCAGACAGAAGACAGAAGAGTATAGAACAGATTGATTGACTCAGTGAGTCTAATCGCAAGAACAGATGCAGCTTTGCTTTTGTGTAGCCCAAGTGCTCTTCAGAGCATCCAATTTCATAAAGATATTTTAGGATTCATTCTGTGAAATGAGAGTTTTGATTGGTTTTGTGGGGTTTTCTGTTTTGGTTTTGCTCATGACTGCTTCCTGGAAACTGAAGAAAATGTAATTATGACTTTTCTGAGGAAATTATTTTTCCCTTTCATTCCAAGATCTGTCTGCTCTCATGAGATCTGGGAACCATATGACATTAACATCAGTCCTCGAGTATTTTTTCACATTCTGAAATTTTTGGTTTAGCTCGTTTTAGTTCCCTGTTTTCAAAAATGTAACATTAAGAATGTTTTCCAGAGTTCTTTTTATAAGAGTTTTGAGAAACATGTGTAAAAGATTAATTCAGTAACTAATAGAATTTGACATCACAGTTTTCTGGGGAGAATTGGACATGACCATGAAATTCTAAGTGGTTCTTTTTCTAATATTTTAGTGGAATGAACTGAAACCTTTTATTGCATCTGCCACAAATATGGGGCAGATCCAGATCTAAATCTTTCCTTTTTTGGATTCTTTTTGTTTGAATTTTTTTTAAGAAATAAAAAGTAAATTGGACATAACAAAGGATATTGTCAGGTATTGCCAAATGATAATTGTGTATAAACTCATTAATCAAACTAGGTACATTACATATTTGCCATGACATTGGTCTTTAGAGAGGATTTTATTTATGTATATATTTTTGCATGCTTGAGACTATACCACATACGTTTATCTGGGAAATAAGCTTCTGATGACAATATATTGATTTTCTACAATGCATGGAATTGAGATTTGTTTCAATTTGAAATTTTATTATGTTTATAAGCTCTGATACTTTTCTCTTTTATGACTTTTCCATCTTATGAGATTTGACAGATATATTTCATGTTCATAAAAACACATAGATATATTTTTGGTTTCGTTACTAGTGGCACACTTCTAAATACTCCTAAAAACAGACTCTGCTCTTCCCTCTTCAGCGCTTACTAAAGCCAGACCATTCTTTAATGTGAAAACAGTGCAGAAGAGTATCTATGCTGGCATATTTCCTATGATGCCCTTTAGATCTTTACTACCAAGAAGGATATTCATAAGCCATGACCTTCTGCTATCTGCCAGAAGAAATCAATTGATATTTCATTCTGATTTGTATATAACTACGTAAACAAATAAAGTATATCAGATAAAGCATTTATGCCTAAAAAGTGTTCAGAAAAAAATAAAGATTATATATGGAATCACGGATTGTGTCAAAAATAAATAATGTATTGATTAGATTTGCCTTTCTTTTGTAAACATCACGTCTGATAACCAAGGACACTCTACTTGCACCATGTAGCTGCACAAAATTCTGTACTGTTATTTTCTGCTGCAAGTATTTCAATGAATCTAATTTTATATTCGCTAAAGCCTGATGTTATCAAATTCTATGAAGTGTCTTGAATACTGAAATCCTCAGAGAGGGGAAAGTTAGGCTGGTCTTACAGGCCTGTAATCTTGGTTTTATAGGCTATGTGCCTGTTGTTTTCCCTCTCAGACCTTCATAATGTATTGGTTAATTAAAAACAAATAAGAGAGGATGGTAAAGGTCTCCAAGATATTCTTTCATTATAAGTATTATGAACATAAGCATCAAGATACAGAAAAGATCCCTTTAGTCTCTCCTGTTGAAGGAGAAGGTTACAGTGTGAGCTCAGTCATACTATTACACCTGAGATAATCCATAGGAGTATGGCATCCAACTAGATTTTTCTAGTTCTCTGGCACCTGAGAAGTACTTAGCAGGTTTTATTTGCCTGCTGTTGTCTTATTGACAGGATTTATGTCTGGAAACTCACTGCCACATCCATCACCATCATACGCATCAATTTATAAAAAGTATCAAGCTGGCCGAGTATATTTCTTTATGTAATAAGAACTGGCTAAGGAAGTCTCTAACTTGGTGAGATCATACCAAATATATACCTGCTCTTTTATAAATGAGCACTTGAAGGGATGGGAAAGTAAGCTTAGTCTGAGAGATTTTCATGAAGAAAAGGAGCAGGCAGACTAAGAAGTCAGTTATGTCAATATTTTTGTATCAGGAATCTCCTGCTATGCTGGGAAATACTTGGGAAAAACAGCCTGAAAGAAAAAGAAAAGGGAAAAGGAATAGGAGGGCAGGGCAGGGCAGTGAAGGGACCTCCTGGAAACACAGATGCTTCTAGCTTATATTATTGAGTCTCCAGCAGAAAGTTCTGTGCTCAAAATTGAAGATAGGAATGCAGCAAGATCCTACAGGAACAAATACATTTCAAGTTAAGCAATTTACAACAAGAGACTGAATAACAGAACTTGACTTAGCACAGAGGACTGTGACGCATTTGGTCAAAGCAGTACCATAGAATGAGGCAGTGAGCAAGAGTTAAATTTTTGTATCTTTGCTTTCAGAGCACTAGATTTAAAGGAAATGCATATGGTTAAATACTTTAAAGGCTTCTTTGTCTTCCTAACCAGGACACCCAGCTCCTTTAGAAGGTATCTGCAGTGGCAGTGTCCTAGAGGAGGACATCAACCAAAGGCACCAGGAGAAATGGGCTGCTCTGACAGGTAACAAAATGTTGTAAGCAATCTAGTGCATGCAAGAAATGAAAAGAAATGTTTCTGAAAGACGCAGATCTCCAAACCTGAGCTCCTTATGGTGGTAAGGAGCTATTACACAACATGGTGACCTTTGTCACCACCACCTTTGAGGTATTCTGCAGAATAAAGTCGTGATGTGGATTGTCAATAGGTTGTTTTTAACACAGAAATATTCAAATCTTAAAAAATAGTCCTGCCAAAGTTGTCTCCAATCTGACGTTTTGAGAAAATTCATTTTCCAAAAACACTGAAGTGTATGATTTTACTGCTTGCTCTACCTCCAAAAATACATCACTGATATGTTCAAGTACATGATAAATTCAAGATGCAGTATTATCATATGTGCTATAGAAAACTTTACTCAACATCTACCATGTATTAATCCATTCCTGCTTCTCTGAAAGTCAAGTGCCTTTTTCAGAATGGCTCCAGTGAGCAAGCTGAGGCTCATTTATAGTCTTTCTAGCACAACAAACATGATATCACTTCTAAAATATGGATGCCTAGGCAGTTAATCACCTACAAACTGTATGTCACCTACAACTATATTCTGGATTCAGCAAAGCTTAAGCATGTGCTTAAATGCTTTGCTGACTCAAGGCAGTTTTAAACACATGATAAGTGCTCTGCTGAAATTAGGCCCAAATCTTGCCAAAAGTGCCCTTAATCAGGAAACAATTTTAGGGCTATTAAAGATTTCCAGCTGTAGAACAACCTCCCATAAAATGTCTTAAAGAGTTAACACTTTAAAAATCTTTTTAATTCGAATTTCTATTTAAAAGCATTTAAATTCGATACTATTTTACTCTCTTCATTGTTACTTTCATGCATTAAGGAATGAAGTCAATTTTTTTTTTTGTAGTTAACTTGCTCCCCCTGCCTTGCTCTTGAAGTAACATCATTTCACTGTTAGCAATGCAATAGTATTGCTCTATTGTATTGGGCAGACTAGACCATGACAGTTAAAAATATCCGATAATAACTGAAAAAAACAAGGCTACACTTTTAGTACAGCTGTCTTCAAACAGTCACCTATGGTGTGAAAGGAAGCATAGAAAATTATTTTAATACTATATGCATTGAAATTGTATGTCTTTTATGTAAGGAAGGCATAAATGCAGTCATAGTGTGTCAGGTTAAGGGAGTGGGTATTTCAAGATCCCAGCAAAACCAGAAAAAAATATCCTGAACTGTAGGTCATTTACTTGAGAAGTTTTTTAAAAATAGAGAATAAAACAAATTTCAGAGTGAAAACTTAGCGTGAGATAAGCTATTTCATGCTCCATTTAAATAAATGCTATGTTTAAAGAATATAAGATTGTAAAGTAAAACCTCGAATATTGTAAAATTATTTTCCTTTGAGGGTATGCATTTTGACATTAACCCCTTAGGAAATGGGAATTTATTTAGTTAAATAATGATCTAGTTGATATAATCCAGAAGGCACTTTAAGACTTTTTCCTTTCCAGTACTTCCTCAGTTCTAAAATAGTGGTCAAAATGTTAGAAGGTTGGAATGACTTGTGTAATGTATCTACCTACAGCTGATAGATTCCCGTAGATATTAAGATATTGAGCAATGGACTGCAATTGGCATAAACTAGCTGCTGTAAACACAGCTAAAATGCACACCCGGCAGAACAGGAGCAGAATCAGCTACCAGGCTTGACAAGCAGGAACTCATTGGGACAAACAGCTGTGGAGTGTGGACCCAGCTTCTCCTGTCTTTTACACGTTGATGGGCCCTGAAAATCAGATTACCTCCTGTGCAAAGACACTCAAACCTTTAAAACCAGAAACTGAGTAAGATAGAGTACTTAAATACCCAAAGATTGAAGGTGGGAAAGAGGAAGAAGACTGATAGGGAATAAGTATGCTAACCAGGACCCGAAAGTAAGCCTCTGTGATTCCAAAGGAATACAGAATGATCCTGAAACTTAAACCCAAAGACCCTGAATAGCAGCATAAATACAGGTAAGGGTTTATTATTTTGTTTACCACTGCATATTCCCTGTGCTACCTGAGTGAATATTTATGTTGTTCAGAAATCAAATGCAAAACCTATCTATATGCATGTAATATGCCACCTTCGTCATTTGTCCCTGAAGAGTTAAACTGCAAACCTCAAACATAAATTCTGAGGATGGCTGTACTTACATTATGAGAAAGTCTGCAAGGGTTAGCATCAAGGACAGGAAAATTGAACATGGGATCCTAGCAATGAAAATGAACTGCTAGGAAACAGCTGTACTTTAGGGATGCTAAACAGGGGCAGGAGCTTGGCTGCTCAAAAAAGGGAAACTTCTGGGCACGTGGCACACACGGATTGGGACAAACATTGGCCATTTCAATATGACTGTAAACTTTTCAATAAATATGCTGAATCTTATCTTTTGCACTATTCAAATGATTTTAGCAACTTTTGAACTTAATTATTTGAATCTATTTTTTTTTCCTACAGACAATCATTAAAAGATAACCACAGAGTTAAACACTTCAGTGGAATTTTTCCTCCATTTGAAATCTTATCTGTTGCCCTACCATCTTTTCCTATTTGTGTTATTTCTTCCCTTTATTTGGAAAATAAGAGCACTGTTTTAAAGTATGGCAAGCATAAAATGTCCGCCCTTCCCTGCTGTTGTTATATTTGCTGTTGGTGGCTTGAGATCTATGAATTCATTTGTTAAATAAAATACTATCACCAATAGAATGTCTAACAACAATCACTTTGAGGGTGCACAGGTATTCAGGCAAGTAAATCCTAAAGATTCTTGCAAAAAAAATGATATCTTCTTGAACATATTGAAAATGCTTATTTTATATAATAAGATAGTGTTCCAAATGGAGACTTTTTTCTTCACTTCTGGTTGATGCTGTTAACAGGATAGAAAAGAGCTCCTAATTTCTTTTTTACTGTAAAGAAACTAAATGCATACCACACTAAGAACATATCCTTTTTTTTTGATGTGTCTCTATAGTGGAAAGTTTTTCTTAAACTGATTTCTGGCCAGAATTTTCAGAATAACTTGTTCCTGGTAATCTGTACCTACTTTAAGAACTAATTTTCTACAAAATGTTGTTCTTTCTTTGTACTTCTTTCCAATACTGGAAGTTGGAGGCATATAAAAGAATATTAACTCTAGCACCATTGACAGTGTCATTTTGAGAGATTGGATGCAACTTTGAGAATTTAAAATTGGCTCTTCCTCTGTCATACTTATTTTAATCATTTTGGGTCTAACGTAAAGGTCCCTAATATTCAGAGGAAATTAGTGCTCACAAAGACTTTATACTAGGAACCTAAAGGGAATAATAAGATTTTTATTTTTATTTTTTGTAGACAGGAAGATGTGAAAAAAATAGACATTAAAAATCAGTAATTAAGAAATACAGAACCTGTTAAACATGCTGTAAAATTAAATTAAAAAATGCAAGACCATTCCAGGGAAATTCTGAGCTGCAATTAAGATGTAATTTTTACAGCGCTAAAAAGACTTGGATCTGATTTTTAATTCAGGCTAATCATCAGGGAAAAGCACTTTCGTTAGTACTGAAAGAAGGTACAAATATATTGCATAATGTTAGATTCTTCCATGAAGGGAACTCACAGACAAATTGTTCCCAGCCTTGATCCTAACTACGGGAAAAAGGCAGTGTTTTGCAGGAGCCTGTGTCTAAGCAGCTTCTCTATGAATGCCAGAGAACACGGTGCAGTGGAGCTCAGTCACCTTTGCTCTTAGTATAGTTGCAAAAATTATTAATACTGCTGTATTCTCTACTAGCTAACACTAGCTAACACAGATGGATAAAGAGGCAGGCAGATTTTCTGTGCCATGATGGCACTGCTAAGGAAGCTGTCTATCATGATGTAAGAAGAGAAATGAGCAGGAGGATTTGGAGAGGCATGTCATAAAACAGTGTGATAGGATCATGGAATTGATGCATCAGCATCTTCAACACCTGTTTCTCCCTTCTGAACAACAGCACTAAAAATGATTCTGCTTTTCTTAAAAGCCAACTGCTGTGCTCTCCAGCCCATCTTCAGTTGGGTGCCAGAGTGGCAATTTTGTAAGTTAGAGGATCCAGTACACAAATTTGAAAATATACACACTGAAAATCAGGGAACAGAGATTCATTGTGAGTGATTCCTTAGAGGAGCCATCAGTTTCCAGACTCAGAAGTTCTCACAGACTTCAGAGTTGCACATTAATTTCCTTTGCTCTTGCCACTTAAATATATAGAGAGATAAAATTAGTGTACAAAGTATTAGACAAAGATTTCTTCACCAGTGACACTGAGACCAAGAACATATGTGATGTAGAAGCACTGGAAGATGACCAGCTGTGCTCTCAGTCTGTTCAGTATGCCAGTAGGAACAAACCTTCAGCTTTAAGCATTCTGGGGTACAGGTTGCAATGTAATAAGAGATGTGAAAGAAAATGAAATATGAAATTGGATAATGGACTTAATTTACTGTACTAATAGGCAGCAGTCTGGTTATGATGTTGCCAAACAAGCATATTTAATATTTTGCTATGGCGAGTTATTCTGGGTGTAAATTAGTTTTCACAGAACAGTGCCATTTGGGGAGGGAAAGTAAAAATATAGAAGTCAAAAAGCTATTTCTCTTTATCATCTATAAGGAAAAATAGATATTTAGAAACATGTCAGAACAGATGAAGCCATTTTATTTTTCCACAATAAGCCATGCCAGTTTTTCCTCTTTTCAATATCTTAAGCGGATTACTGTCACCACCATTCCTGCCAATAAGCAGACTCATTGGAATATTTTTCAAAAATGAACACAAATATTGGATGCAAGCAGGTGGGATGAATTAATTATAAACATATGGTTCTAACATAATGATTTCTGCAGTGTAGTGTGGAGACATTTAAGGGCCTAGCTATACAACACTTTTTGGCAATAAAACCTACTTACAAAAATTATCTGTTACACAGATATAAATGTTTGTGGAGCCAGACTCACTAAAATGATACAGACTCAACAACCTGTCACACACAAATACTTTTATGGTAGTTTTTCATCCTAAACCATGGCAATGATCTGGTTTACAGTATCTTCCCAGTTGTGTTAGCAGAACTGAATACGGTGTCAAACTGAGACACAACTACAGAAGACAGGGGACTGGGAGGTGTGGGGAAATGGGACTTCCAAAGCCTTCTTCACATGATTAGCAGCTGCTTGAGAAGCTCTACACTAACCCATAGCAACCTTAACTTCAGGCTGTGAAACCTTTTGCATTGGAGGAAATTTAAAAGCTTCCCAGCTTGTATTTGTCTTTGACCAATTCCTAGTCTGCTCTCTGTTGTTGATGTAATTATTATTTTCCAAGTTGATGGTTCAAATCTTTGATGGATTACTCTCTCAGCTAGGTCACTGAAAAGATCCAGATTAGAGAAATATAGCTAGAGAACACACTTAAAGCAAAGAGAAAAAAAATCCACGTAGCAGATCCACATTGCCACACAAAGCTGAACCATTTAGAGGCGAGAAGAAGTGGGGACATGGGCTGCAAATGGAGAGAGAGAGAGAGAGAGAGATTCATTTTTCTCATCAGACTGTGCTGCCCAGAAAGGGTCCCTGTGACACCAGCACGAGGCTCAGCTCAGCTGCAGCCAGCCTGGAGAAGCATAAACCACCCTACTTTAAAGTAGAGGAATATCATGGATTTTATCACCTATTCCTCTTTCACACGCAAACTCCTCTTTCTTATAGCTAGTTCGAAGCCTGGAAAACACATAAATATTCAGAGTATTTAGATTGTCACTCAAATTACTGAGTTTTACTAAGTTAAGCAGATGCAGTGGGCTTTTTTGAAGATGTCTCTGAAACAGACCAGAGCAGAAATTAATAAAAAGTTGCAGTTTTTCACAACCCAGTCTGAATGCACAGATATAAATTAATACCACTATTGTATTTTAAAAAGTCTGCCTCTATTTTCAGTGAATACTAAGGCTGATTATCTATGAGCTCTGTTTGTTTCTGTAGAAAATACTGTGAGATTAATGTTTTGAATAATTAGATTCCTTTCTTGAGTGCTTATTTGCGTGCTTAAAAGCCTAACCTGGAAATTCATATCTGTAAATACTTCCTTTTTTTGAAACCACTTTTTAGATTCATTTTTCTCATCTCCAGCCCTCAAAATACAGAAATTTTTAGAGGTCAAAAAGCTATGAGAAATGCTAGGGGACTATTCAAAATGTTATTGTTTTTCACAAAGTTTGCCTAAGGATTATCAAAATGCAATTTATTTTAAGCAGGCAAAAAGCCAAAACAGTGGCTTTCTATAATCCAGTAGATGGTGCTATGATGCAATAAACTGGTTCAATAATACAAGAAACACACTGAAGATGATAAGAAAATTATATTTTGGCTTTACCTGGTGCTGCTGGTTTTGTGGCAGGTGGTTTGGCTGCAGGAGCTTTTGCTGGCTCTTAAAAAAGAAAAAAAAAAATAGAAGAAAAAAAAAATCAAACCAATTGCTAAGAGTTATATCTTGGAAGACAGACACATGAGGAGCATTTCCAATGAAAGATATTGCCTATGGCAAATCTTTCAGTGGAGAATCAACCAAAGATTTTACCCAGAAGGGAAAGGTCAGTCAACTCAATGTTATGAAAAAATTAGTCATCCAAAGGTCTAAAGCAATCAGAAAACTCTTACCATTAGCCACTGAATTATTTTTACCTTTTTTTTTTTGTTTTTCCTCTTTAACCTTTGAATTTTTTCTTCGGTGCCTGCTCCTGCAGAAGCAGGAGATCCAACACACATACTTGGCAAATGGTAAGACGGCTACTTTCAGTACAGCAAGACTTCTGCACTTACCTCTACTTCCTCAGATAGTGTGCTGAGCAGCAACACTTTTGGGGGGCTTTTCTTAACACCTCTGAAAACACATGGATTCTGGTTTCTTTTTGATCCATATAATTTTTTGTTTTAATTTGAAATGCTTTATTTTTTGAGCAACCAGAATACTTTTAACTGGAGAATAAAATAACATGAAGGATATTTTTGTTCCAAAATTTCTGTAAGTTATTTATATATTTAACTTCGTAGTAGCCTTAAAACAAAAGTGCAAGTGTTTTAAACATTTTTGGGAAGCATATACTTTAATCATGCATTTAAATGAACTCTTGAATATTTCCTAACTTTTATTATACATCACACTTCCAGAAAAGATTCCAGAAAGGATTCTGAACAGTCTTGCCATCAAAACTACTTGTAGCTCTCTTCACTGTGTTGAGGCATTCAGGCTTAGAAAATTATAGAAAAAAAAATGTGTGGAGTTCCCTTGTTACCAGTGCGTTGTTCTGAGAGAAGGGCTCCGTTATTTTTGCAGAACAACCCAGTTGCAACAATTCAACAGCCTCGTGGTTTTGCATTTGTGACAAGGCTCCATTTACACACGTCTGATGGTTTTCAGGTGAAAACCTGCAAACCTGGCGGACCTTGAATCGTCTCAACCCCTTTACCAAACTTGCTGCTACCGGGAGCACACTTGACTGAGACTTCACTTGACACTTGCTTCCCTGTGAAACCTCTAGTTTTGAAGGCAGTGACAGAAGGCGGGAGAGGCAGAACTGCCAGTCATAAAGAAGAATATGGGATTAGAAATAACGTAAGAATGAATTTAGAAAGTAGAAGGCAGCTGGAGTCTAAACACGTCATTTTCCAATTATAAATGGTATAGCTACATTCTTCTTTGTGTTTCAACAATTCAGTAACTATAATTTTGGGTTATTGAAACATGCTGTTTGAAAGAACATGACATGTAAAAGTGATCATAACCTACTACATAATAGTGTCTTACTTTTAAGTTCTTTGGGCACAGCAGCTTCTTTTTTATCTGTAATATATAAAAAAAAGAAACATTTGCATGAAAACATAGTTAGAAAGTGTGTAGGTAGACAGAAAACAGGAATATTTGCTTTAGAGGTAAAAACCGGATTTGCTGCAAAGTGTACTGAAATAACACCATGAATCACTTGAATCATGCTTTCATTAATTTAATTGAAAGTGCAAACACAACAAAGTTTGGGTGAATATGGACACTCTTGTTTAATTTAAGTACAGTAAACTGTGGGAATTTCAAGCTAATAAAATTCTCTCACCTTGTGATGAAGCGTGTATGCACGACTCCGGCAATGTGGAATAACCTACAAGTCCTGGAATACTCAGTCCTAAGTTTAAACCACTTAAAAACAGGTAAAATCTGCCCTTGGTTGACCTAAATGAAATTAAAATAACTCAGCTATATCAACACACAGCCTAATCAGACAGCCTCTCAGATTTAACTAAAAGCTGTTTGATTCCTAGTTAAGGCACCACTACTCTTCTACTGCAGAACATTTTTATGATGGGTGAGGGAAGATGTGGAATTTTTACCAAGTAGGTGGAAGGTGCAGAAATATTCAGGATGGACTATCTTTTCATTATAATTGTTTGTCCAATTTAACATCCAATACTTTATTTGGTTAGCAAACTGGGTCATTTTGATAACTGTCCTGAGCATCTGGCATACTTTTTTGACTAGCATCATCCACCCAGCCAAGACCTGATTCATGAAAGCTCTGTGAGACAGGAGAAAGAGAGATGTGTGGAGTGGTTGTAGAAGTTCTCTTGGATGCTCATAAGGAAATGAGCTTCCTTAATAACCTACGTTGAGGCTAGAATATAAATGTGATAACGCTTATGTCTACAACATAAATGAACGATAAATTAAGGGCCCTCTTAAACACTAATATAAGAAATACTCTAGGACAAAAACTGCCAACCTAAGTAGCTTTCAAAACAAAGACTGTTGCATTACTGATAACGATGTAAAGTTGCTTCAGTTTCTGTTGCTCTCTAAATTGCTATGAAAAAAGTTGATTTGAGATAAGGTAATGCAAATGACTGCCAAGTTGTCTAGTACGAAGTCGTGAAAAATTTAGGGGAAAATATATTTCTATTTGGGTGATATACTGCTCTGAAATAAAATGTTTCTAGGTTAATCCCCTGCTTCCATTAACTCTGTGAAAGCATGTTTTGCAGGCATTACTTCAAAGTATGATAATTACTACATTTAGATGAAATTAATCATGAAGCAGCTTTCAGCCACGTTATCTAGCTAAGGAGCCTGTTGAAGCCTTCAAGAAGTGCCTATTAGTTGCCAGATATGGAAATTTTAAAAGGTGTACATTGTGCTGATATGAATCATTTATCACAATAATCTGCTATTGCTGGAGGTTATAAAAAAATAAATAAATTGGCAGCATCATTTACAATAACAGACGGGATCTAAATAAAGCCCCAAAGCTCTTTCTTTCATTTTTTTCATGTAAGTCATCATTTATTAGGATAACATACTTTAATATATTTTAGACCCATAATTTATGTTAAAAGAATCAATGTATTTCCCCATCATCTGAAATATATAGTAACCAGTAAAGTCTGAGTGAATATCTGAACTATTTTTCCTAGGGAAGAAATTCTTATAATCTGCTCTTATATTTAAGAGTAGAAAAATACCAATAGCTGATTCCAATAGCACAACATGATAAGAAAATGTAAATATTTTTACTTTTAGGCTATTCTTTTCATGCCAAGTTGCCTAAAGTTAGATTTCTAAATCCATATTTATACATCTGGCTAGGATGTTTTACAAAACATTTTCCAGAAGAAATTGTGTTGGATCCTAAAGCATACCTTTTGAAGGTAAATAACATTTGCATCTAAGTACCTCATGCCTAAATGAATGCCTAAATGACCTAATTGTAAAGCTTAGAGTAATTTGTGGATCTGACAATTGGAAGGAAAATTAATCAAGATTTCTGAATAACAAGTCCCTAAATCCAAGCACCTACTATTCTTAAAAGCTATAGCTCTCTAAAGGGTACAGGGAGCAAGTGACTAAACTCACGGGAAGCAAGCAAACAAACAAAAAATGGAGTAATGAGTTATATTGTTTCATTTAAAGTAAATGAACATATTGCCTTTTTTTTATTTTCTACAGGTCTATAGTTTTGATTTAAGTTATTCGAGTGCATGTGTCATTGGGGAAGACAGCTCATAATATCTCAGGTCTTCAAAGCTGTAATATTTTTTTTTGTCTCTCTTTCTAACCTTAATGCTATTCTATCAATAGCTCTACTTTTCAGGTTAGTTTAGAAGAGAGATTTCCAGAAGAAATTAGCTTTTCTCTCCACTTCTTCTAGGCAAAGTGTACACATTATCCTAAATACCTTTTTACCAATCAGCCTAGGAAGAATAATTTCCAGAACTTGTCTTGTCTCTGTGAAACTTCACATATGAGATCTGGCAACAGGAAAGGTATGCGTGATCACATGAAGTCAGTAGCTACATTTCATGGAAACCACATAACATCTTTAGGGCCATACAACATGTTAGCATCAGGCCAGGTGTGCTAGTTGTCTCTACCAGCAGCGCAATCAAAGGCCTTGATTGCACCTTGAGACCTACTTGACATGCAGCCATAGGAAGCACTTCTTTGTTTTGTTCTCTTCTCTTCTGTTTTGTTTTTGACAACCTAAAGCAATGAAAAGATTCTTTTCGTAAATGACTGGGATTTACTATAGGAGATCAAGACTTTACAATTTAATATTGTTGGTATTTTGGGTTCTCAAATTCAAACCACTCAATTGTTTAGAAGTTGCTGAGGCCCTATTTTAAATTCCAGTCTTCTTAAAGGCTTAGATAGACCACCCATATACTAAGACATCGAAAGCTACTGGATACTTCTGATAATCTTAATTATAGGCTTTTTTGAAAGCATCGATAACAGGCTAAATACCAGAACTAACAAAATCTTTTGTCAGCTGTGTAGGACTGAGAACCAACCTTTTGTTTTACAGTTACTCTCAGGAGATATCGGAAGGCAGATTTATTCTGCTCTGTAGTCACAAAATGCAAGCGTTATTGTACAATAAAAAACAGCTCCCCTCTTTTCAGGTTTTGAACAGGGTTCTCTTTTACTGGCTCTTGAAAAATATTAAAGTATAGTTAAACTTTTTTGTTGTTAAAAAAAACACCAAAAATTTTAACAAACACACAAAAGACTTTGTTCTTATCTGCACAGGCTAAAGGGATCAGTTTTGAATTCAAACTAGGAATGCGCATCTGGCAGCCAGCATAGATGTATCTCAGAGAAACAGCAAAGCTGTGCTTTATTCTTTTGCCTCTTTTTAATACAGAGCTCGATCTTTTCCTCAGGCCTCGATCAGCATGCTTTTGAAGTAAACTAGCAGTACACAGTAACTGCAAATGACATCTAAACTACACATGGGGCAAGAAGAAAAAATCCCTCTAAACTCATATAGTGCTTTTCATGCCAGTGAGTCCCTAGGAGGTTTATAATAAGCCATTAGACAAGGAGGTCCTGATGTTATACTACAGAGTGTGGTTGTTTGAGTTTAAACAAAATTACCAAACTGAGTATTTCAAACAATGGTCTGATGTGAATTCTCTATCTAGAGTTCACAAAACCTTTACGCATTTTTTAGCAATAGATTTATAACATAATGTATATTTTGGAATAGCAGATCTTCACTAGCCCCATACGACCTATCATTTTATGTACAAGCAACAATTCTGGGGGACAGATATGTCTCAAAAGACACCCTTTTAAAAGGGTCCTCTATGCTTTTTCTTCCTAGAAATGTCTTATTAATTTATATATACACACATACATACAAAGGGTAAAAAAATCCTAAATTAAGGCTCTGCCAATAGCACACAGTTAACAACAGCTGCTAAAACCAGCTGAGAGCATTGTTTGTATATTGTATTGATACAAACCTTTCTTAGGAAGCTTACTGAAGAACATGTCATAATCTCAAATTTTCAACAGAGATTAATTTAAGCTTCAGTTCACAATCATTCTGTCTGAATTGTATGATAGGCATTATTCTAATCAAACAAAAGGTAACTCAGTAACTAATGTTAAGAATGCTAAGAATTCTTACTAAAAACTAAGAATATAAGGATTCTTCTGTCCCAGCTAATCTGAACTAAGCACTGAAACTTCTGGAAATTACTAGAAGTCTACTGAATTCACTGAATCAAAAGCTAATGAGAAATTTAAATTAAGTAGCTACTAATAAAGGAGTTGTCATCCTATATCTTAGCTTGCATGGACTGCCTCCCTTCTCTACCCGCTAACTGATGACCACCTACCAGAATGGATTTAATTAAATGCTACTAGTTGGCTAATGGTCTACACACACCCACAGAAGAATCAAGTGTATCACACAACATGATCATAGCTCTATCAGTTGACTCAAAAAGAACATTTTTAATAGGACTTAACCTATAGGACTGCAAATCCTGCCTTGCTTGTCTCTTACCACTGATTTTGACTTAGGTATTTAATTAGTTTCGTAGTAAAAGTTGGTGAAGAAAGAAGAGTGCAGACAAATGAACAGAAAATTGAATTATCGGGGGAATGGTACTGAAAATTGTCGTGTTATTTTCAAGCACCGTGAAGTCAGAATTGTTCTGGGCCTCCAAGAAAAAAAAAAAAAAAAAAGGCTTTTGGCTGTTTTCATAGACCACCATTTGGAAAACTCCTTCTGATTTTGCACATCCAGCACCACAGCAGAACTTTCAAGACAATGCATCTTATAAGCACAAAAGCTAATGTTCCCTTTGCTGCCATGAGCAAAGGTTCAAAAGAGTGGAAATAAAAATGATAGCAGGTGGCATCTAATGGCTGAGAATTTCCATCATGTGAGTGAAAAACATAATTAAAGTCGCTAAGAGACCAGTCTCAGTACAGTCTGCTTTCAAGCTGGCAGATGTACCAGAATTTAAAAACAATTTATTAAGTACCAAGATTTGTAGTTAATGTGATTTACAATGGCAAAAGAGTAAGTCACCCTAGATAGCTGAGTGTTATGAAGTTAAGAATGAACCCCTATGAAACATATGATAATTAAATATGCATTTTTCAAACCTCCTACTGAAATATATTTTAGTTTAGTACTTCTTTTTTATTATTTATTTAGAGTTCTCTTTTTTTCTATAACTTTTTCCATAAGAAGTTAGTCATTTCAACTACCATTCCAGCAAGGAAGTATTTTGACAACTAAGAGTGTGTTTAATTCTGAACTTTCCTTTAAAACTTGTAGTCGGTTGCTTTATAATTTATATTATTTCTGTTAATTTTGTTTCTGTTGCGTGGCATTAATAAAGTTAGCATCATCTTACCACATCACAGAGTTCTGGGGAGTATTCTCTTTTATTTTGACTTCAATCATGACTAAACCACAGATGCCAGGTATAGAAGCATTTATCGGAGTGCCTGCACTTTCTATGGTAATGTCTATTTTATAAAACATATATTTATGTCTTCATTTTACAATTAAGATTTTTGTAAAGATTTTGTATCACAGGGTATTAAAACAATATTGTTTCTGCTTTTCAGGCTGTTCAAAATCTGGCAAGGCTCCCATTAGTCACTAATATAAGATTTCCTTTGTTACCACGCACAACCCTAAGATTCAATATTGGCATAGAAAAAGCTGTTCAGCAATACATTTGTCTCACATGGAAAATTTTGTGTTTGGACCAGCACTCGTTTCTGTTCTCTGTCTTAATCACTGAGCTGGAGACTGCCATATGCTGCATGACAGCTACTGACAGAATCTGCCCTTGCATCTTGCAAAGACTGTTTCTTGGTGAGCAGGAGAAAGGCAGCTCATCGTAACAGTGAGGCCAGAATCATCCACAGCAAAAAGCAGAGGGCTGCACCACAGCTGCTTCAGGGCTATCCCTCGATTCCTGTTGATCAGGGACTCAGACTCAAACTAGAGTTTAAATAACTTTCTCGAATAACTCAGGTCTCCTTACTATCCAATATCCACAAAAGCCTTTTCATCCAGTCCTTTGTCAACCACTTACAAGAAATTCTAGGAACTAAGTAGGCTCTAGGAGGATCTAGCAGGAACTAATGACTGCTTCATAAATGAAATAAGATATAAGTATGTGTAGTAATAGATCTATTAACTATTCTTCCTGCTGTGTAAATGCTTACTAAAATTTATTGGCAGAGTCCAGTAACTCTTGAATCCCAGACCTCAGGTTTTCTGTTTAAGCCTCTCGAGCCTCTAGGGTAAGAGGTGAGGGAGAAATGCAGATGGGCTGACTACTGACAGGTCAAACTGGGAGAAAGTGGAGCTTCAGTAAAGTGAAATCAAGTTTCCTCAAGCAGCATGGGACTAGATTATGAGAAATAATTTTCCGATGGTGCTGATAACTAATGCGGGATATAAAGGGGTTGAAGGTTTTAGAACTGTTAAAAGGGAACATGCTTTTGTTGCTTAATTTAGTAGAAAATCGGTGATGGTGCTTGTCTAAAATTTTGGCAGATCATTTAAAGGTTAGTTTGCAAATCTCCATGGCAGGGGTTGTTTTTGCTGTGCATTGTCTCCGACATTTTAGTATATAAATAAAAATAAATATTTCATGTAAAAACAATTGTTTTCAAGTAAGTTTCAAGGAACGGTGATTTTTTTTGTCCTTTTGCTAAGAGCAACACATTTCTTTGAGATTGGATTCAAGGGCTTTAGCCACATCTACCATATCAAGTAAAGGCATAGGGAAAAAACAGGGCATTTGATATGCTAAAGGGAGTCGACAGACTGACCTTAGGGCTCCCAAAAGTCTTCCTGTGCCCAGTCCTTGTGTGTTTTACTTCCCTATGCACTGTCTTCACACACCACCATGTCAGTCCCCGTTTACAAAGGAGCTCTGCATTATGAGTGGCCGCACAGAACTGGAAATCTCAAAGCAGCTCAGTATCAGAGGTAAGTAGAAGCCTGAAGTCCATAGAGCTTTCCCAAATGTTGTACAGCAGTGTGTATGACTGAAATACTAAACGCTACCTCAAGTAGATTTCCCAAGATCATTAAAAAAAGTTTCTTCAAAAGAGTCAAAAAAAAAAACAAAGTAAAGAAAGATAGGAGCAAACAAGTGATTCAGTTATAGTAAGAAACAGTCTGTGCTTTGGGAATGACCAATTTCAGCTGTAGCAGTGACTCATGGTTTCATTAATTAGTGATTACTCCTTTCTACTTTGAAATTCCTGAAATGGATTGGATTCAGTCTCCCCCTACCACACACCAGGTGGAAAAATATTCCTTTGCCTTCTGTATTCACCAGGAACAGCTCAAAAAACCCCAAACTCTGGAGCATGATATTAGACCACAGTCAGTTATGTAAAGGAAGTAATTCTAACTACAATTAACTACAGAAGCTATAATAATTTAGTAAGCCTTTTGTGTGTTAGATATAGGCAATAACTTTCATTCCTAAAATTTAAGAACCAGATCTTTTCCTCAAATAACCTTCCATAACAACATTGAGTTAGTGTATATATTATTACATATGAAAACTTTCTTGACCACTTTTTACTTTTTCTTAAGAAAAGTCTGGAGGATATAGAGTCTATGCTTTTCTCTTAAGAAAAATGGGCACCAATAGTTTTTGAATTACTTACAAGCGGATTCCTTTTTTAGAGTCAGACTAGGTTTTGTTAAACTGACATTTAGTTGAGCTTTATTATGATAGTCATAATATGTCTATTTTTATGTATTGATCAACACATCTTGATTATTTCCTTTTTGTTGGACAGGCAGATATGCAGATGGCATCTGTGAACATTTTCACTAGCATGAAGTTTTTTTTGTTCTTCAGAACATGGATACAGGAAGCATAATCATTTTGGGAAAAGGGAAATCTTGAATAATGTAATGCCCATCCATTCATCTTTATAGGTGACATACAGTACTCTAATTACACTCTTGAAAGTGAAGCAAAATCTATGAAAAAGCAACCTCACACAGAACCTACTGCAATCAAGCTAAAAATCAATATGCTTATAACCACAGCTAGGTATGACTCTTCCTCTGAAGAACATCTCCCCATTCTATTATCCTAATCACTCAATAATACTTCATCTGACTTAGTCTCTAAGAGTTACATATAACAAGGCCACAAAATCATCTCTTTTTCTTGAAAAACAGATCAAGAGAACAAGTATGGCCACTGGGAACATTTACTGCAAGGTTAAACAAACATAACTTAGAATAAAGTATAAAGGATGCACTTACATCAAGAATACCTCTATGAACCTTCCTGTGAGAAAGGGGTCCAGGAGACACCTTATCCTTCTGAATATGTGGTATAACGAATACGTGGTTTCTAAAATATAGTAAAAGCTTTTAAAATTGTACTTAAAGATCAAGGGAAAAATTACTTTTTTGTTTTAAAAGTAAAGTAAATCTAAAAAGCATTGGCCTAACTGACAACACTAAAGATTTTCACTGACTTTATTCAGTTCTGGGTCAAGCTTCCAGTTTGTCCATTGAGTGACAACAGAAAACAGATAGCACTGCCTGATGTATCATTACAATTTGACTGATGGTTCCGTGCATAGATATTTTGCATAGAATAATTATCTTAACTATCAGGTCTACTGATTCAGATGTACATCTTATTTTGAGGGAATAGCACTGTTTTTCTTCATTAAAATGATTAACTTTGCTTTGTTTGAGGCATAGGCATATTCTAATCCTGTTATTTCTGGATGTGACTGGAAAAATAAACATTGCATTAATCCCCAGACCAACATAAACACTGTTGATGCAATCAATTAGATTCTTTAATTAAAGCTATGCCACCCAGCTGCTAGCACAGTGCAGGTACTTCATTTTACATAACTGAAAGACCAAATGCAAAAAGATTATTTGATTACCTGTGTGGTCTTTATATTGAGCAGGTACTGCATTCAAGCTTGATTATTTCTAATATTGTCTTTCTTCAAAAAAGTACACTGACACACTGTCAATGCAACCTCAGACTGTCAGACAGTAAAATGACTATTCTTTGCTCAAGGATGATTCTCACGTCAGCTTATCGAAAAAGGGAATTTCTACTACAAGTGCAAGGCTCCTTCCTTTTCTCTCTATTATTAAAGGGTTGGCATTTCTAATCCTTTGCCAACAGGGTCTTACCACCGTTTTCCCTTCTTTCATCATTCCCCGCTCTGTTGTGATCAAAGATGGAAACGAATGAAAGCAATGAAGCACGTCTGGGCTGAGCAGTACTCAGCATAGCCTTGAAAGCTTTCAGCTCTCACTAGAGTTAGCAGAGGTTGTGCCACTGGAAGGTCCTTCAGTATTATTCATCTGCCACTTATATTTCATGGACAGAACAGGCTCCTCAGACAGTGTGTATTCATTTTCTTCTCTTCTAGAGCTTTCTTTGCCCAGCACATGGAGGAGGGAGAGGGAGTAGAGAGGTAGAATTTCCTCTAAAGCTGGTTTCATACTAGATGAGAGAGATCGGTCCTTGCTCTCACAATCCCCAGCAATCAGTTCCAGTGTCGAGTATGGCGAGGTGAAGGAGACAAAAGGGGAAGACAGGAAACGCTTATTTTTGACTGCTTATCTCCTTGGATTTCACAACACTTCCAGTTCTTGAGCACTGAGCTCTATGTCCTGGAGGGGTGTAGGTGTTTGCTGTTGTTATAAACCAGTGTTACCATTCCCAGATGAAGAATCTTTTCACTGGACAAAAGGAGATGATATTTTCAGAAACACCACGGTGACCTTGCAGCTTCTGTGCTATTTTCAAGCAGCAGACAGGTTTGGGAACTCAGTGCTCACGGAAAATCAACGGGAGTTACATGCCTGCCTTACCTTGATGCATCCGTGAATCCCACCAGTGCCATGATGCATCTTTATGCACCTAAGTATCATTGAAATCTTGTTGCCAATCACTCCTGAAGGTGCAAGTTAGGAAGATTCACTAAGGGCTTTGAAAATTTCAGTGTGGGACATATAGCATATCTTTTGAGATGCCTGCTCTCTTGTTTCAGGAGCAGACTCCCTTAACATCCAGGCACATAGAGACCATGGGAATTGCTTTTCTCCTGTGTTTGCCTCTCTATTATGCTTTTTGTTTGTTTGTTTTTGTTTTGTTGTACTGCACCTTGCTGTTATCCTGCTTTCACATGTCTGTTTTTATCTGCATGGAAGGATGAAATTTGATTTTTACTATGTAGCCATATCTGCCTTCCGATGAATTTGAAAGCATCAATTAGAAAAGCAGACTCTTCTATTTATCTCCCATGGAAGACTGAACACTTAGAGGAAAATAAGGACAAGAAAGGAATTTCTGTTCTTCCAATAAACTTGCAACTCCTCTCGGAGGAGCTGACTTTCCACTGCATACTGCCTTTGCTTATGTGCCTCTCTGAAAGTGTACATCCACAATGCCCAAGGCTAGAATACACTATCAGATTATCTAGTCTGACACTTTGTTGTCAGAGGCTCCTATATTTCAGCTGGGCACTTTGTCAGCTGATGTGTATTTTCCATTAGGTAAACAATCCCCTTCTGCGGACATCAAAGAAAGCAATATCCACCCTGCACTGTGTTAGTTTATCATTCTTAGTGTTAGGAGCATGTACCTCATTTTCAGGCTGGATTCAGTTAGCTTTGGCTCCCAGTCATTCATTCTTGTTAAACTCTTCCTACTAGATTAGAGAGAGCTGCAGTAGCCTTTATTTATTTATTTATTTATTTTGTGACGGTACTTAGTATCCGCTCTAACAATCCGCTCTTTCTGAAGGGATGAATGGGACTCTTTAACTCTCTCACTATGAGGCATATTCTCCATTTTTAAATGCCATTTTTTTTCTGTGCTCCCTCCAATTTGACTACCATAACTATATGTACATTCCAGTCTTACCATCATGTGCCTTATACGAAGGTGATGTGTGGCCATGTCCTGCTTTCTTGTTGCCAGGTTTATTTCATATGAATGAGAATTTTCACAAATGAAAAATTATCAGCCTCAACTTGCCATTTACCTTGTCAGTTTTGAAACTACTTTGACGATGTAAATGTAAATGGCAGTACAATGCACAAGGCAGTAGAAAATTGGGCCCTGCAGCCAGACAGCCTATATTTGGGTGTCACAAGAGAATGTAACTCTTGAGTAATGGGATAAAATTAAGCAAGGGAAAATTTAGGCAGACTGGAATGAAATACTTCTTAACTGTGAGATCTATTAGGTTGTAGAATAATCTTCTGTGGGAATTGATAGAGGCCTAGTTACTTCAGACATTTAAAACTAAACTGGATAAAGCACTTCAAGATATTCTTTAAGGAATTATCTGCCCTGCCAGAGGGAAGGATTAGATGACCTAGTAGGTCATTTCCATCTCCACTTTCTCTGATTTTGTTATACAAAACCCCATAAACAGGAAATTGTTAGCTAAGTCAAGAGATACTATGAAACCCCTGCCTGCCTTACAAAAAGAGGAGCGAATAACATCACCTGCTGTTAAGTATACAGCACTCTTAATCCAGCATTTCTGTTGTTAGTAACTAATACAGTCGGTTCTGGAAGTTTGATGTGTAGCTGTATGTAAAGGGGAAAACCTCTACTAGTGCAAAAATGCAGGAATTAGTAAGTCACATCTGAATAATGCAAAGGAGAGGAAGAATAGGAAAGAAGAAAGAGGAGACCTGAGATAATAGTGGCATGAGCAAGTAGCAACTTGCTCTGCTGAAGCAACTTGCCCTCCTGAAGCTGACCTGGACAGCTGCGCATGGTGTCTCCACAGCACGGCTCCTCGGGGGTGGCTGAAATGTCTTCCTACAAGTATGCACAATTATCACCCATTTTCCCATCATAAAAATCTGGGATCAACACTGTGTCATGGATCAAAGCATCCAATTCATTGCAGCTGGATCCATTCAAAGCATTTCAAGCAGTGTGCTGAGCGCACTGCACTTTTCTAGATTAGGGGGTAGACCAAGCATTTTTTAAGTAGAAAGCATCGTCTCTCCAAAACGCTTTTTCTCAGAATGGTGTCACATCTGGAAGGCGTTATCTTTCTAGCCATGATTGCAATAGCACAAGCAGATAGGGGAAATAAAACATGGGCACAACCTCTCTTAAATAGCCAGATTTGAAAGTGAAGAACAGAACGAAAACCACAGAATGAAAGAAAAGGCAAATGGCCAGCAGGTGTCACTGCTTGTTCTCCTATCGTAATCAAGGGCTGATTAGTATAAAGACTGTAAGGATAAAGCTGACCCAGGGAAGTCACAAAATTAAATGGATTTTTGTAGTTTTTGTTTCTCAGATGAGGAATTTAAAAATAATCAGAGGAATTTGTCTTTCTCTCTGTGTAGAGCACAAAAACAAAGAACATACTGTTAGAGTATAAAGAGTATAAAATGACCTTTTCTCTCCATTTCTTATTAAATCATTGTCTTTTTACAAGTATCAACTGGCCTTTAAAACAAAGTAAGTTGATCACAACACATGTGGTCAACCAATGCAAAAAAAAAAAAAAAAAAAAAGAAAGATAAAGAAAAAAAAAGAAAGCCTTGGGAGGCAGGAGGTCATTTGCTTTTTTCTGATTACCTCCCGTGTACTCTACCTAATGTACACTTTCCTCTCAGCTTCACTGGGTAACCGGGTAGGAGGCATAACCTCATTCTGTGACAGTCACAAGGTAATGTTTTCAATTTTTGCATGTGAGATCAACTTTCAGTTTATTTTTGCATGACATAGGAACAGGATCACTTGAATTCTGCAGTGGCATCGTAGAACTTCCTCACGACCTGTAACTTTAAGACCACAGAGACTTCTATTCAGGAGGCAACAGTTTACTTTGGTAGCTAGGGAGACAGTGCCACCCTTCTTGCCTGCTCACACTCCTTGGTGTGAAACACATGATACCGCACCATGCGTCAGGGTTGCATCCACAGCACCACATAGCTCCACGATTCACACAGGGGCTCACATGAGAAGCTTTGCCTTATTGGGAGCATGAAAATACCAACAGAGTAATATAACGGTTTGCTCAGTGATCTGAGGTAAGTCGGCACACCAAGAACTCGCTTTCTGCCTGCGAAGCAGAACTGTGCAGGGATGCAGTGGACTCTTGATACCTGTAAAACATTTGTCGCCATGGGTCAGAGTCTGGGCGTTCTTGGACACCTGCCCAGGGGATCAGTACCTTTTTTGCCATGGGCATCATCTGCGCTGGCTGGTGTCCCAGGTTTCTGGGACTATGAAAGTTTGGGATCTTTAATCAAGCTAACATAGGTTTAGCCTTCAGAAAATATATATCTTCTGCCAGTGGGCAACTGGTCTGGGTGATGCATCCTATATTTGAATATCCATATGTGGAAAGTGGGGGAAAGGCACAGACTGCCCCTTGTAATATTTTTTTCTGGAATTTACTATCATAAATGCTGCACGAGATCTAGGCATTTTTGTTACTTACTAATTGAAATTATGCAGCAATAACAGGAAGGCAAAATCATCTTTGACAGCTGAGTAGAGCTTTAGTTAGAAAATGGTGTGATGATCCACGCTGACATTTCAGTGATTTTTAAGCTCATTTATTACCTATGCTACCTATGCTATTTGTTGTGAGAACTAAAATGAAGTGGGAAAGGCATTTGCAGCAATCAGACTTAAAGGCAAAGATTGCGGGAGAACACTATAGACTTTTGGGAATGCTGATAGAGGAAGGAGTGAAGATGTTTCAGAGCGTTAAGATTTTAAGAGCATTAAGAGACACCCTGCAAATAAACTAAGAGTACCTGAAAACACTAATATCTGCATAACAACGTTTTATTTCTACCATACTAGTAGACTTATAATTTTACCTTATAAGAACATAAGAAGAATGAAAGAGGGAGAGATCTCTCTCTTGTAGCCATTTTCCTGCCTGTGATATTTATCAGCCAGGATGTTTTGAACTACTATTATCACTTGTGCAGTAATAATCTAACACTTCAGGCTTTCACAAAAAGTTACAGGTCACATTTTCTGCCACTGGGGTTACCCCTGCCTAAGAAAACCTGCTAAAAGCCCCAATCTTTTGCTTGAGGCTGTATACCGAGGCTCTCAAAAGAAGAAACCCTATCCTTAGACTACAAGCTGGACACCACCAAATTAACGTGACCTAGACCACTGCCCACTCTAGAAGACTCTGGCTAATGCCTGTTACTCTGGGCTCATCAAATCCCTTCCTATTTGGAGATGTAGTCTCCAAATGTCTCTTCACCTAGAAGAGCACTGAATAGATTTTTGTAAACTGTTTTCAAGTGTGGTTGTGCCAGGCCCTTGTGTCTGACAATTATGTTTGTTTAAGCCAAACGTCTCAGTTTGTAACAATGGAATTATCTATTTTTCAGAACAATTAACATGGTGTTTTTGTACTAGCTGAAGGTCAGAGGATTAATGTGTTTTTATCTGCAATGCATTTTTAAAAGCTAATTAAGAATCCTTCAGTTCATTCTCTGCTAAAGACTGAAAACATTTTACATTAGATAATTCTTGCTTCTCCTCTGCAGAAAGAAAGAAAGAAAGAGAGAGGGAGGGAGAGAAAAAATAGAGGAGCTGAGAAAGAGTGAGCTGGCATGCAAATAAACAAATGCATCACAGAGACACAGTTAATGGAGAGCAATAAAGAACTCCACTCTGGTAACACTTGAGATAAAATTCTACCATGGACAATAGGGCTAATCTAAAACATTAATCAGCAAATATTCAGTATTTGCAGTGGAGTGACGGAGCAGTCCTTGTTAGGATGAGAGAAATGGAGAGGCATAGCAGAACGTGTTGCTGTGAGAGGCCTGCTGGAGGGGCTTTGCATCAGGTGGGAGCGTTCCTGGAAGGTTTCCATGAGGATGAAGAAGAGCAGCAGGACCAGGGTGCCAGGAGGTCGGTCCTGGCAGAAGGCAACTCTCTCCAGCACAGGGACAAGTAAGGAGGGGTTGAAGTTGGGTGCCCCTCAGCACCAGGGGTTTGGGAGGTTGATGGGAAGCAAAATGAGACACAAGCTCAGAGACGTACAGAGGTAATGCAGGGATTTGAAATCCAGGGTGAAGAGCTTATATTTAATGCATTGGCTACGCCTATGCTTTAATAAGAAAAACTGAAAAAAAAAAAAAAGGGAAGCTGTTCCTACACTCTTTAGTTTTGGATGCCTATCTGTGCTGCTGATTCAAACTCTCTGAGGTTCATTTGCTCTATCTGCTCAAAGCATGTAAATACTATCAGACACTGAGGTAGCCTCATTTCAAAACTGGGCTATGCACTACTATTCTGATGATCAAATGTGGCAATTACTTCAGGCTTAAAACCTTTTAGGGATAACAATAGGTGCTGCCAATCAAAGCTAGAATGTACACATGCATTCAAAGAGCAAGCTGAATGAGGAATAACAGCAACACGTGTAGTTAGAATATATTATGGATTACCATCCTCTTACACAAAGGCTAGCAAACTCTTCAAAATGCAGCAACCTACAGAGCTAATAAAAGGGACAGAAGTGTACGGATGTCTCGGTTTGTCTAATTTGTGTCTTTCTAGCATTGATAGGATGACTCACTGGATTTAGCAACAGCTTGTGAAGATGAACATATTAATAACGTTATGCTGCAGCTATGCCATAAAATGTAATCTTTTAAAATTCTGTATCCTCACATAAAATCCAGGCTTAGAACCAGAATAAAATTAGATATATGAAGTGTTGGCTTATTTTCTTTTAAAATCTGTGTTTATACTTGTAAATATGCAATCTTAACTTGGAAGGAGTATTCCTTTCCTTTCCACAATGGACTATTCCTAACTATAATAGAGGAAAACCTACTAAAATAGGGCGCCAGAAGTATACCAAGGTATACTTGTGTCATTCTGTGTAGTTTTATATTGTATCAAGCATAATTTAACATTTTTATCCATAAACATATCCATAAACATTTGAATAGGAAAGCTTGTGTAGACCATGTATGATTCAATAGCAAAGAAAGAAGTCTGTTTCGTATTCAGATTTGCATATATAATCCATCATGTTAGTAAACAATGGGATATATATCCTTTTAGCTTTTGATATAATTCAGCAGATTTGAATAATTAGATAACAGAGCACAAGACTTACCATGAGGACATAGCAACTAGAGTCCTGAATGTTTCAATCCTATTTTAAACCTTTCTTCATGGTTTTAGGCATTACTCTAATTTAAAGAAAGGCTGGTCTGAGTACTTAGTGACATACAGGAGCTTATTTAGAAAGTCTCTGGCAAAACAGCATGCAGAACCAGGTTCTGTAGGCATTAAGGTGTTGACCAAACTGCTAGACTAACTATTTTGCTTCTCCTCAATTCTAACGAGACTGAATTTCACGAACTGTAAGAGCCACCTACTAGAACTATGTTTATATCAACCATACTAGCAGATGGATTGAAACAATTGACAGGAAAAAAAATGTGTTCCGGATAAGACCCAAATGGTAATTTCTAGACTTATTTAAAAAAAATATATTGTTTTTATGCTAGGTAGTATGAAACACTATTAATTAAGTTCAGGACAATTGCTAGAATTATTTTCAACTTACTTTATTTTTCTCAGGGGATAAAGTGTCAGAAAGATAACCACTTATTTTCTTCCATATGAGGTAGCTTGATATGTAGATTTTACTATTTGCACTTAAAATGAGCTGAATTTGTGAAATGATTCATGAAATTCATTTGCACTCCATCCATTCTTTCTGTTCCATGTACCCTTTGAGGCTATTTATACTCTTGGTTGATTTAGAGTTTGAGATAAAAAAAAGGTATTTCTAAAGTTTTTATTAAAATCTCAAGATCACATAATTGAAAATTGCATATATAGTTATATATATTACATATAGACACATTCATACATATATGTATATACATGTGTGTGCCAAGCTTGGAGTCTTACATGATAATGACTTACACACACCCCTATCTCAATTGTTAAAAACCTGAAAGTGCCTATACTAAGTAGTCAGATGTTTACAGCAGAGAGAGACTTCATTTTCTTACCTGCTTTTTTAATTTCAGGGACAGCTGTCTTCTCATGAGCTTTCTCTTTTTTTCCTTCTTTTTCTAGGATTTAATTAAAGAAAGTCATTTGATATGCTAGAACTGTGAATCATACACTCAAATATGCAGTCAGCCAAGCCCTGGTGGGCATATGCTGAAAAAATTGTGACTTATTTGGGAGTTTAGTTCAGATTATTCCCTTATAGCACTTGCACCCTACTAGCCACAGAGCAATCAACTGAAATGAAAATTAATCAGTATGCATCAACTATGGATGATTTGGACCCTTAATAATTCATCAAAGGCTAGGCGAAAATCATCAGTGCATGAATGTGGCACCTTTTAGCTTAAGCTGCAGTAGCAATGAGATCATTAATAAATAATGAATGATATAAATATTTTCCCATGAAAGCAAGGCCCTTAGTGGATTTTAGATGCTTCCTGGGAATGAATGATCCAAAATGTTATCTAGATGGATGCTAGGGCCTCACAATAAGATCTCTGCAAATTTCACTTGTGAATCTATCCCCAAAAATAATAAAAAAAACCACATTCCCACACTCAGAAAATGGAATACCATGTACTGTGTGATACTTCCCATGAGTTTTGCCTGTGGCAATGTTACTATGTCCTGCTCTCCATATAGACTCTATTAAAATAGTATAACAAGCCCATGGACATCCACCAAATGGCAGGAAAAGACTTCGGAATACATCAGACACTGAAGACATCAGAGGCTGAAGAAGTAGTAACATACAGGCTGCTGCACTGCAAACAGTGAGTAAGGAAGTAAAGGAAGGACAGTACAGATCCAGAAGCACAGGACTGACCTAACGAATAGCAATGACCTCTGAGCCACTCACAGGAATACAAGCTGAATGGGGCCAAAAAGAAGTTTTCCCAAACCATACCTTTCTTCTTGGTTTCAGTGGTAGCCTTCTTTACATGAGTCACCTTCTTTTCCTCTTCTGTTTCTAAGGAAAGAAATAGAAGTTCAGCTGAGTCATATGTATATGTCTGGCATGGGAATACTTGACTAGCTATAATAGGCTTTAGTTTAGATAAACCTGTCATTGATTTAGAAGTTTACTATCATCAGTTCAGAAATACTTCTTATAACTTGAATTATATTTCTAAGTTGTTGCTACTAAACTGTATGTGGAAGTATGGATAGAACTGGAACCCGTATATGCACTGGGTAATTATTTCAGTAAGCACTTACTCAAGAAATTATGCCTGCTAACCCATTGTAACTAAAGGTTTATTGTGGTGATTAAGTAGTCTGAACCTTCTCTGCCTGAATAAGTGCTTCTTTTATAAAATCAGACTTAATGATGGCAAAACTTGCAAGTGATAGTTGGGAGTAAGTGCAGAATACCATGAAAGGCCTGCATATATAATATCCTCTTATAAAACTTTTTTTATGAATTGAGCCTTTGAAACTGTCATTACAGGATATCTGTTATTCATGAAGAACTGTAGTTAAGCAATCTTCTATAAAAGAACATGACTCATTCTTTTAAAAGCATCTGCCTCTATTTTATCAGTTCACTGGACAACAATAGAAATAAGCATAGCGTTTTTCCTTTATTTATAAAGGCTATAAAGATTTAATTACTTATTAATATAATATAATAATAGAAAATTGAGAGTTCAGTATATGGAAAAGAAAGCTATAATTCTTATTGTTTCCTTCTTGGGAACAAACCCCCAACTTGATGATAGTACAATAATAGCTAATCTAAATGCTTTTTTAAATACTCATACAAAAAGAGCCAAGTTTATCATCTTTAGGATGTCATGCACAGCTTTGGATTTTGATGAAACATAGTTTTATTTTTGTGATGATTTACTGAACGAATATGGATATAAAGTTAATTTGTATTACTGTACCAAACAGCACAAGTACATGAGCCTTTAAATGAGAGGTTTTTTTCTTTACTTTATGATATAGAAATATTTCCTGAAGCAGATCCAAGCAGCAAATACATTATTATCCCTTGCAGAAATTAATATGAAGATAAAAGAAAGATGAAACTTTTCACTTCCCTAGCTACCACAGTAGGCTTGGGCATGAAAAAATATACGCAAACAGGGAAATGCAAGATAGCCTGCTTTCTGAAACAAAAATAAACAAAGCAGTTGTATGCTTGATAGAAAAATAGATTTCTTCACAGAATGCACAAATTCCAGTCTGTCCAGAGTAGTTTCATAAATAACTTTTTCCCTATCATGGAGGCAATATTTGCCAATATTCAAGATCACTTTGAGCCATACTGCTGTTGATGTTCTGATAAGTTGCTTAATGCTTAGAATGACTGTGTTGCATTGCATTTGTTTGCTGTTTTAAAGAGTTTTGTTTATTGTCTCCTTACAAAATGAAGCAGAAAACCCTTGTCTGTATTTTACAGAGCGTCTCTCCCAATGTTTTGTGCCTCATACTCCTTGTTGAAACCTACTCCAACCATTTCATACCTCTACTTTCCTGTGCTACCCTCAGGTTAAAAGTACAAGGAGAATACAGAATGCATCAGTTTCATTGCTAAATAATTTCAGCAATTAATTCCACTGTCATAATTTTCTTTCTTTCAGAGTTGCAGTATTCTAAGTGCCCAGGGAGCCCAAAATTGAGTTATATTCTCTATGAGTTTTTTAAGGGATGAATATAGAAAGGTGTTAAAGAACTACGGCCCGTCTATCCTATTAGCACTGTCCATTGCAGCATATTCACTCTTGGCTTCCATATAAATCTCAGCTGTATCCAGTTTCACTGATATCCTTTCCACCTACTACTGACAAATGTTCATGTAAATTAAACTGATACACTTGGTAAATGAATGGCACAAGAAGAGTTATTTCTTGAATCAATACACTTCCTCTCAATTTGGATTCACAGATTTTTTCCACATTTAAATTTAGGTATTTTAGAGTGTATATTTAACACCAGCAAAAAATATAATTTCTGAAATATTAAATCCAGTGATTTTCCTCATTTTCCCCACAGATATATACAGAGCTAAATTAAAAGACGAAACGAACAAACAAATAAATAAATAGTAGCTTAGCCAGGTCTTTTGCACTGTAAAATTATGAGCCTCATCTGCTAAAGTGCTTATTTCTTTAGCTAGAAACAGCAATAGGAATACAAACATATGCAGGTCAGCTGCATAAGGAAGAACCATTATATGCACAAGCACTGGACTACACAAAGAAACACAAGGTGTTTTTGACAGTTCAAAACTGACTCTAATGTGTAATTGAAGTCCAATTGACTATGGAAAAATCCACTGTTTTTGTTAGTGATAACGTTATTTATTATTGTAGTTGACGTTACTGTTTTGTCAGGAGCACTAGTCTTGAACCACCTCCTTATGTACAGGGTGTAAAAGATACTCAAACAGCTATACTGTCTTCAAAAATTTACAAAAAAAATGGATATAACCATATGACAGAGTACAAAATAGGAGAATCAATCAGCAAATCAGCAATAGACTTTGGATTTAATAAAAATTTTTGTAGAATGTGAAAAAGTGGGGCTTTATGTAGAACAAGGAGAAAACTCGTATGTATGAAGAGCAGTGTGAATTAAAACAGTAATCTACTACCAAATGGGAAATTTGGGAGAAACTTTTTCTTGAGAAGGGAAAAGAATTGCATGGAATAGTTTACTTGAGAAGTGACTGAAGCAAAGAGAAATCTAAACCAAAAACAATCCAACAAAAAACTGAGATTTATTTCTTTCTGCATAAGAGAGGGACTGAGGACACAGATGAAAATCCAGGTGAGATTCCATAGGAACCAAGAAAAGAGTTGTATGAAGCTGAATTACTTAACAGCTCTCACAGTGCCTTTGTGTATTGTCATGGGCTGTCAACTAGTTCTGGGGCAACAGGGGAAGGGGAGATAATAGAAAAACGCTAACAACGCAGCACGTGAAAAGAGGCCTGGTAAGAACAGAGTGCTGCTGTGCTATGGCCGAGAAGAGGCTAAATTTAGGAGTGTGCTTGATTTGCTAGGCACGATATCATGGGGACACTGCTGGGTGTCTGGAAAAGGAAGTTGTGGTGAGAGGTTCCTCTCCACATCTTCCCAGGTGCCCAGGGTGCCCACATTAATAGTGACTGAAAGAACTTGTTGGCTCATCCTATCCCACCTGAGAAACGGAGGTAAGAAAGGTAGCAAAATACAGCTAGTGATGCTGAGTTGTGGGGAGGCCTGTGTATTAGTTTTTCATATACGCATAGCAGGGCTGAATATCAGAAGTTTGGAGATGTTTTGGTTCAGATAAGCCTTCTAAAGTTCAGATACTTATACAAAGCTTATCTGCATTTATCTGAAATCCTGTTGTCAGGAAATCTCAGGAGAAAAGCCCTTGTGAGAGACTCTTGATATTGCATGGCTGTGTGAATTACTGCAACAGCTTTTACTGCCTACTAATTCTGGTCCTGGTAGAAATGAGGAACAACTGAGATGAACATGTACTCACACGCATACAGAACAAAATAAAAGCTAATTTAGCTTTTTCAACCTCTGAGAAGCTATATTTCAGACTGAATGCAATAGGTAAAACTTCATTCATTTTTCTGCGAGCAGCTTTGTTCACCTTAAGCTCTCAAAATCATAACTTAAAACATTCTAAAACTGGATTTCCTCATCTGTTTAAGAGATCATTGTTATTTCTTTAACAGGTGACTGAAATCCTCTCCCAGATGAACTTAATAAAAGATTTGCCACTGATTTCGGTGGGACCTGGATTTCCTTCTAAATATTAAATAATAATTATTATAATAATAATTATTTTTCTCTTTTTGATGGTATCTGTTTCACCTTTGCATTATGCTTAGGGTGGATAATGACATTAGATTACTTAGTTTCACACTGGCTTCCAGTCATTTTCAAAAACATTTGTACTATTAGGCCCTGTTAGGCTTACAATCATTTTAAAGTAATTAAAAGAAATGCATGGAAATTTTCCCTCTTTGTCGCTGAAATTCCAATTCACTAGGCAACAGGAATCAATAGCAGCACTAATTATATTGCCAGTGCTGGGAACAATTTTGATGGTGCTTTGCATGCTTTTGAGAATACTCTGGAGTAAGAATGTGGCATGCTTTTGAGCAGGAATGTCTGGAGTTTAAGAGAAGGGCTATACAGGGCTATACAGAACTTCTGTGAGGGTCACCTCATCTTTCCAAAGAAAAATGGAATCTTCGCATTTTAAAACCCAGAGAAATTAATCCAAGTCTTTTTCTTTCACAGTGAAATTGTATGCAAAAGGCTATTGCTTACTTAAAATAATTTAAAAAACAAGTCTTAAATATTTTTTGAAGTTAGTTGGTTTTGTTTGCTTGGGTATTGGTAAATATTTTAAATATAGAGTCTAATATTGTTAATTAGAATAACTAATAATAATAATAATGAGAAAATATAGCATTATGTCTAATCAAAATGTACCTAGCTTTATATTTTCATCAGTTTGCTACATTCTAGTTAGTGTTTTCTTTCCTAATTGCCATTTAATTTTTTCTGTTTCATCAGTAGAATAAAAGTAGTACAGAGAAGCTTCATGTCATTAAGTAAAATGTCAAGGGCTTTCTGAAACAGTGAAGATTTAGGCTTTTCTTCATCATAGCTAAATCACTGGAGTTTACTGCTTAAATATATAATTTAAATCATCGAATAAATCACTTCTTTGAAATCTTGTGCATATGGTTTCAAAGGTTTTATTGTCGTTAGTACAGACTCATGGAGACATAGGGCCCACATTTCTCCTAAAACCTTATTTTAATGCTATATATACAATATCCTATTAAAGCTACCTGCTGTTTCTTCTGACAAGCTAGGTTAAAAACACAGCACAGTGTATTATATTTCCAACAGAAGTATTCCTCCTCTTTGTTTTTGTTCACACTTGGATTAAAACTGATCATAGAATGGATTTTCATCCCATATATATTTGCAGGATTATTAGAAATGTTGTAAATTTGGTCAAAAGCACAAAATTAGGATTTTTTTATTGTATATTCAATCACAGTATTGCATTAAAAAGATTCTTTCAAGGGTAATTGTTTTTACAGACAAAAGACAAAAATGTTTTCTGAAATAATCCATATGCAGGAGGAAAAACAGTTCAGATGATAGTATAGAGGCAGATTGATTTGTACAATTGTACTTCTACATTTTTGTGTAAGTGTACTTATATACTTATAAACATCGAGGAAGCTTTGTCAAAATTTCTATTGGCTTTAGTAATTTAGCTACTCCTAGTTATATCCTCTAATGCTATGTTCATGAACTGAGGTATATACCAGTGTTTCTTCTTAAGATGAATGATCATCTGCATTCTGCAGACAGCAGAGCAGAGCACAGCATAGAAGCCTGACACAGCTTTCAATTGCAATGCCAATTTAGCCTCCACAGGAGTTTTGGATGAAGTTAAAGAAAACTATTTCATAGTAATCCAATTTACTGTTTTCTGCAAAATCCATAATTAGAGCATTCAAGCAGTGGCTAGCAAAAGTTGGGCTTCTTCTTTTTTACCTCATTTAGTATCACCAACACTGGCAAGACTGCACATGACAGCCAGTATGCTTCAGTTAGTTACACATGGGAGGCTTTTCAGAGACCTTCATGATCCATTAACAAATCAGAGTAGCTTGGTGGATCACTATTCTGTGATGAATGCTCTGCCACTCAGATTTGGATTTCTAGGGCAATTCAGCTTTGAAAAATCATATTTGGATACAATGTTGTTCCAAGTGTTTATGCGGTACAGAAGTTAGGTAGTGGGCATTAAGAAGCCTTCCTCTAACAGGCTTCACACAAGGGCGCACTAATCTTGGGCAAAAGCACAGGCATGCCATTCTGCAACAATTAATAGAAAGCTACAGTCTTTTAAAAAGCTTAGTTTCCACATTTGTTGTCTGACCTCCGGTCCCTCCTTAGAGATTACCCTGTCATGTCAGGGAGTATCAGAAGGGAGAGCCCTTCCTAGCTGAACAGGGAAAGGAAAGAGGCAGAAAAGCTTGTGGGCTGAGCAAAAAAGACAAGACCTGAGCAAACAGGTTCACAGACCACCAACTGTACCCTCGAAAGCAACCTTAGGATGTCGGTGGATAACAACATCTAGGAAAGAGAGAGATAAGAGGCATGGGGAAGAGGACAGCTGAAGGAGATGCACGTTAAAATCAGACTTCAGAGAGCCATGGAAAACAGATCTGCTCAAATCACAGCCCAAACCAGTGTCTTCCCTAGATGGCAGTATCACAGTATTAGCGTGTGAAAGAGCCCACTTCCAAATCCTTGTGAAAGCTCCAGGACAAAATAAATAAATAAATAAATAAAGGATTTTAAATGGGTTATTTTACTTCACAGTTTGCCAAACAAGATTTTGAAGCTTGGAACACATGTTGAAATATGTATCAACGTCCTTCTGTTCACAAATTCTCCTTCCTTCTTCACTTTTTTATTGTTACTGGATTTTTGGTTTGCCTGTTTTGTTTTCCTTTTCTATTTGTGACTTGAAACTTCAAACTCGTCATTGTGCTTTGAGTATAAGATGTCAAGACAGCACCAGTCTTCAAAATAGTGAAACCACCATGAAATAGTAGTGTAATGATCAGTTCTTTTCTCTTCTGACTATTGGAATATGAAGTGTTTTGCTTCATGCCAAAAGACACCTGAAAGACTTAATTCACATGCACTGATTTGAATACATCTGATTACATACCAACTGAATACAGTATGCATTTTAGATATACCTTACTTCATCAGCCCATTTCCAAAAGACCTAACATGGAAATGAAGGAAGATAGAATGACAATGGCATGCAGAGAAAGGTTGAGATTTAATAAGTATCCTGGTTCTCCATAGCAGAGTGAATTCCACAGAGAACCTTTTTCCTTTTTAAGTCTTTTTTTTTTTTTTTTT
>VWPW01006116.1:0-48017 GCA_013389825.1 Crypturellus undulatus
TTCTATGATTCTATGATTCTATTGTGTTGTCAGTTCCTATTGCATTAAGTGAATTTTAAGGGTAAGAGACAAGCAGTGAGTTGGCCTAACGCTGGCTGCAAAGGATGCAAAGTTTGATCATTTCTTTGATCAAAATATGCATCTTTAGCCTGATAATTGGATGTCAGTTTGTAAAATGCATTTTGAAAACTATCATAGTAATAAGTGAATTAAGATAAAGATTTGTTCTCTAAGTTATATGAATATTAATTATTTTAAATGTGCAAATTATTCATTAGTAATTAAAACTTCGAATCTCAGTTGAATTAGCCTATAACTAACAGGAAAAATAGATTAGTGAAATCCAGCCATTAAACAAGAAAAACATCTTATGAAAATGACTATAAAATAGTTATTTGACACTGCAACCATAATACTTTTGATAAATATTTGATTTTAAAGGAGGATTTAGAAGAAAGACATTTTATATTGTGAACACATAGGCACCATAAGCCATGGTAAAATGCTTCAACTACTGTTTTTTTTTTCAGCAGACATTCTGAATACATATTATATAGACTTATTGTTTGTTTATGTATATACATATTTTACATATATAAAAATATATGTATATAAGCACATCCATACATAGACACATATGTATGTATATATATATGTCCGTGATGTGTATTTGTTTTATTAAGACAGATGGGCAAAATTTCCATGACTTTGAAAATAATATATGCCTTGTTCTTGATGGCACACTTCTAAAAAGTCACAAAGTGTTTAAAGGAGTATTTTGAACCTGCTGAATTAAAAGCTGCTCTGAGAGCCTCTCAGTTTTACAGCGTATCTTAAATTGGCTCTAGGGTTGTTTTAATTTGGTTCCACCTGCAGCAGATGTTTAGGTCTCTGAGGAAACTGAGAATACACCATTTCTGCTCTTCAGCTCTGGACTCTTCAATAGGCAAGAGGAGCAACAGATATCCTGACACATTCTACCCCATTTATTTTTCCTTTATTTTATTAAAGCAATGTAAAGGTGCAAAGAACTATAAAACAGGGAGTTCTCTGTTGTTTTTCCACAATAGCTCCTGAAGACCTAGTGCAAAATGCTAAATTAAAATAAGAAAAATGTTTTCTTCCCATGCAGATCTGATTTGTTATTAGAACTTTTCCAAGCTTGTTGGTGATGATTCCATGAACTTCATTAGGTCTTCTGAAATCCTTGACCTAAAAGCAAAATAACAGGCTACCTTGATTCATTTGAACTTCAGTGAATATTCATATGCTGTGTTTATCACATACCACTCAACCCCTCTAATTTTAGCCCATCTGAGAAAGATTCAGTTTTGATTCTCATGTTATGAAACTCACAGATTTTGAAGGAGGTCATAGTCTCTAGACCCTAGTTCCTGTGTATTAAACTGCTTATATTAGCTATTGTAGCTCTCTCCTTTTCAATTGCCTCCTTCTCCTCACTTTCTGCAAAACAGTAATGCTGTGACATGTGAATATGAAAAACAACATTTATTTGTATTCCAGTCATAGTAATAAAAAAGGTTTTTTTAATAATACAGATCACTTTTGTTTTATTTTTTTTTCTTATCTTCATAACAGATGCAAGCTATGTTCAATCTTTCATGACAAAGAGGAGCACATAATGTGTAATTAAATATATACAACAGTATACATGATTGGATACCTAGAAATCCACAGTTGACCCATGATGAATTATATTCCCCCTTCTGCTCTGAACTTACACATCAGAGAAATCAATAAATAAGATAGGTAAACAGAATCTTTTAGAAAGCTTCAAAAGTTTCTGTGTTTTAAGTTTCTGCTGATTTCACAATAATCAGTTTCAATGCATTTCATTGGAGGAGTAGGAAAGATTAACAAGCCTATGTGACTTTCTGCCATTGCAGTTGCTGACTAAATATGTATTGTCATATACAGCATAACTTAATTGTGAATAATGATACCAAATATTTAGTTATCAAAAATTTCTGATTTTTATGTCCAATCTTTAACTATAAATGGTAGTTCCAAAAATTGTATAGCTGCTTAATTTGGCATGACACCTAATAAAAAAGTTGCATCTTATATACCAGTTATTTTGCGGTTGAAGAAAGTCTGATTTTCAGCTGTGGTTAATTAAACCACCTGAAAATGTTTTTCTCTGATGGTTAAATTGAATAATTGATAAAGATGTTTATGCAAGAACACATGGTAATTATTAACTGTGTTTTATTAAACTCATATCTCATTGTGTCATAAGACAAAATCATTATTGACTTCTTGAAATGTTTGCAAACTACCTGGCAGTGTGGGAGTTTCAATACAAATGTAAATTAAGAAACCAATAATTTCATTTTTAAATTACGTTGAAATTTTATGAAAACATTCCCTACAATTTTTACTTACCCTTCTGTGATAGAAGAAAAAGAAATCTTTGCTGTATATTTTGACTCTGTTCCTCAAAATATATGTTAAGAACAACTTTTGGAATCCTTTTTTTCAGGATCAGGAAAGATCCTGAAAAATCAGGAAAGATTTTTTCATTTTCATTCTACAGTGATGAATATTCATTAGGGAAAAGTTTTTATGCATGTTTTACCTAACTAGAAAGGAAAACCATGAATCAAATGGCAGCAACTATACACTTAAAAAAAGTTTGCTACTGAAGTAACTAAGAAATGCAAGAAGTTGTAGGAACCTCTGCTTTGAGAAACTGTGGATTACTGTGATTAGATCAATGAAAATTCATGTGACCAGTGACAGGTAATGGCTACAAATTAAAGCACAGGAAGTTCCATCTCCATATCAGGAAGAACTTCTTTCCTGTGAGGTGACAGAGCCCTGGAACAGGCTGCCCGGAGAAGTTGTGGAGTCTCCTTCTTTGGAGATCTTCAAAACCTGCGTGGATTAGACCCTGTGCCCCGTGCTCTGGATATCCCTGCTGGAGCAGAGGGGCTGGACAAGATGATCTCTAGAGGTCCCTCCCAACCTCAACCATTATGTGATTCTGTGAAGCATAATTCTAATTGAAATCAAAACAGCATCAGGGACATAAAGCAGGGACATAAAAGTTACAAGGAAGTGCGAGTACTTAGTTTTGCAATAAAACTACTTAACAATGAATATTTCATCATTTTAAAAATAGTTTAAGGAACCAAAATAAATTAACAAATGTGCTAAATTATTCAATGCTATCTAAAAACTGGTTGTTCTGTTAAGCTTGTTCTGGAAAGAAAAAGATTATTTATAAACAACTATTAAAACATTTATATTAAATAAATTAGAGCTGTATCATAACATGCTCATTTAAATAGTGAAATTTGCTTCTGTAAAAGGTCACTTAGTCAAATAAAGTAACCGAATTTTTAAATGTGTTGCCTAATTTTATAATCATCAATCATTTACATTAAACTGGCGAATAAAAAGCACTGCAGTCAAATAGATAGAGTCATAAAAACAGAGTTTTCCGTTTATTATTTAGTAATGATTTGAAAGCTCTGTTGTCTTTATAGCAGTGATTTCCATTTCATTTTACATGGAAAATTGGAACATTCATTAGGTAGATAATTTCTTTCTTTTTCCCTTTTTCTTTTTTCTTTCTGTTGGGGGACATGGGAAGATAGGGCGCCGTCGGTGCGGCTAAAGCCCTGCGGTGCACCCTCACGACCTCCTCACCTTGGGTGGATCCGACCCAACTGGGCCAACTTGAGAGACAGCCCTGGCCAGCCCCGGCGCGGCGGCGTCCTCCTTCCAGCCCGCAACCGGACATTGGAGAGGATCCAGGATCCCGGAGGGTGAGACAAGCCGGTTCCCCGGGGGGATCCAAGATCATGCTCAGGAGCGTCGGCACGTTGGCCAGCCTGAAGACCTGCGGCCTAGTGCCAGCTCCGGCCTGCAACCTGCAACATCCTTCCCTAATAATTCATGATCTTCCATGTTTGGAAAGGATTTTTCCCAAAACATTTGATAGATTTTTACCTTTCCTCTATAGCATCAAGTAGGAGTTGTTGCGTGAAGTATAAAGCTAAAAGAAAAAGGAGAAAAAAAAAAAAAGGAATAATTTATGATTTTTCACCTATAATTCTTCTGTCATCTCATATAAACAATGGAATTTTATATAAACAATTTGCTTAATACAGCATTTTACCTTTTCATATTATAGAATTTTCTTTCAAAGGTCTATAATTGTTTCCCATATAATTAAGCACTTAAAACATCTGTTTAGCAAATATATTTTTAGACCTGGGAGCTGTTAGTTTCAATAATGTGTTGTCCTATAGGAATGTGTTCCTATTCTCTACAATTTCTACTGTAGGAAAAAAATGGTATGCATTGTAAGTAATTTATTGTTTTATGTTTGAGAAGTATTAAATAATATTTTTACGGATAAATATTTAGTGTTTGCTGAACTCATTCAGTTTTAATTTACAGGTGCCCGTAGATGAAGAATATGTTTTAAAATTCACTAATTTCTTTATTATTTTGTCCTTTTGTTATTTTTTTGCCCCCCCTGTTTCTTTTCTATTTTGTCTTATTCTTAAAAAAAAACCCCAATCTCCTAAATGTCCTAATGGCCTAAATGTACAGCTTCTGTTTGTGATTCTGCTCCATGTTCCAAGCCCCCTGCACACGCAGGGTCACCTAGAGCACATGGCACAGGATTGAATCCAAGCAGGTTTTGAAGATCACCAGAGAAGGAGACTGCACAACCTCTCCTGGCAGCCTGTTCCAGTGCTCGGTCACCCTCACTGTTCAGAAATTATTCCTTAAGTTCCTGTGGAACTTTTGGTGTTTCAGTTTGTGGCCATTACCACAAACCACAATGGTTCTATCGTTAACCATCCCTGGAAAGTTGCCGGCCCCATCCTTCTCAATCGCCCTCCTTGAGATAACACTGATCAGGTCCCCTTTCAGCCTTCTCTTCTTCAGACTGAACAAGCCCAGCTCTTTCAGTCTCTCCATCCCCACAGGCTTCCTGCCCCTCCTGCCTGACTCAAAGGGATGCACTGCTCCTGGGCATGAAGGAAGTGCTGCTTGAATACTACCCAGTTCTCTTGGACCTTCCTTCTTTCTAGAGCCCTAGCCCATGGTATACTTGCAAGGAGGTCTCTGAAGAGGCCAAAGGTAGCCAGGTAGCCCTCCTGAAGTCCATGGTTGCAAGGCTGCTTACAGGCGTCCTTGTTGGATCCTGAACTACACAAACTCATGATAACTGCAGCCAAGGCTACTCCCCACCTTCACATCTCCAACAAGCCCTTCTCTATTTGTTAGTATGAGGTCCAGTAGCCCACCTCTCCTCGTTGGCTCCTTCACAATCTATATTAAAAAGTTATCATCAATGCACTGTAGAAACCTCCAGGATTGTTTGTTCCTGGCTGTGTTGTCTTTCCAGTTGCTGTCAGGGTGGTCCTACAAGGACCAGGGCCTGTGACCGTGAGGCCACTTCCAGCTGTCTGTAGAAGGCTTCATCAGCTTCCTTGTCCTGATCAAGTGGCCTGTAACAAACGCTGATCACAGTGTCTCCCACATTAGCCTGCCCTCTAATCCTTACCCACAAACTCTCAACTTGCTCACCATCCACTCCCACGTTGAGCTCTATGGATTTTAGTTGCTCTCTAACATAAAGAGCAACTCCACCACCTCGCCTTCCCAGCCTATCCTTTCTAAAGAGCACATAGCCTTCCATAGCTATCCCACCATATCTCTGTAATTCCAATGAGATCATGATGTTGGGACTGCACACAGATCTCCAACTCCTCCTGTTTATTCTCCATGCTGCATGCGTTGACGTACAGGCATTTAAGGGAAGTAATTGAGCCTGCAAGTTTCCTGGGTGGGATGAAAGAGGACCCTCTATAATCATCTCCTATACTCACTTCCCCAGTTCCATACTCCTTTTGGATGCCTTCTGTCTTTGGCTGTAGAATGCTTTCTGATTGTTCAATCTGTTCCTATACTACCCTCTAAAAATTACTAAAGCTAATAATAATGATCTCTTAACCTCTGTTTTGGAATGTGACTCATTAGTTTGACATTCTCAGTCTTAGTTTGTCTGGCTGTCACTAGTAATGATGGTGGCAGTTTTGACATTACCTCTGAGCTGTGGAAACATGTATTCTTTTCCCACAGTACAGTCTCATAGCCCTTACTTTATAGATTATACCTTATTTCTTAATACTGAGATTCCGTCCTTGTCTTATTCTATTTGTTTTCCTAGAGCTTCTAGCAAACTCTTCTATTCTTAATGTTTCAATTTGCATCTTCTGGCATTGCTTCTACAAAGAGGATTTTGAGGCAAGTTGTTCATGATTACCAAAGTCCAACATAAGTCTGCCACTGAACAGGATCCTTCCCCTTCACCATCTCCCTGCATATTTTTACTGCATATTACCCAGAATAATTTTGCATTGAAAAGTCTTTTTTTTTTCATAATCATAACGAATTTTATCATAGAGTAAGGAGCAGTAATGATATCTGGTTCTTCTGGTTCTGATTCTTCTGAGGCCTGGAGGACTGTACAGAGTTCTATACAAGATTGATATAGAGTTCAATTGCCATAGGCCAACATAGGGTTGCTGTTTAAAGTTACATATTTGCTTCACAGCTGAGCATGCTATTTTTATATTCTGTGTTTCTCACTACACATACCTTACTGAGTAACTATGATTCAGTGATGTAGATGACTATGAGAGCAATTCTGTTGATATCAACAAGATAACCAGAGGTGGGGTTTTTTATATATGATATAAACAATATTTTTAGAGTTAAAAACCCACTATTTTTAACGTGTTATACAGTGATGCCTGCTATATGACATGGATTGATAAAGGTAGCCCGCCCAGGGCCAGCCTGACGGGGACTCACCGACGGGGGGAACGTCTTCGGCCGCGCCGTGCCCTGCCCTGCCGCAAGACCTCACTGGCGCGCCGTCCCCCCTCCCCGCTCCGACGTGATCTTCACCCCAGTGGACCGGCTCTCTTACTCTCCCTGGGGCGGTGCCTCTTCCTCCTGGGCAGCTGACCGAGGAGTGGTGTCACTCCCAGGAGTCGCCTCTTCCCTGGCTACCTTCACTGACTCGCGACCTCCCAGTGGGGGATAAGCTCCACTGCAGGGTCTCGTAGCAGCTTTAACTCTGGCACCCTGACGCGGTGGGCCGCGAGGCCCCGGCAGAGGGTAGCGAGCCCAACTGCCGGGTCAGACCCCAGGGATGGCTGACAAGACAATCTCGCAGAAATTAGGGTCAACTGCCAACTTTATTAAGGGAGACTAACTTTTATATGAACTAGGGGAGGAGGGACAATGGGAAGAGTGGGACACATATTTGGTGGGGGCAGTTGCCACCGCGCTTTCATAGAGGGCAGCCTGTTCCAGTGCTCTGTCACCCTCACCGTCAAGAAGTTCTTCCTTAAGTTCCCGTGGAACTTTTGATGCTTCAATTTATGGCCATTTCCTCTGGTTCTGTCAGTGACCACCACTGAAAAGAGGCCAGCTCCATCCTCCTCATTGCCTCCCTTGAGGCACTTATAGACACAGATCAGATCCCCTCTCAGCCTTCTCTTCTCCAGGCTGAAAAAGCCCAGCTCCCTCAGCCTCTCCTCATAGGGCACATGTTCCAGGCCCCTGATCATCCTAGTCGCCCTGTCCTGGACTCTCTCCAGCAGCTGCACATCCCTCTTGTACTGTGGGGCCCAGAACTGGACACAGTACTCCAGATGTGGCCTCACCAGGGCTGAGTAGAAGGGCAGGATCACCTCCCTCGACCTGCTGGAGTCGCTCCTCTTAGTGCACCGCAGGATGCCATTGGCCTTCTTGGCCACGAGGGCACACTGCTGCCTCATGGTCAACCTGTCGTCCACCATGACGCCCAGATCCTTCTCAGCAGAGCTGCTCTCCAGCAGGTCGGTCCCCAGCCTGTACTGGTGTCTGGGGTTATTTCTCCCCAGGTGCAGGACCGTGCACTTGACCTTGTTGGATTTCATGAGGTTTTTGACCGCCCAGTTGTCTAGTCTGTCCAGGTCCCTCTGGATGGCAGCACAGCCCTCTGGAGTATCCGCTACTCCTCCCAGCTTTGTATCATCTGCAAACTTGCTGAGGGAGCACTCTGTGCCTTCATCCAGATCGTTGATGAATAAATTGAACAGGACTGGACCGAGGACTGACCCCTGGGGCACTCCGCTCAACACAGGCCTCCAACTAGACTCTGCACCGCTGATCACCACCCTCTGAGTTCTGCCATCTAGCCAGTTGCCAATCCACCTCACCGACCACTCATCCAGCCCACACCTCCGGAGCTTGTCCAGGAGGATGTTGTGAGGGACGGTGTCAAAAGCCTTGGTGAAGTCAAGGTAGATGACATCCACCGCTCTTCCCTCGTCTATCCAGCCAGTCATCCCATCATAGAAGGCTATCAGATTAGTCAAGCATGATTTCCCTTTCGCGAATCCATGCTGACTAGTCTTGAGCACCTTCTTGTCCTCCACGTGCCTGGAGACAACGGCCAGTATGAGCCGTTCCATCACTTTTCCAGGTACGAAGGTGAGGCTGACCGGCCTCTAGTTGCCTGGGTCCTCCTTCTTGCCTTTTTTGAAGACTGGCGTGATATTGGCCTTCTTCCAGTCCTCCGGCACCTCCCCCGTTCTCCAGGATCTTTCAAAGATGATGGAGAGTGGCTTGGCTACGACATCCGCCAGCTCACGCAGAACTCTGGGGTGCATCCCATCGGGGCCCATGGATTTGTTGGCATCGAGGTGTCTTAGGTGCTCTCTGACCCAATCTTCCTCTACTCTGGGGAAGGTGGCGCTCCCAGATGGCACAGGGGATTGGCCAGGGCAACTCTCCTCGGCCCCCACCCTTGGGCTGCCAGAACATTCCATCTTTCATGTGATGAACCACCCAGTGCTCTGCACTCTGCCCAGTCACGCCAAGTGAGACGACTGGGCATGTGCTGGCACTGGCGATCATCTTAAGGGCAGCCCAAGGCCTATTCACGTCCCACATCCTCCAACAGACTGATCCATGTTTGAGAAAAATAAAGACTTTGAAAGAAACAAATAAAAGCAATGTAATGAATTGAGGCAGAGTGTCTTTCTTGAAAATGTAATGAAGCAGATCTGGAATAATTGTGGTTAAAAGTTTGAGAAAAAAAAGAAGGAGAAAAGCTAACCCAGTACAACCATTACAAATCTATTGCAGATGTTGTAATTGTGATAAATTAAAATAAGCACCAGGAAATTCAGTGAAAAATACTTCACACAAATACATTAAATTTCTACAAATTATTATTATTATTACTATTTTTTTTTGCCTGGAGTAATGAACTTGTAAAAAGTTATTATTTCTTCAGTTAAATAATTCATGAACGCACCAGTGTCTGCAACTTTAAAAGCAGAAAATGATGTTGCTTGTTTATGGTTTGTATTATATTTATGGAAGTAAATCACACAACAGGATAAATTTCTAGGGTAGCTTTAATACACCTGAACCAATAGTAATGTAGTATGATTCTTCTTTTGTTCCTTTTTTTTCTTGTCTTTAACAAACACTGTCATGAACAATGACAGAAAGGGCTTTCATTTCATTTTTTGTAACATTTTTTCTCTAGGAACTTCCATAAAGACTACAATTTGCAAACCAGAACTACATATAGCAATTTGAGAAGGAAGGTATGTGAAGCCAAATTAAAAAATATTAATTTATCACTTCTTTCATGTAGAAATAAAATGAAATGTGCGATTGTTGAAATAAATGTTCATATTTATCTACTGTAGATGTGCTTTTGCTTTTTTATTATCCTTTTTAGTGCAATTTTCTAAAGGGAGGGCTATTTCCTCTTCATTCACAAAACATTAAGTTTTTGTGGTCATACAGAAGCAAATCTCATATTTTGTCCTGTCTCTTGATGTTTCCGAGGCATCATCTGTTTAAATATCTTTGCATTATTCCCGTGATTGCAATTGTTTGGGGAAGTATTTGTGTGAGAAAGAGAACGTACCTCACTCAGAAGGAGGGAGCCATAGGGCTCTGCAAGTGAAGACAGTGGCATTAAAACAGGTAGTACATGAAATGAAATCTTTTAAATGGATTTGTGCAGATGCAAAAGACCTGGAAGGACCCTGAAGCTGTTGGAGCACTGCTTGAAGCACTTGAAGGTAACTGGGTAATGCTGCACAATGTTGGTTTTTCAGCAGACTTATAAACAACAATATAAAGAGGCAAGAGTATCAGCATTTCAAGTGGAATTTTCTAACATGGTTTCTGTTTGTGTCCATATTTCCAAACAATGTTTAAATGTTTTCAGATATCAAGTAAGGAAAGAGATTGGGAAGAAATTTATACAGAAATACATAGAAACTTATTTGGAAAGTTTCAACTTAAAACAGAGAGTTGTCTATTAGAAAAATGTTGAGGTTTATGCCACAGCATACTTCCAAGGCAACTGTCAAAACCAGGCAGTTCTTTTTTTTTTTTTTTTTTTTAAAAAAAAAAAAAGGCAACTTCCAGTAGAGTGATTGCCAGAATATGCATCCTTCAGAAGCCATCCTGAGGCAATCTCTTTTACTGCTGATGAAAACAGTACCTGTTCAGTTCAGTATCTTTGTTCAAAGAACAAATGATATTGATGGAACATTGCCAGACCTTATGAGTATTAGCACTACATAAAGGAGCAGAATGTCCTTGATTTGACGAGGAGTACCTGGATGTTGACCAGAAGTTGAGCAATGTGACAGATGATCCAACAGAGACACTCATTTCATGAGCACAGCTTAGCAGTCATAAGATTCAGCAGTGGAGAAAAAGGTTGTGTTGCATAACTAAGAAGTCAGGCTCCATCAAAATCATTGATGAACAACAAGAAAAAATAAATTACTGAAATAATTTACTTGACAGCATTCTTCATAGTGTTTGTAAGCCTATTCCTTCAAGCTAACCCTAACACTTGAAGAAAAATAACTTCTAAGATTTATTTAATGAATAGCCACACCATTTTTGGCAATGTGTAGATTTTCCTGGCAATGTTGATAAAATTGTCATTATGACTGAAGACAGTGCTTTGCCTTTGGTGAGATATGTTTCTCAGCTATTTAGAAAATTGGAACATGGACCTAATGAAGATCTGAAAATGTTCTTGTGGCAGCTTCCTTGGATTGGTGTATGAAGAATACCATGCTGTATGAAGATAACATGCTACTCAAACCTGTGTACAGACAAGAGAAAAGGGAACATCAGTCAATTAATTCAGATGCAGTTCAGCATTTTTTTTTTTTTGGATTTCACTCATTGTCTCTAACTGTTAAATATTCAGTGTCTACAAATATCTTTTTTTTTTAATCTTCTTCACCAAAAGGCCTATAATAGGCCTCAGTGAGCTTTCACAAAACAGAGCTGTTTGTTTTATTGTTGTACTCTTGCAAAGTAGAAAGCAGAAAAATAATCCTCTCACAAATGTTGGCCAGATACCTAATGCTAAAAGGGCTTTGAAAATTTAACGGAGAACAGGTTCAGCAGCAGCATCTCAGAAGTGATGAAATATCTATTCCCATCAAATCTATGTATGTGTATCATTATTAACAGATAGACAGCACAGATGTGTTTGCAAGTTAGAAATCCTATCAAAAAAAGGAGTCACAATGAAGAGTGACATAAAAGATCACTGCAATGAATAGTAAAGGTGCTGCGGTAATATGTAAATTCTAGTACCTAAAAAATGCATGTGATGTCTGGTGAAGGCTAGAATTCTTTCTAGAGCATCTAAAATTCTTTCATCACAAGAAAGCTAATCCCTCTAGCAGTAAATATGCACCCTTTTCTGTTATAATGTTAAAATACGTATTTACTGAAAAATGAGGTTTTGCCATTCTCCTAAAAACATTGCTTTTATTACAGAATAGTCCGTTAGCATTTGCCTCTTTGGGATTAACAAGTGAAATTTCTGATCAGCCTATTATTATCAAAACTCTTCAAAAGATCATAGGTAAGCAACTCCTTTGAAAATACTAGAGATAGCTGAAATAAAATGTTTTGGCAAGGATAAATACATTTTGTAGGTCTGAACAACAATTGTTTTGTAGAACTTGGTAATTTACAATGCTTCCTGTTATACTGTACATAACTGTATATGGTTCACAAACGGGAGAATCATATTTTACCTTAAGATTTTCAATTCAAATGAGAAATACAAATTTGGACTTAGCAAGTTTTGTGGGTGTTCTTAATTATACTGCTGATACATACTGAGGCATTAGTAGTGGTAGTCTGATTACTAGATATAGTTACTGTAATGTGAATAGAGGTACTTGATCAGAAACATTGTCTAATTGGAACCAATTTTATTTAATGGAATATGAACATTTAAATGAAATAAGAAATGGAAAAACAAATAAGAAAAAATCACTGGAGTTTCAACAAGTTGTTTGCAGCATGTCCAAAGGCCTTTTGGAATTTGTTCTCCTTTTGTTATATCACTAAGTGATAAAGCACAGAAAATTTTGTATTAATTCACTTCAATATAAATATATCCTTATTTGATGAAGCAGCAAAAACTCTGACTTCATGCAAGCATTAATACAAGTACCAAGGCAAGTTAAATTTTTATCATATTGAATCTGAACAGCTCTACATAGACAGAGCACTTTTAATCACACTCCTGGGAAGAAGAGCAATGCTTCAAAACTGAAAGATATTTTATATTAATTTTGAAAATAGGAAAATTCTTAAGGCACCTCATACAAAATGATAGAATTTTAAAGATTGTAGAGGCAGTTTACCATTTACACTATGAATGATGTGTCTGTCTTGAGATACCTTTTTCCTCAGGCCAAAGGTCTTTTTCTAGGTAGAATCTGACATAAATCTATCTATTTTGCCATATAATAGTAACAAATGAAATTTTAATTTTTCTTGTGTTTTCTAGCTCTGATATTCACTTTCTGACAAGTTCCAGACTGCTTCACTAACTCTTCTGTGGCTTTACCAATACTTTAGTCATTAAACAGTGAGCCTGTTGAAGTAAGGACTTTTTAATTCATATATCATTTTAAACATATATTACTTGGATTCACACATGTTTGTTGCTATATTGCCATATTATTTATTTTGTTACTCTTTCAGGGGAGTAACTCCTGAGGAGGCATTTTTGCAAGAACCATCAGATTTTAAGCCTTTTTACTCTAGTCCATCCTATAGCTTTTAAACAATGCACCATAAAACAAAACTAGCACTTCTGTCAAAATGCCATGGAGAAATCTACCTAATTAATTAAAAGTAAAGAGAGCTTTTGCTCCAAATTCTGTTTCTTTTTTGAGAAAGCAGCTACTTCAGGTTTCTGGGTCTTGACTATTGTCTTAATCACTTTCTGGGTTTTGTATGAAGACGGATGCCTGGGGTCCATTGTACATATGGAATAATTCTTTAGAAAGATCAGAGAAAGAAAGGAAAACAAGGAGGCATTAGAGAAGAGGAATAAGTTCTTTTGACACAAATGTAGGGTGAATAGCAGTTCCTTTTTCTTAGCTTGCTAACCAAGTCCAAAAAGAGATTCCTGAAGGAATCTTTTTTTTGTTATTCTATGTTATGTTATTATCCTACTCCCTTGCTTTCTAATCCTTTTTTTATTATTTCTTTTATGAGGGCTTTTATTGTATTAACTAAATTGTGATTGTGTAGTTCTTCAATAATCTAAAGGATTTTGGTGGAAGACTTTTCTGATTTAGAGTAAGTCTTACAAATGATTTTTGACCTTGTTAACTTCTTTTAAGTTAAATGGCAAAGGGATAGAGTAATGTATTTCGTATTGTTCCATCCTAATCATTTTACCATTTACATTTCTCATGTTTTCTGAAATGCAAAATTTTGGAGGACTGAGTGCTAAATATGCTCCTGCATGTATATCAACAAACGTTGGTGGCTGTCACAGAATCTGTGATGTCATGCAGGCATGATGAGATGGTTCTGTATATCATTTATGCTTCCTGGCCCTTAATTCATTATGACTTTTAATGAACACAAAACTCATACTTTGCTACATCCACATACTCCTATGAGGTTTCAAGAAGTTCCTTAACTACGTATAATCTTGGTCAAAACATGGAAACATGAAGAAGAATAACGGAAGTTTTTACCTTCCTCTTTGTATATTGAAACTACTGTGATTTTATGCTTTTTTTATAGGGATTTCAGACAATCTTTTAGACCATGTAAAATTTCTGGGAGAAGAAGATATCTGAATAATATCTTCGGGTTTGGAAAGCAGGATAAATAGGTTAGCTATGTCCAAAGTGTATTGACCTTTAGCTTATTCAAGACAGAGCTTTGACACTTTCTTATCTTGGCTAACTAGAAATGTGTATATGAGTTGACAGATCAGTTGCTATCTTCTTTATCTGTTGCAATTCATGGTAACTGTCTACTCTGTGAAAGAGGAAAATTTCTCAACCAGTCAGGCAATAAGTAAGTCATAAAAAGAGTTTTTCCGTATATTAAAATGCATATGTTTATCAGCGTGTAAACTGACACCCATTAAAACATATGCATGGCTTTTTACTGAGGCTGGATATACTAATAAACAACTAGTCCATAGTTATACAATAAAAATGAATTTAGGGTGTTAAATATTCAGTCCTACTCTGAGAAATTCTGTGTGTATGTTTGCTTCCCATCTACCTAAAAGTTACAATTCTACTTGAAAGTCTTTTTGAAGAGTGGGAAAAACTGCTTATGAGGATTCAGCATACTGGCATGGCACAACTAGAAGATTCTGTGGGTCACTCATTTCCCCTAGGCTCTTCTGAAACCCTTAGGTAAGAATGAGGCTGTTCAAAGTCACCTTTAGTACAGGATAATCTGTATTCCACTTTTATACATGGTGAGCCAAGCATGCACTAAAATCTGCCTTCCTAGAAACAAATAGTCTGATTTTAGTTTTAGCAGCTTTGAGTGAGCCAAAAACCCATCACTAAACATAAAAAATAAGTGATGGATTTCATTCTGATGAATTCAGATTTCTGACTGCTCTTTTTACAGATTTTCCCTTTATTTTTTTAATCCTGTAACTAATGATGTATTACTGTTGTGGAGTTTGTCTTTCAGAATTGCCAGATTGTTTATGTAGTGACACTGAGAAAGTTTCATTATTACTAATCTGGAACAATTTTTCGTAGGAATATTCACTGACAGAAATGCACACATATGCATGTCTTTCTTAACAATAGCAAGAAGTAGAGTAGTCAGGTTGATAAACATGCCCTTTTGTTTCATAAAAGAGTTCTGATTAATTGGAAATCATTAAAATGCAATATTTGGTTTTGTTTTGTTTTACATCTCAGTTATATACATATAATATTTATTTTGAGATAATAGGCATGTTATTTTTAATGATTGAATTAGTGCCTTAGTACTAACTACCTTATATGAAAACAATTATTTGTTCTATTTCATTAAAATACTGTCAGAGGATTAATGATTCTTTCCAGAGGTGGTTCAACCCATATCAGGATTAGCATGCCAGACACACTGTATGCTGTAATATCCTAGCCAACAGCATTTGAAATAGCAGAAAGAATCTGTCTCCCATACAGGGTTAAAGTGTTTCTGCTCCAGTAGGTTGGCTGGCACTTTCCAAACAGACATAAAAATGGTAGATTTTTTTAATTTAAATTTTACTTCTGTAAGCATTATGCTTACAGGCTATTACTAATAACTGTATATATTTCTACTGCTATCAGGTAAAATTTATTTTTCAGATTAACAGAGGAAAAAAAAGTGTGTTTCTTCTCATAAAAAAAGATTCTGTAGATGCCTAAAACTAGTTTAAAATGGTTTTCTGCAATGAGTGACAACCTGACCTTCAGTACTTCAGTACAGAAGGAAACTTCTCATGATCTTTGTGTGACAAAAAGCTTCATAAGAATCTGCTTCTGTAAGATTATGCTAAAGCTACATGGTATAAATTTAAAAATGTTATTCATTTACTGAGTCAACATAACCCAGATCCTTTGCTAATAATATAACTCCTTTGTCAGCTCCTCAATTTTGCTGTCTGCAGGAACTGAAGATCTGTAACTTAGTCAGTGCAGACCTTTTAATTCAGTTACCAGGTGAGTGAGAAAATATTTTTTCGCATATCTACTGCTTTTCAGTAGTAATAAATTGAAACTTGTCTTCTTGCACAAGAAGCTCTCAACTACTTGTGGTTACAGTACCAGTGGAACTTTGTACTCAGTTCTATAAGAATCGACAACTTTGAGGATTTTTTTTTAATAATTTCCCTTCATGTTGGTTTTATCTCTCTAAAACTAATGTTTTAAGTTGTAGTTCTTTTTCATCATATATGCAATGTATTATTTTAGTTTTATATTACTCTTGCACTAGTTGAGTACTCTATTATTGAGACAGATGCAGTTAGACATAGAGCGCTTGAGCATAGTAGCAGCTTAAGCATTTTAGTGCTTATTATTTATACATACTAATGACCACACATATGTGTGATAATATATATGTATTTGTACAGATATATTTGCTATAAAATGAGAGTTTAATGAATAAGGAATCTTGCAGATATTTAGAAGATTTTACTTTCAGTTGTAAGAACAGCAGTATAGGGAGGAACCCAGAAAAATGAATGTTTGGTAGGCTACTAAATAGCTAATGAAGATTATTTGCCTAGATTTTCTTTGCAGGAGTAATGTGAAGGAACTTGCGTGTGGTTAAATTTTGTTTGTCAAAGCAAAAGAAGGTAAACTGACATGTGAACTGATGTCAGCCTCAGTGTATCTGATGTATGATCTTATGTGTGTGAGTGGTGAGAAGAGGCTGTATCTTGTTATGCAATAAGAAGTGACAAAGCAAAAGTGCAGAAAAGATATAAGCTTATGCGAAAGAAAGCAGACATATTTTCCACACGCTGTTAACAACTCACTGGCCACAGAATGGTGGTTTACAGAATAAATATAACCTGGTCAGATTTTTTTTTTTATCACTGCTATAATAAAAAGAGCTGCTGAAAGGAGTGTCAGGAGTGAACATTTTACAGAATGAGTTTTTCCTATTTACCAAAAGATACATGTCTTAAAGACATAAGGGACATCTTTCTTAGGCTTAAGACCTACTGCCTTTCAATTCAGAATGCTTTGACATTAAGTTAATGGAATTATGGTGAAGATTTAACTTGTGTTTTGTAGAAAGTTTAGGAGGAAAAATCAATAACGAAGACAAGAATTTTCTATTACAAATGCTAATAGTCTCTGTCAACTGAGGCTGCAGGTTCCTTCTGCATCAGGATCTAGAGCTGGCACAACTGAGCACAACAGTCAATCAGTCACATAATTATTTCCTAGTGATGTTCTGTTATAATAGCAGAATGAATGCATTCATGAAACCCATTATGGTAGATGGACTGTTAGCAGGTTACAGTAGCTGTTATCTTATTGCACCTAATAACTATCATAACATGTCTTTCATGCAAAAGCACAGTCAACAGAAAAAAAAAAGACTATAAGAAAATTCTGACAGTCAAATTACTGTCTTGGTGGCATATATATCACAGAGCAGAAGCTGTGTAAGACATAAGTTCTGTTTCTGCAAGGCTATTAAAGATACAAGTTCAGTTATTGCTACAGAAATCGAAGGATCACATAGTCTAGGCATGCATGTTATTGTTGCCTGAGTACATTTAGGTCCATTCTTATGCTGTTTTCCTCATAAGTTTTCAAAATGTACTTATGACTGATAAGACCTCATCTATCAAATGGAAAGTCTCCTTCAAGATAGGCATTCATCAGAACTGTCCCGAAGCTTACAAGGAAGGACTGGTCAGGTGAAGCTCTGCAGGTGACTAACTATAGGAGAAGAGGGGGCAGGTCAGGGCACCGTGATGTCCACATGATGCCTATCTGCACTGTCATTCATTCATCCCTTTGACATTATTGTATGTCCTTTAGCAAATGCTTTGATTTTTCAAAGTTGCTGGTTTCTATGAAGAAAAAGAAACTTTTTTTTTTTTTTCTGAAATTTTGTGACTATATTGTAATTGTAGTTATATCCATGATTATGGAGATATGCTATTTTGGAATATCTGTTGTGATCTGTATACTGTTCTACACACAGAATGCAAAGAAAGTATACGTGTGTACATTCTCTCAGTTACACTGAAAGACTATCTAGAGTGCCAGAAACATAAGAAATTCTCAGCTGTATACCACAAGTGTATAAAAAAGAAAAAGGAAAAAAAAAAAAGAAAAAAAGGAATGAAAACTAAAATGTGACTTACCTCTCCTCTCCCCATGAAAAGTTACTTGAATTGAGGAAGAAAATTGAAAATCTTGTTTCTTTGTGTTTAAGAGTCTCTTGGGCCAACAGAGAGCAGCACTGAACCAACTATTTACAGTGAGATCAGAAAAAGAAATGTGAAACTTTCTAAAAGGATTGGCTAGAGGGAGAAATTAATGTAGCCACTGAGGATTTTCATATTCTTAAGACAAGGCATAATACTGTAATGAAATTTATAAATAACATTTCTTAAATGATATTAGGCCCTTAGCCTTTGTCATATAGACCAGGTATGATCTGAAGCAGATACCACAATTAGAAGCCCTTTAAATTTGTTGCAAACCTAGAAGGAGCTGGCAGCTGTGCATGGCAGTTATCTTGATGGCAAGACTGTGACATGTGCGTCCAAAGCTCAGTTAGGATGAGTTCAGATTTTAAAACTATTTTAAGCCCCTAATTGGTAACACTTAGTTTTCACTTTTGCATGTGTAGTAGACATGAATGTTAATGTGTACATCTGAATAATTCACTCTTTTTGTCAGAAAGTATGAGCTGAAGGAATGAGAGCTGCAGACTGCTGTTGTGGTCTGTGTTCACAGAACTGGACAAAAAAGGAGGGAGTAGAATGGTGTTTTATTCAGACAAATATCTCAAATTTCACTTTACTTGGAGGTCTGAGAATAAGGTAATTTTGTTTGCATGTTAAACTATGTATCAAGTTTAGTTGATTTGCCTGTCTTGTGGGAAATCCTTTAACTGCAATTTAAAACTGGGTGAGATACTGTGTCTTTAGATTCCTGAATTGTACTTTGGAAGATACAATATTCACTGAGTTAACCTTTTAAGAGACATTGGCTGGTTGGCAGCTGAGTAATTTGATTAATTTAATTCAGTGTACCTATTACTCTATTGATTTAGTAACTGAAGTATCAGTGGGAATTTATATTTGAAAATTGAATGATTCAGTTTTATGAGTTCTCTCCTTTACTAAGGGAACTCCTAACTAAGATTGAGATTGTACGCTGTTCTTAATATTGTTTGTTTCAGTGGGACATGTAAAAAACATAAATTGTTTCTTTGAAGAACAACTCTTTAAAAAACATGAATGGGTTAGTCTCCTGTGACTTGTTTTGTTGTCCTACTTGCAAAAACTAGGAAAAAGATATCTCTGTGCACTGGATGGCATCCTCTCAACTTTTGTCTTTCAGACTTATTCAAATAACATAACCGAATTAACATTAATTTTTGTTTTGTCATTCCGGTCAGCCATGATTAGGTCCCTTCTGGTCACATTAGTTCATTTCTTGGGTTTCAAATCCTTCTTACAGTTTACTTCCACTTCTTTGTGAGCTTTGTATTTTATGTGGTAACTGAGATTTCACAGCTACCCATTTGAAGATAGTCAGGTGGTGATCTAGAAATTGGATTTGGAAGGTAAACCCACAATAAATTGTGTTTTTACAACAATCTAGATCTCCTTTGCCCTTCTAGACTATAAATGAATATGCTGAAATCTGAGCTATTTTCATCATTTGTTTAAATAAAGATTTTACCCCAAATCCAGGAAATTTCAGTTTATGCCGGCCCATCCGCGACGTTCCCCACCACGCACACCGGTCTCCGAGGCCTCCCACCGCACAGGACCGCCCTAGGATGAGGAGCGCCACTCGCCCGAGACTCCGAAACCAGTGAGCCGCCGAGGGGGACAAGGCAGCAGATGTCGTCATCCCGGCTGTGATGACCCGGCACCTCTCGAGGTTCAGGAGGAGCGGTGTCAGTTGGTCACCCAAAGGGAGCCCGGCCGGACCATCCAATAAACACTTGATACGAGTTAGGGTGGACGGCCAACTTTATTTTTAAACAGTACAAACTTATATAACGTTGGGTAAGGGCGGGATACGAAGACAATTGGGAGAATGCTAATGACAGGAGCTTCAGGATTGGCTAAACCTGGTGTGTAGGTGGTCTAGAGGCCGGAGCAGTTTGCTCCGGCCCCGACCCTCCGGGTTCTGGAGCTTTCTCCTTAGGTGTTATGAGTAGCTCAGTCTACTGAGCCTGACTGAGCATGCTTCAGTCCCGGGGACACAGAGGGGTCAGCAGAACCCTCCTGTACATTCATATTTGATTTTAACCTACACGATGTTCTTATTTAAGCCTACAATTGCTCAGCTCTACCAGGCTCAACTCTACAGGTATCTACTTGGACCGAAAATTTTACACGTTTGTTAAACACCATTTTTAAAGTCCTTTCTAAGCATTGTAGAGTGCTTTCTAAAAAGCCCTCTTTTTTCAAGGCTTAAAACATAAATATAACACTTTGAAATATCTGCTGATATAAAAAGTTTTACAGAACAAAGATAAGTGTTAAAACTCAAGTTACAGATAAAGTGTAACAGCAAGAGCTCTTCGTTAATTTCTTTATCACAATGCTTTCCACTGCTAAAACGTTACATGTAGAGAGTTGACAGAATATTTTAGATCTATTTCTTTCTCTTTCATCAGTTTGGTTCTTAATAAGGCTGGCTGGAAAACAAGGGTTCTGTTTCATATGCTAAATTAGAAGCTTTGAAAATTTCATTCTACAGTGAGATGACTGAGAGATTTATTTCCCTTGCAACAGCCTCCTCCACAGAGGAGAGGAGACTGGTGATAACAAAAAGTTAATAAGCATTTGCTGGTGTATGGGCTACATACTACTCATTTTCTGCAATATGATCTATTGCAGGTGAATTACATAACTTTTCAGACCAAGCCTAGTCCTTGATTTGACCAAGCAGTCTGTCTTGGTCATAAGAAATTCAGAGAGGAGTCATTTTTATTTTAGCAGAAAAAAAAAATCTTTTTAACTTACATAAAACAAAAGACAAAATCTTCACTTACTCTTATTCACTAATGTTTCCTGCATGGTTGGTTAGCTCTGTAGCTGATACAGTTTCTATTATGAAGGTTTTTACAATGACTGATATCTAATAAATAAAATCCAGTGCCTATCATTTTAGGCATTATTTTAAAGACATTTCTCTAATCTCACTGAAACTATTCCAGAAAGATGAACAAAACTCAGGTTGTAATCCTTTTTCAAAAATGTTTTTTTTTTTTTTTCAGAAATAAATATATTTAATACTATCTCTCTATATAATACTATATATATATAATAATAAAAGTATATATTTCTAAAAGATTCTACCATTTTAATCAGAATGCCTGCCTTAAGTCTTAGGGAAATGATTTGTTAATGTTTTGAAGTGTTAGTTAATGTTAAATTATATATTTTTAGACTTTATTCTAGACTTTAATTTCCTTTCAGCTTCTTTTTCATTTCAACAATCTACTTCACTAGCATTTTTTAGTAAATTCTCATTTTCTTAAGTCCCTTTTTAAGGTTGAAATTTTTTAAAGAATTTGTAAAAAAAAAAATGTATAGAAACGTGAGTTTGATCTTTAATTAGACTGTCCATTGAGTTGCATGATGCCACCGTAAAACAGATTAATCCTAACCTGCTTACCAAGGACTCCGAAATGTTCATTTTATAAAATTATGTATAATGCTATTCAGCTTTCTCTTCTCAACTTCATGCAGATCACTTCAAATTTTTTTCTTTTGTCTTTAATTTTTCACTGTGTAGATCATCATACTTTTTACTAGAGTAAATAAGTAGTTTCATGTTCCTTTATAAATATAGGATGATTTCATTTTGGAATTCGTGCCTAACATTCATTCCACTCTAGCAACTCTGAAGCAAGGATGAGTTAAATACTTACAGACATAATTGTGTTTGAGATTTTTATTTACCACTGGACTAATATTAGTTCACTGTTATGAGATTTGTACTTTTAAAATAAATAGATGAACCTTGCCTTTTATTTAACCCTTTTGCTTTGAAGAACTATATAATTAGAACGTTTCCCAATATATAAGGATGTGATCGGGAGCTAAATGCAGACAAAAAAGGTTAAAAAAGTCTTTCATCCTTCTGCTTCTTTCCATCCTTTCATCTCTCCCTCTCTGCCACCTAGGTGGAGTGAACAGCTTGAGAGTAAAGATTTTTCTCCATCAGTATGCAATGCCTGATGTTAGACTTCAGGATTATTCCCTCTTTTTATGGACTATGCATGTATCTGTAGAGCCACTACAGTATACAATTAGAATTTCCTTTATTACTGGTTATATTTTTTGGTGTGGACAAAAGAACCTCCAACGGTGATCATGGTGAAGCAACATTCCTTGGAAATAATTATCTTGGACTGAGATCTCCACCCTGAGAAGTGGTGCTACAGAGTTATACTACTACAGAATTTTGTTTTTCAGGTGTTGGTTTTGTGACAAAGCGTGTTTGGACAGTATGGTCCAGATACTTGGCTATCCAATTTCCAGAGTTAACTTAGAAGCCCTTTTTTATGAAACATGACCCCATGCACAAAGTGGGGATATGCTAAGCCAGTTTGCATGTCAGCCTACCTTGTTTGACAAAGCCTTTATAAGGTTAGAATTCTGATACTCAGAAAAATTGAATACTTTGCAGTGCGATAGTTCTTTAAGCTAAATGCTTTATCTAGTAGTTCTAAAGGCACAGTTCCTGCTTGCCTTTTCTGTTGGAAACATGGTGATATAGTCAGTTTGTGCTTCTTTATAAGTACATCAGAGAGCATTCTTGGTCCTCAGTGGAAAGGTAAGACCTTGGAGGCCAGGTTGCTAGCAGGGACCAGCCTCTGTGGTCATGCCTTTGGTCAGCCCTCTATAGAATCAAGTTTTCCTTTGGAGACTGCGTTTCCTTTTCTTTGTTCTTTTCCCTTGGCACACTATAACATTCTATGTAGCATCTGTGTTTGCTGTGGAAACATGCTCTATGAAATTATTTTGGTAAAGGAAAGCATATTATTGCATGAAATATGTTGTTTCTTAGACCTTGCTTGATAATGATATGTTATTTTGAAAATTATAAAATGAGACATTTTATTATGCTTCTATTGCTAATAAGCAATTACAATGTTATCCTCATTTAACATACATTCTTCTTTTCAAATTTAAGGTGCTTACTCTTGTGAACATTTTCTGTGCAGGGATTCTTTCTTCTTCTATCACATTTTCTACATGACTTCGGCATTTTTAGATGCTGTATTTGTTAAATATATAAAGCTTAACCTCTACACATTTCTGGAGGAGGTTAGGACTCAGAGCTGGAGTTCTTTTTATTCTATATTCTATATTATTATGCAGTTATTATGAACTAGGAATATGGATGTGGTTACAATTTTTCTTAGCATTTTTTCAGACAATATTAATACTGTTCTTGTTTCTTTTGTTACTGTTAATATTTGAAGGGCTTTATTTGATTAAGCTGTGGCATTAGAAAATCAGAAGATTTTATTCTCCCAAGCTTATCCACACGCAACTTGAAACATTATTACTCTAAGCCAGTGTTTTCTATTCACAAAGGTTAGGATATTATTCATATTGGCTTTGGAAGGCTTTGTTAATGTTTAACCATAAAGCTTTCCTCATGGGATATGTTACCATTATGGAAAATATTCCAAATTCGTACTTTTGAGCTGATATTTGCATAGGCATATTTGTACAAAGGATATGAGGTTCTTATTTTTGAGAGAATAATATAAGGATAATTCATCTCATGTTTTCAGAAAATGCCAATTCTATGTATACTGTATTTTATCAACACTTGTCATTGTCCTTGAAATTTACCCAGAGTGAAAAATGAGTAAGTGTTGCAGAACCCATCGTTTCTTTAAAAGACTGTAATCTAGTCACATGGATGCTTCTATGGAGGTTGCTCCTACTGCTCTGTAAATCAAACCGTATTACTTCTTGTAGTGTCATAAGTGTTATAATAAATGATGTTCCAGGTAAGATGCTGGTAAGAATTCTGCATCTATAAATAATTAAGTGATTATGTTTAATCTGAGAGATCATGGACCCTCCTGAGATTTCAATGAGTTTACACATCTAAACAAAGAATTAATTTTAGATATAACTTTTAAGTATCAAAGTAATAAGAGTTTACTTAAAACAAAACAAAACAAAAATATTTATTTGATATCAGTGAAAAGGAGGTACTATAAATTTTATTTGGTCATATTGTGCTATTACTTGCCTGTTGCAAACTACATAGATATACCAAGAGACATCTCAAAATGCAACACCAAAATAAACTGATTATTTTTCTTATTTTAAATTATATCTAGTCAAATTATGAATTTTTTTTTGATGATATCATATTATTTTACTATGCTGGTATCATATTACTTTCATATACTAAGCAGTATATGGAAGTTAGAGTTCTGCAGTCCATTTAATATATATGCAGTATATCTGCAAAAAATAATAAGGGTCTGCAACTGATGATTTTTTTGGCTTTCAGGGTTTGAGGGTTTGAAAGTAAGTGTATGGCTAACAGAGAGTGTGAATGCTCATATATAATAAAGAGAAGTTATCACCAGATGATTAGCTTGATACACACTTAGTTTGAATCTATGCTTAGTCGCAGTTATCAGTGCTGCCTTCAGTTATATCAGTACTTTCTTAATCTGATTTCTTTTTGTGTTATTCCTCCTGACAGTCATTCTCATGCACTAAAAAAAAAAAAATGAAAGGGTTGCTTTAAGGTAGTGACATCATCTGCTTAATTGCTCTGTCTTCAGTCTGCATCTTTCATTCTGTTTGTTTTCTCTCCTATTTTCACCCTATCTTTTGTCATTCATTTCAATTTGCTATTCGAGTTCTTGTAGCCGTGTCTCATTCCAAGATTCAGAAAGGTCCAGTAGAATATGTAAATCAGTGCAAAACAGCTTATTCAATGGTCAATACAGGGACTGGAATTCAATCTCTGATTTTCTGTCTTCTGAAACTGAAAGAATCATGGAAGTTAAGTGCTTAAAATAAACAAGAGTGTGAGTTAGTGAATAATTTAAAGTAACGTCTTTCAAAGTGCATCTTTTTTAGGCTTGGACTTATGATCTGTAAACAGACATTTAAGGAAGAAGATAGATGATTTTATATTCTCCCATTGCTTTTTGAACATTTTCAAGCACAATTTTTTTATTCTTTTACCTTGCAAACAAGAAATTTTATTTTCTAGGATTTCTAATCTTTCTAAAGATCTGATGGAAACGGATGGTTCTACTATGTCATAAATACTGAGATTAATAGGAATTTGCTTAAAACAAAATAGCTAGAGTGGAAGTCAACTAAGTACTCGGAAATGATTTTTTAAAACTGTGGAAACTTTGCCAGTCTTGATCTGATCAATCATTAATATTTTTTCAAAGGATACAGATAACCTATAAAAAAAAAAGACTTTATTAACTTTGTTATATTTTAATTAAAATTGAAATTCTTTTCAAGATAAACACATCAAAACATAGAAACTATATTTTACTTTGAAACTTTAAATATCTAAAGACATATTCTCTGCCATAAGGGTTTGAGCATTACCACATTTTTGAAGTGAGAAAAAAAAGGGATTTAAAACTATCTAAGTAGCTATATCACAAAAAGCTCTAAGGGCTACTGAGATACCTCCTAATGAATAGTGGTTCATGAAGAAGTATTAGTATTTTAGTATTTTTATGTTTTTATTGTAGCTTATTTAACTAGATTAGCTTATTAAACTAGATTTGAGGGGGAAGGAGAATATCATCAGGGAAGCACTGGGGTTGGTGATCGCTTGTCATGCCTCTCACAGCCACCTAACTCCATAGTCTGTGTAGGGCGCCCTAAGCCTGAAGATGCTAAATGGGAAAGTAAGAGAACTCCTGACCCACACAGGCCCATACAGTCAAGTTCCAGCTGCTCCAGTTAGAATGAGAGGCACATTGGGAGCCAAACTCAAATGCCTCTATGTAAATACACGCAGCCTGGGGAATAAACAAGCCGAACTGGAGATGAATGTGCAGGGCCATGATCTCATCGCAGTTACTGAGACATGGTGGGATATGGTGGATTGCATGACTAAAATGTGGCCATGGATGGCTTTAGGATTTTCAGGAAGGACAGGCCAGGAAGACGAGGTGAGAGAGTTGCTCTTTACATGAGAGAGCAACTGGAATGTATGGAGCTCTGCGTAGGGGAGGACAAAGTGCAGGTTGAGAGCCTGGGGGTGAAGATTAAAGGGCAGGACAGTAGGGGTGACACTGTCATGGGAGTTTACTACAGACCCCCTGACCAGAGAGTGGAAGTGGATGAGGCCTTCTACAGGCAGCTGCAAGAAGCCTCACAATCCCAGGCCCTGGTTCTTATGGGAGACTTCAACCGTCTGCTGGGATAATGGCACAGTTAGGAGCATACAGTCCAAGAGGTTCCTGCAGAACATTGCAGATAACTTCTTGATGCAGGTGGTGGATGAACCAACAAGGAAAGGGCGACTCCTACACCTGATACTAACAAACAGAGATGATCTCGTGGGAAATGTGAAGGTTGGTGGCAGTCTTGGCTGCAGTGACCATGAGATGATGGAATTCATGATCCTACAAGGAGGAAGCTGGACAAGAAGTAGGATTGCAACCCTGGACTTGAAGAGAGCTAACTTAGACCTCTTCAGGGAGCGCCGTGGAAGAATCCCCTGGGCAAAGGTCCTACAAGGAAAGGGGGTCCAACAGAGTTGGCTGATATTCAAGCACCACTTTCTCCAAGCTCAGCATTGGTGCATTCCTATAAGAAAGAAGTTGAGCAAGGCGGGCAGGAGACCTGTGTGGATGGGCAAGGAGCTATTGGGTAAGTTTAATGAGAAAAAGAGCCAGGCCACATGGAAAGAATATAGGAACATTGTCAGAGAACACAGGGATGCAACGAGGAAGGCCAAGACCCATTTAGAATTAGAGATGTAAGGGACAACAGGAAAGGCTTTTATAAATACAACAGCAGCAAGAGGAAGACTAGGGAAAATATTAATCCACTGCAGAATAGAGAGGGTGCTTTGGTGATGGAGGACACAGAGAAGGCAGAGTTACAAAATGCATTCTTTGCTTCTGTCTTTACTGCTAAGGCTAGTTCCCTGTTGGGAGTTGTAAGGAGAGGCTAGGACCCCTATAAGAAAGAATAGCCGCCCTCTGCATGACCCCGGTGCAGAGCATGCGCAGCTCTGAGATGTACAGGGGGGTCCCTGTCGATCAAGGTGTTCGATAGGTGACCCCCAAGGGCTAGCGCATGCGCCGTAGCCCTACCTGGCGGGGCTACGTGCAGGAGGACACCATCCAGAAGGCTCTGGAGCCCCGGGGGCGGGGGCCAGGAGCAGTTTGCTGCTCCTGGCCGCCCGCCCAGCGACAGGCTCCAGACCAATCAGGTGTAGCTCCGAGGAGGTCCACGCCTACTCTCCTCCCCTCTCTCCACCCCCCAGAACCCCTATTTAAGTTATGTTCCCCCTTGAATAAAGGTCCGGTTTGGCGCATTTGGTGGCTCCTCGCTGTCCTTCCTAAATCCCGCGTAGGCCTCGCGATCACCCACATTGGGCAGGAAGTCGCGGCGGCCTAGGTCATCCTCCCGGGAGCTCGGTGTCCCCGCAACCTGTTGGTGGAGTCCCTCCGGAGAACATCTGAGGACCGTTCGTCTCTGCGGAGCCTCACATCGGAGGCGGTAAGGGAGGGCCTCACCCGCTCCCTAGGGTTGGGCTAGGGTGGAAATAAAGCCTGTGGGAACAGCGCGCGCAGGAGGCATCAAAGAGCACGGAGCGCGAGGAGGCGGGAGGCCGAGGGGGACCCGCGACGGGTAATACCCTGGGCTCAGGTGGTACCTGTAGGGGGACGCCCTGGGCTTTGGCCGCCTCTGTAGGGGGTTACCCGGAGTGCGGTGATCGGCCTGCACCTCTGCCCCTTACATCTAACACATCACGTCGGGAGTCCTAGAGGAGGGGGCACGTCGCGCGTCAGTTCCCATGAACTACAGAGCCCAAATACAAGTGAGAGAGAGGAAGACTTTACACTGGTCAAGGAGGATTGGGTTAGGGATAATTTAGGCAAAGTGGACACCCATAAATCTATGGGCCCAGTTAAAATGCATCCAAGAAGGCTGAAGGAACTGGGAGAGGACATTGCTCAGTTGGTCTCCATCATCTTGGAGAGGTCATGCAGGGCGGGGGAGGTGCCTGAGGACTGGAAGAAAGCCAACGTCACTCCAGTCTTCAAAAAGGGCAAGAAGGACGGCCAGGGAAACTACAACCCAGTCAGTCTCACCTCCAACCCTGGAAAAGTGATGGAGCAGCTCATCCTAGAGACTGTCCCTAGGCATGTAAAGGAAAAGAAGGTGGTCAGGAGTAGTCAGCATGGATTCACCAAAGGAAAGTTTTGTTTGACAAACCTGATTGATAGCGTTCTACAATGAGGTGATTGGCTGGATGGACAATGGCAGAGCTGTGGATGTTGTTTACCTTGACTTCAGCAAGGATTTCAACACAGTTTCCCAAAACATTCTCATAGGAATGTTCAGGAAATGTGGACTGGATGAGTGGACGGTGAAGTGGATTGAGGATTGGCTGAACGGCAGAGCCCAAGGGGTGGTGATAAATGGGGCCAAGTGTAGTGGCCTGTGGCCAGTGGTGTCCCGCAGGAGTCAGTGCTGGACCCGCTGCTGTTCAACTTGTTCATCAATGACTTGAACGAGGGCACAGAGTGCATCCTTAGCAAGTTTGCTGATGATACAAAACTAGGTGGAGAGGCTAACACTCCCAAGGCCAATGCTGCCCTGCCATTCAGAGGGACCTGAACAGGTTGGAGAGTTGGGCAGAGAGGATGCTTATGAGGTTCAACAACGACAAGTGCAGGGTCCTGCATCTGGGCAAGAATAACCCCAGGTACCAGTACAGATTAGGGGTTGACCTTCTGGAAAGCAGCTCCACAGAAAGGAATCTAGGAGTCCTGGTGGACAAGAAGTTGACCTGGAGCCAGCAGTACCCTCATGGCCAAGAAGGCCAATGGGATCCTGGCTGCATCAGGAGGAGCGTTGCCAGCAGGTCAAGGGAGGGGATCCTGCCCCTCTGCTGGGCTCAGGTGAGGCCGCACCTGGAGTACTGGGTGAAGTTCTGGGCTCCCCAGAACAAGAGGGACGTGGAGCTTCTAGAGAGGGGCCAGCGTAGGGCCATGAAGATGATTAAAGGACTAGAGCACCTATCTTATGAGGAAAGACTAAACAAGCTGGGCCTCTTTAGCCTAGGGAAGAGAAGATTGAGAGGAAATCTGATCGGTATTGTCCCGATCCAGTGTCAGGGGAGGTTTCAATATGATCCCAAGAGCAAGATTAAGACACAAACAGGGTCAAATGCCATACAACCTTGTTAGCTTTATTCTCATAAGCACAAATAGGACAGAGAGAAAAAGAAGAGAAAAGGAAAGAAAGATAAAGGTTGTGCACGCAGGTACAGGTGATGTTCTGTGCACCTGTGGTGGGGGAATATGCGCTTCTTTTATGTCACCCTTCTCAAAGAGTCCTCCCACTTGAAGTTTTCTGGTACATGTTGTTTGTGTCATACGTGCGAGGTGCTTTGATGTTCCTCTTCACCTAGTTGGAATGTGAGCTGCTTTGGTGGGCACTGCTGAGTCAGGTCTTGAGATGATCTTCCAAGAGACAGCATGGCTAAGCCAGGTAGATAGATGATATTACACTCATCCCAGAGATAAGATGCCAGGGTTAAGAAGTGAAAATGGGGAGAGATAATGTTCTGGTTTGGGTCTTGAGCTGGTCTTCCCAGAAACAAGATACTGGGGCATTGTCCAGGTAAATGGTGTGTCAGCAATGTTGAGACAAACACAGTCCATAACAGTCTCTTACGGGTATGTATCAGTACTTACCTGAGGGGTGAGTGTAGGGAGGATGGAGCCAAACTCTTCTCAGTGGTACCAGTGACAGAACAAGGGATAATGGGTACAAGTTGAAACACAGGAAGTTCCATCTCAATGTGAGGAAGAACTTCTTTTCTGTGAGGATGACAGAGCCCTGGAACAGGCTTCCCAGAGAGGTTGTGGAGTCTCCTTCTCTGGAGATCTTCCAGACTCATCCGGATGTGACCCTGTGCCTTGTGCTGTAGGTGTCCCCACTGGAGCAGGGGGAATGGACTAGATGATCTCTAGAGGTCTGTTGCAATCTTAACCATTCTTTGATTCTGTGATTATTTAATTAATGTGTTTTATCATCTACATGATTCTTGACATGTTCTAATGCTGATATTTACGCATTAGCATTCAATACATGGAAAAATATCTTGTATATCCAGTTGGCTAGAGTTCACATAATGTTCTCCATGATCCCTATTCCATAAATTAATTTCACTTTAATCTTCTGTATTTGGAGTTTGAACTATAGGTTGAATACCCAGATTGTGCAACATATCCAGCTTCCCCACACACTACACAAGGAGTCTTCATTGCTGACAAGTTTTGGATCCACTTTATCAGCAGCTGGATGATATTGGGGCCGCTTTTAATGACCCAGCGTTTCAAAAGCATGCCTCATCCCCAGTTTGACTGCTAACGGTCCAAGTCATGCATCTGATTTTAATTTATTCTCTTCTTCTGGGGATCTTACAGCTAGCGAAATCCTCTTTTTGCAGTCTGTGCCTCTCATTCACCCAGTTTTTAGAAAGCCTCACATTCAGGTTTAAAGTTATACTTCCCATCCCACAGCTGAAATAGTTAATGTGAAGAGATCAGCACACATTTGACTGTAGATATCTCACTCTGAAATCCTTTACTAGAACTTTCTTTATCCATGTATTTTAAAGGGACAGGAAATTATTGTGATTAATAATAAAAATAAAAATATATTTGTCAAAAGTCTAGATTATAATGTGATGTTCATTTGTTTTTTATTTTATTTGTTTTATTTGTTTGTTTTATTTACTTAATGCTAGGAGAAAGAGCTTTTCAAATTTTAACTATAAACTGAAAATACAAAAAAAAAAAAAGCAAAAAGTTTGTTTCAGAATTTGACAAACAAAAACCAATTTTAGAAAGCGGCATGCCCACCATGCAATAAACAATAAATCCATCATACTGTGAAACTGGTTGTACAAACAATATGGATTTAAATACATGTTCCTTGTTCCACCATTGTTTACTCTTCATATAATATAAATGAAATGCTCTGCCTAATGTAAGTGCCATTAAATGATAATTTTTACATTTTAGGAATAAAAAGATTATTCTTAGAAGATATACTAAGTTTTCCAAAATGGATACACACTGGCATTATTAGTCAGTCACAATAATGAAATTTAATGATCCACTCACAAAGAGGACCTGCAATTATGACCTTATATTTTTATGTTCAGTTTCCATGGCTACAAACAGGGCAGCTGCCATCTGAAGAGTAAGCAAAAAGACTCAATAAATGAATAGTGGGACCCAGATTATGGGTGTCCTTGGGTACCAAGACATCCCGTAATACTGTTCTATTTCTTACTTACCTTAAAATAACCTTAAAATGTTATTTTATCAATCAACAAATATGTTGTTTCATAGCAATCATTGCTATGAAACTTGTATTTAGATTAAACATTAAATCTAGGTTAACGTTATCCAAATGGAATGGACAAATTAAAGAAATTGAGAAAATATGCAACTGTACAGATCGGTATGTTTCAACAGATTTTTTTTTTTATTGTATGTTCTCTATATACAGACTCTGTAGCATTAAATATTCTAACATTGCTCTCTTAATGTTCTCAAGTTGTAGTTTTATACTCCAGTTCTTTATGGCACTTTTAACATTAATGTAAATACAGCAACTAACCTAACGGGAATAGTGATTGCAAGAGTAGTTTTGAAAATGAGTGCTTAGACAGAAGGCCACCCAAGACGATGTAGCAATTGGGCTGAAGTTCACCATCCTTCCAACTGAAAAGAAGGAAACCTGTCTGTATTACAAGTTCTTTGTCTCCCTGCCAAGGAAGCAATAGTTTTACCAAAGAATGCCTGAATGCACAACCAGGGATATCCTGCAGCCTTTCCAACATGCAGAGAGCAGCTGTGGGCAGCCCTGGGGAAGGCACCTGTCAGCCAAGCAGCTGAAGAGCTACAAGCCCATTACAAAGCACTGACTGGCAATTCAGAAATGGACCACAATATTATAAGTATTCAGTATAAATAAGAAAACTTTAGGATTCCTCAATATTGATTACATACTGAGGAGGAGGGGGAGCTAGTATAAATAAAATGCTGCAATGTCTTTGCCAAAGCAGAGTAAATCCTGGGCAAAGACCAATTAATTAATGTCACTCTGAATAATGATTTATGATGGTGTCTGTAACAGAAAATCCCTCAGACACTGCAAGCTGTTGCCGTAGAAATTGAGTCTCCCTAATTAGCTAGCTGACATACAGGGTGGATCCTTCAAGATGGTACACCGTCTGCTCTGCCTCACATGCAAAACAAGCATCAACGGGGATAGAACTGGCAAAGATAAATAGAAATGAGAGCCCCAAGACCAACACTGGAGACAGCTGGTGTAGCAGGTCAGTGCAGAAAAGCTCATGGAGATAAATTAGAGCCAGATGACCTATTAAAAACATATGGAAAATGGCAACTGAAATGGAAACATGTCGCAAAGGTGATTAGGCCATGTTTCTGAAGACTAAAGAAACCCCCAAGTAAAATAACTCAGCAATGAAAGATGAAATAAATGTCACAAACTATGAGGCAGAGGAGAGGACTATTACTTTTTATGCAACAGTAGAGTGTGTAGTTTTCCAGAGCAAGCACCAGTCCTTTGCTTTAAATAAAAAAGCACTGCTGAAGTAAATCACCTCTATTATCTTACTGGTGAGATACTGTAGAGATGAACATTTGTCCTGCAACAAACATAATAGGTACAGGAGATAAACAGGTGAAGAGTAAAGTACACACATCATCTCGGTAATGGAAAATAAAAGTGTGACAAATAAATGACCTCAGAGACACGAAACACCTGCTTTTTAAGAGACATAAGGAAAAAAGATGGATTGTGCACCCAGAGTACGATGTGATGATTAGAAACTCAAGAATCTGTTACATCATTTATTTTAAATCTCAGATTCACCTTGCTAGTCAGTAATTTTGGCAGAAATAATATGAAATAATATGAAAGAGTATTTTTATTAACAGTTAATCTGATGAACAGCCTGTGTCATTTGGAATCTTGAGTGTCTACATAATATTTGGTTGCACTCATTTATCAGCCCTGTACCTGAAAGGAATAAATTGTCAAGCTCCTGTCCACTCCTAGCAGTCAGGAAGGCTTGTTTGGGAAAAAAATGCTAAAGTAATTTTTGGTAAATGTCTTTTGTCTCAAAACCATAGCTTAATATAGCTTACTTAATTACTAAGCCAAACTTACTCTGAAGTTGTGACAAGGTATCTGGAATATTATAGTGCTCCGTTGATACCCGTTGGGACCAGGTGATAGAGCTCCTTCTCCTGTCCAAGAAGTCTTGTTATTTGTCCGCAACAATAACTAGATTTTGGTTTTCACTAAAAATGCTCTGCATTGATTTGTAGTTCAATAATCTTCATCTACAACTTCTTGAGTGCTTTGTCATTAAAGTAAGAATCACCATTGTCAGAAATAGTTCTTCCCTCTTTGCCTTTAACCAATTCTCACTTCTATACATTTTTTTTCTATTTCCTCTTGCAAAGACATTTTTTTGAGTCCATCTCTTTGAAAACTTTTTCTTTTTTTGCTTGTTAGTCATCATCCTTCTACTGCTTCTGCTTGAAAATTTCATTTCGTGTTTTCATGAATGTGAACACGCCCTGTCCATACTCCATCTGAAGCTGCACTATATAGTGATGAGATGGCCAAAAGTGGCATTAAAACTATGAGGATTCAGTCTTAGTGCCAAGACTATGTGAGAATGTAAGAGTCTGGGCCAAACTCTTCTCCGTGGTGGCCAGTGACAGGACAAAGGGTAATGGGCACAAATTAAAACATAGGAAATTCCATCTCCATGTGAGAAAAAACTTCTTTACTGTGCAGGGGACAGAGCCCCGGAACAGGCTGCCCAGAGAGGCTGTGGAGTCTCCTTCTCTGGAGATCTTCCAAACCTGCCTGGATTAGACCCTGTGCCACATGCTCTAGGTATCCCTGCTGGAGCAGAGGGGTTGGACTAGGTGGTTCCTAGAGGTCCCTTCCAACCTCAACTATTATGTGATTCTGTAGTTCTGTAAAGACAGATCCGTACAGATCTGTGAACTTTCCTGATTTTCAGATCCGTTTCATAAGTTCCTGTCCATGCTGCCTGTGGCCACATCTCACCTTTTCTACAATATTGATTTTGTCCTAAATATCTATTTCAAGATCAGAGCTGTACAAACAACATGTCTGTCATGCCATTTGTAATTACTTGTAATTAACAGTGCACATAGATGTACCTCGTTTGTCTTTCGGCATCTGTGATGCCTTCAGTGATGTCTGCAAACATCTGGGAGTTGTGATTGTTAATCAACTTGATGGATGCTGACTGCAGTCAGAGTAAAATACTTTCTCTGTGATATGTCATAGCTTAGTTTTCCTAAAACATTTTAAATTCCAGCAGTTGAAAAAATGCAGAAGTAACCCCCCAAAAATAATGCATAAAAATGTCAATCTGTTTTGCATTCCAAACAATGGATTAGGTCACTAAATCCTATGCTCTATCATCAAGGTGAAATACAGGCAAAATTTGTATTTCTTCTTTTTCCATAATGAAAGTATTATTCTAGCCACTGGATTTCCAGTGCCTTCAAAATCTCACCTGTAAAATGCATGATACTAATCTTAGATATCTAAAATGTGTTTTATTGAAATGTAATCACTATAAGAAGACTAGTTCTTTGATCTATCTAGCAACTGAAAGAGTAGGTGTCATGTATAGGTAAAGCTAATTTTTTTCTTGACTGACCTTTGAGATAAAATAAAAAGCTAATATTACTTCTACTAAAAAAAAAAAAAAAAAGACACCTTCAAATGTTAAGTTTAATTTGTAGGATAGAATTATTACAGATTCATCTCTACTTATGAATTTTCTCTGAAGTATGATCAGAGACATTTAGATCTGGCATATAAAGTATGCATTAAAAGTGATTGATACCATGTTAACATATTCTCCATAAAATTTTATTATTATTTATTAAATTTATTATTTATTTATTAAATTTATTATTTATTATCATCATATCTCTGAGAATGGTGATCCACAACACTTCATCTGCTTCTTGAATTCCCTGCATATAAAATAAGTTCATTCATTGTTGTATTTGTAGCAGAAGATCCGTCCCTTTTAACTTAGAAATTGAATAATGTATATTTGTGAAATTGCAAGATGTCTTCAAAATACGAAAAAAAAAACGTTTCTTATTACAGTCCAGATAAGATTTCTCTAACTTTGTTTGTGACCATATATTTTTCATGCTTTCGTGAACATATTGTCAATACTCCAAATTATTTGTAGTGTTTTTGCCTGATCTGACTAGAGCTCAAGCTTCTCTTTCCTAATACCTCTCTTGATACTCTTAATCTATGCAAGAAAATTATTTGCCTTCTGTACCTTTACCTGTCCTTTTAATTTCCTTCTTAATCCTTTTTTTCCCCAAATTTTGCATTCTTTTTTTTTTTAATTCAGTTTGCAAATACTAGATTCCACAGAATGATCACACAGAATTGAAGCAATCTGAGTGTAAGAAAGTTGTTTTGAACTCAAAACCAAAAACTTTTAATTGTAATATATAATGGGACATTTACACAATAAGAAAATTCTTTCAGCAATATTATTCTAAATTCCTGATTCATCTTCACTTGATCTCTCATAAATCATTTCAACTTTGCAAATTGAGATTTTCTGATTTATTTTTATTGATTCTTTTCTATCAGTTTCCCTTTCAAAACTGTGGCTTTTTCCTTCTGCTGCTTTCCTTTCTTGAACTCTACTAATGAACTGGTTTCTCACTTCATACACACAGAACAATAACTAACCTGTGTTAGTATATCTGTACACACTTCATGGTAGAAATAGGCAGGAAATGTTGAGAATTCTTACTGACTGGAGTTCCTAGTTAATATCATTTTATTTTTTATATTTTACCCTCTATAATTGTGATCTAATGAGTTTTGAAGTTGGTATTGTTAACTTACACAATTAAAATAAAATTCACTCAGCTCAATATATTCTTTTTATATATATATACATACATATATATATATATGTCTGTAACATTTCCATGTTAGTGGAGTTTGGTTGCTTGTTCTGAAACGCTCCCAGTTTAGAATTAAATTTAAAATTTGCAGAAATAATTGACTGTGCAGAGCTGTAGCATCATTTCAGAGGTCTCCAGGGAATGAGCTACACCCTGAGATTCCTTCACTTTTGTAGGCACCGATTATGCCACAGTCTGCTACGCCTTCCTGTATAACACTACTATTCTTAAAAGTTTCCAAGTGTGTGAAGGAGGCAGTCAGACTATGGAATTATTTCTGTGGTGCAGGAAAGGTGCAGCAGCTTCTGCAGGATGCACCCGCATCCCTATCCATCTATGGAAGTGGCTGGCATGGGGGCTGGAGTGGAGGCTGGCAGCCCTGCTGCTCCCTCCATCCCTGCCTCACTAGCACCACCAGCAGTTGTGGCTCTGCTTTTGATGAAGTTAGAGGTAAATGTGATCTGGCTTCCCTCTGTGTCTCAGGGAAATCTGCTCAGGATGGAAGTATTCAGAGTTGGTAGACTCTCTTTCCTTTCGTATGGTGCAAAAAAACAATTCTTCAATGGTCTATGAAATACATCGAGCCTCATATCCTCAGCAGCAGCTTAGATTTTTGACTGTCTTACATTTTGAGTCTATCAGTTCCCCTAAATCTGACATTTTCTTCCTCCTGTCATTTGTAAAACAAGTTTTGAGAGAAGCCTGCATCAGATTTTGGGTGAGTGCTTATTTTTCAAACTTTGTAATAAACATATCAGTATAAAACAGCAGAAATTCTATGTCAGAGTAACATGGTAGTTTGGTGTCAATGTGTCTTCAAAACTGAAAGTAGCTTTTGTGAAAACATAATTTCCCGTTTCTATCAGTCTTGCAAAAATGCAGGGAGGTAAGGGAATTGCAGCAATAAAAATTCCAGCAATCTCTTTACCTTGAAATTCACTGAATTGTCCATGGTGGTATTGGTCAAAATCATTTCAATCTCTGTAATGTTTTACTATCAATTACAAATAGTGAGCACAAATAACCCTAGTCTTTATCACAACATAAAAACCAGGTAAGCCAGTATCGAACCTGCTTTCCTATAGTGCTTTACATTTTGAGGAATGTATCTTTTTATATAGTTCCCTAAGACATAAGTGGATTTGATAATTAAAAATATGTGAAGCTGGATTTAATTTGTCTTTTTTTTTTTTTTATTATTATTTCTAATTATTACTTTGAAAAGCCATATTCAGACCTGGGTGGAAATGCAAGTTCTCTGTGTCCACAGCAGAAGCTACTGGGAAACAGGTACCAAAACAAGTAGTTGGTATTGCTTTCTAAGTTTACTTTTTAATCATTACAAACAGGAAGTTTAATCTCCAGCTGAACATAAATAACAACAAAGACTGAGTGAATCAGCATAAAGCTGCAAACATAACAGTGTTATAAAATGTGAAACTACAAAGGGTTTGTATGTAATAGGATAAACAAAACGTTTGCATCCTCTCCCCAGTCAGAATGTAGTGCTTAACGGTCTCAAACGGTAGGAAACCATAACCTCCTGTGTTCAAGCTCTTTAAAATGTTAAATAATACCAAAAAATATGTTGTTTCTGAATAGATAGGTTGTGTCATTTGATGAGACATTATTTTTACTTAGTTTGAAATATGTTTAGATGAGTTTCATTTTCTGCTACGGAATGGTGTTTATTTGTTTAAGCGTGTGTGTATTGTGTTGCTGTCAGCAGTCTAAAAGAGAAATGCATATCATTGCTTCCTGTTTGCAGGCAATCTTGACAACTACATGAAGTGGGCAGAAATAGATTCCCTGTATGAATCTTGTAAAAAAATTCTCCGCTAGCTTAAATAATGGCTTTAAATGTAGCTCAATGTAGCATTTTTGTATCTTACTTTAACAATATCCCTAGCTCTGTAGTATTCAGAATATTTAAATTAAAAATATAGAATATAGAAGGAAAACAAATTCTCCAACCTCTGAAATTCCATAAAAACAAATGGATTGAGAAAATACATTTTTTTCCCAATGCCAAATTTTTTATACCCTACTGTAAATCTCAAAACTAGAAATTTATGGAACTCAGAGAAAAGCTGAAGATATCAATCTGAGTCTGATAGAAGAAAAATAGTTTCATGTCTGTGGTCAAAACTCAAAAGATCAGCACTTTACTTGAAGATTAAAATATTTTCCCCTATGAACAACAGCTTGGAAAGAAGGGAGCAAAAATAAGTCCTAAAGTAATTAGTCTCATGTCACCATCTTCCCTTTTGGCTTTTGGCAGTATCAGGATTATGTCCGAGATATGTCATGAGGCTTGTCCAAGAGTGGGTCAGGAGAGGATGAGCAGAAGGGTCAGTCTTTTTCACTCCTTGCAAAGCTAAAGTAAATAGTTTCTGTGCTATGTATTAGTAGGAAAATACAAATTAAAAAAGGCTTAAGGAGAGAGAGTTCTATGCTTCTAGATATATCTTTCAGATGAATATAATCTCATCCTTCCCAGTTACTTACTTTGTAGATCTCCACATTGCCTTGGAAATCCACTGGGATGGACAATGTGTTTATGTAAACCAAAGGAATGTTTTGATACATGGTACACCTATTTCCCCAGTTGTAGGCCATAGACAGAATTTGGAATACTGCAACTTGTTGGATTAAAAGACTAGAAGTTCTATTTCAATGCAATGACTCTTATATAAAGTCTGATCCCTTACTGGATGTCATATTAATGACAAGGGAATTTCCCATAATTTTCAAATTTAGAAATAATATTTCACTTTTGAACCATTGCAGCTGGGCTTGGACAGGCATGCTAATTCTTTTATAGACTGAGAATCAGGTGTCTGCCTTTATAATCTAGGCAGAGGCTAAGTATAAACCCAAGAGACATCAGTATCTTTAGCATTATCATATAATAAAAATCAGTAATACAAAGAGAATTCACAACAATTACAACAATCATCCACATAAATAATTATATTTGGCTGGGCTCTTAGTTTGTAAAGGTGAAACATAAGTAAAACAGATGGTTCCTGCCTCAGTCAATCCTCCTGACCTTTTTTGACATTTCATATTAAAGTATCAGCTAAGCAAAGTAGTGGCTTCTCACCTCAAAGTAGTAACTTCTCTCACCTCAAGCTCAATCAATTCTTAATGTTCTTAATATATAGAGGAGTTCTTAATATGTAGAGGCATGCCTGGAGGATTATAAATATATATCAAAATGCATGTATATCAATATAAATATGATATCAAGCAATGGAGAACTTCAGTAATTCATGCTTATCTGGAAGAGAGATTTATTAGCATGAGAAATGGCAATAATGCAATATGTGGATCACCACCATCTGAGAATTCATAGAATAGATAGAATACATACTGAGAGGATAATGTAAAGAAGATGGGGCCAAACTCTTCTTGGTGGTGGTCAGTGATATGACAAGGGGTAGTGCGTACCAACTGAAACACAGGAGGAAGTTCCATCTCCATGTGAAGTAGAACTTTCCTGTGAGGGTGACAGAGCACTGGCACAGGCTGCCTAGAGAGGCTGTGGAGTCTCCTTCTCTGGAGATCTTCCAAACCCACCTGGATTCCACCCTGTGCCATGTGCTCTGGGTGCCCCTGCTGGAGCAGGGGTTTGGACTCTAGAGGTCCCGACCCACCTCAACCATTCTGCGATTCCGTGATGGCAGGTATATAGATTATTTCACAACAAGTATTTTACATCTAGCTGATTTTGGATTGTTTGACTACAGCAAACTTCTGTAACAGAAATAAGAAATAACGGTTACTTAAAATATTGTCATTATATTATGCCAGTATATTATAAGATTCTTCAGAATAAATAATAGAGATAAGTCAATTTTAATGTGATGGTCTTTTCAGTTCTAACTGAATTTAATTCGTGATGGTGGAGAAGAGGGCAGAGAGAGTAGGAAAGGTGTGTAAGAGGAGCACAAACCCCTTTTCCCCTTCTGTTATGGGGTACCAAACCTAAAATTTTCTTGTAGTATCATCCTTTCCTCTGCTCTCCTCCAAAAACTGAATGTTGTTCAAGTTATTGAACTGCTTCTGTGCAAGTGTAAGTTGGAACGAAGAAATTAGGAAGAAAAAGAAGTCTTTTCACCTAAGAATAAAGCAAGGATCCTGGAAAGTACAAAAGACATTTGTTACTTGCATAATACTCTGAAAATTGACAGATAGTAGGTCTGATATTGAGTATTTGAGGTTGATTCACAGCAAATGTACTTCTTCTGAAAATAGCACCCTCAGTTAATTAGCCAAGCAAAATTAAAAGGGATCCTAAGGGAGTTAAGGTACATATGAAGGACAGAAAGAGAATTTCAGTTGACCTTACCTACACTGCTGGTTTAAGTGTATGTTTTCAAGTCCTATTTTATTTTTTTGCTTTCAAGTGCTGACAAACTTACCACCTCCTTCATTAATTCACTATTTCTGCAATTGAATATTTCATTTGTCCCTTCCAAAGATACTAGCATCTTCTAGCCTGTAGGACTGGGAGATGATGCTTCTCAACAAATGTGTTTAACGACAGCAGTTCTTTTTCACTTTCATAACCTACAAGACAGCAACTGTAGTCCCTTAGGAGTTACAAAGAGCAGGGCAGACCCTAAGAGAATTGATACATTTTTCAAAATCTGTTTAAAGACCTAGAGGAGAGTTAAGGAAAGGTTATTTTAATTCATTAGGTAAGCTGATACACTTTAAGAAGGGGAAAGGTAGTAGAAAAAGTTTGGAAAGATTAGTTCTTGCTTTCATTCTATTTAATGAAAGATTACAGAGTTTCATTTGAACATTTTACTTTGTAGCAAAATTAGGAAAAGTATTTAATCTTTTCATTTATTGTAAATAGGTTGTGAATGATACTGGAGTATTTTGTCATTTTTTAAACTAGCAATGTTAATTCTACTGATTGTTTTTGCTTTTAAAAATCAAAGTTGTGAACAAAACATCTGGCTGCTTGAAAAGAGCGTACATCAATAGATGATTCACAGTTGGCATTTCTGTGTATCCTGATTCACTTTATTTTTGGCTTCTGGACGTCTGACATAATATAGCAAATATGCAAAAGATGATTATAGAAAATAAAATTTGTTTTATAATGCAGAGAATGCTGTCACATGAAATGAGAGTGACAAGAGGTTTCATCAACAAGAATATGTTGTTCCATGTCAGCCCCAGTTAAATATCTAGGTATATCTAGAAATGTGCTGTTCAAGGCAGTAGTGGGCTAAAACAAAAATTACATAGCTCCCTTATTTTGAAAACAAAGTATCAGTCTCACAAGCAAGTGATCTTTCTAACACAATGTGAAGGTTCTGAGACTGGCTTCTGTTTTGTTATGACTGTTAAAATTCTTCTAGCTTTTGGGCACCAAAAAGAAAATTAGTTTTGCAAAGGTTTTGGTTTTCTCCATTAAAATATCCAAAAAAGGCAATGGAATCTATAGAACATTTGAAGAAAAAGAGATAGTGGTCACCTATTTCAAAACCATATTGGATTTTGGAACAGAAGAAGATCCAAAACCAGAGATGAAGGTAAATTGTATCTATTAGGCCACTTCTGTGTGATTTCTGCCTTCTGTATGATGGACACACTACTGTGTAATGATAAGAGATTTAACATGAAACTTACCTGAGTAGTAAATGGAAACTACAAAGAGAAATACCAGTCTTTAAGAAAAATCTGAAAAATACAGCCTTGTTCATCAGAGAAAAAAATATAGGACGTGCCCCTGAAGGTGATGAACATTTTGTTTAGGCAAAAGGCTTTCTGGCAGATTTAAAAAACAATAATCCATATTAAGAATTTAACATAAAATTAACTAGATTTATATTAATATTATTTAATTGGCTATTGTGTACAATAATCCATAAAGCTGGATCCTTTTGGGAGTGATGCTATTACTTGATACATTTTCCTGTCTTTTATGATATACATTATTCATTTTCTTTCCTTAGCAGGCAATGCCTGGGCCTTTATTTGATGCTGAGTGGGTCAAATATTCTCTAAAGTGAGTATGATGAAGTCTAACTGTCAGGGACAGGCCCTATGCCTGATGTAGATAACTGATTATGTGCTGATAACTAATTCAGATGTAAATTCTGTGCATTGAATTCAACAAATATTTGATATTTCTGGAAAACTGAGGTGTTTTCCATGTAGTAATTAGTAGGTCAAGTATTCTGTTTAGTACTTGGTATTAATAGATGATTCACTGTGCACTGATCAGCTAGACATCTTTTAATAGAAGGGCCTGTGTATGAATAGACAGTTTATTTAAGATGAACAGAAAAACACTTCATGGATGATGATTAATGAGATAACACATAACAAACTTTCTTCACCAGCGAAGTAATGTGACTCTTCCTTGTTACTATTGCTGTGGTTTGATTCTTTAAGGAGTAAACTCTGATACAATATTAAAAAGGAGGAGGCATTGCTAACATCTCCAGACTGACATTTTGCAAGAGTAAGGACTCATAAGGAAAGCAATCCATTGCCATCTCATGAGAATGCTTATAGAAAACAGAGAAATTCATGACAGAATAATTGACAAAGCTGTTATTTTTAAAGCATGGACCTTGAAGAAGATCCTAATCTTTGTTTATTTATATGAGAGTGATAAAATGAATTATGGATCGTCTTAGTCAAAAGCAGGCTTAGTCACTCTGCTAGTTTTCATCAGTCACAAAGGACGTGAACTCACTTCACAAAAGTCGATGAATCTCCTTTCTTTTTTTTTATATTATTTTTCTAGTCCCTTCTAATATTCATTCTGCTCCACATGCTCTGATGCAAGCCCTTCCATCAAGTCATCCTGTGATAGTATCTCATCTCTCTAATTTTAGTGATCTTCTTGCCTTTATAGAATTGCAAACGTAAAACTAGAACAAATGAAGAGGTAGTATCTTTCCTCTTCTCTGTAATTTAGATTATCTAAAGTAATACATGATAAAAAGGACCTGTTAAAACTCTATTTCCATAGGAAATGGTACGTCTCTTTTCAAAGCAAGAGAGAATTTAGAGTTCCTGAATACTAACCCCATCTCACATTATCTTTCTGCATATTTTCAGACCACTCACATTAATACTCTTTTTTAATTTCCCATGCTGTAGCATGAGGGATGACATTTATGTATGTCACAAAGCTGTGGTGAAAATTGATTATATAAGTTTCTAAGATACTGTATAAGTATTAAATATAATTAATGTTAAAGGACATTGTTTACTTGTGTCTCTGTATTTTCCTGTGTTGATTGTAATCACTTGTGAAGTTTTGTGCCTTTGTATGTACTGAAAAGACATCAATAAATTATCTGATATTATAAGCTAATACAACACCCTTTCTCCTGACAACAGCATCCTATCTCTTCTTCCAGACAGAACACTAAACTACAAATTGTGTAATATGTCTCTGTTTGAAGAGATGACATGACAGTCTTTTCATTAGAAATTAGAATCACCTAATAGAAGGAGAAGTGAAAGGACATTAATACTTCAAAACAATTACTTCTGGTATCATCTAATTTTGGGAACAGTTTCATTACACTCGTCTGCTGCAGTTGATAATTTAGTAAACCTTTTCTTGGCTTATTCTTGATGATGCTGAGTACTGGATTAGATGGTTTCATTTGACATAGTAGAGTAGAATGGAGTACAACTGCGTCAGTCTAATGAAAAAAAAAAGAAAGAAAGAAAAAAGAAAAAAATCCAGAAGTTCACCCGGAGTATGAATGTAGTAATTGCTGTAATAATAAAGTTATGAAAAAAGCCTCCTCTTTCAGAATTTCTTTTAAACCCTAAATTAAAAATTTGAATTATGTTTAGATTTTTTCATTTGTACATTTAAATACGCCACAGTGTGAATGTAGAAAATGAATCTATTCACAAAATTTCATAAGGAAATGGAAATATTTGTAACCTTCTGTAATAATCTGAAATTGAAACTTCCTATTCAATTTACAGTAATCCACATTTAATGCTAATTGTGTCTCTGTTTCCATTGTAAAACCTTTTACAAGATGTTTTAGTTTCAACAAATCGTAATTTTCAGAGAAAATAATATCTACACTATTCTTAATGACTGGATCAAACCCCTTCTAGCTCATGAGATAGGTGATTACAGCAAAATAATACAGCAGCATGATGCTAAGGTGCTGCTTAGAGTTGATAAATTGCCAAGTGTTGTGGTATCTTTAGAGGAAAAAAGGGAAGTAGTTTCAGCAAAGATAAGTTGCATAAACAAGTCTCAGGTAATGAAAAACAAATCAGTAACCTGGAGGGAAAATAAAGCATGTAAGAGAAATTCCTACTTCTCCAAATACAGATACAAAAAATATGATGAAAACGAAGAAAAGGTGAAAACTAGGAAAATAAAAATGTACATATTTAGGATATTCATGCAAACAAAATGTCTGATTAAATGAATATTTGTAATATCAAGAGATGACTGCAATTTCTGATGCAGTGTGCTGACTGCTGCCTCTTTGAATCCCAAGAGCTCTTTAGAAGAGGAGGAATGGTAACAGGGTACCAGCTGGGAAAATCCCTGATTCAGTTAATGCTACTGAGAACTTGTGAGACTGGTAAGAAATATTATAAATATGTCAGTATGAATTAGAAACAAGAAATCCAAATTAGTTTTATCACTGTAAATTTAAGAACTTAAAGTACAATTCGCTTAGAATTTCTTTTCCCAGATTAGATATGGATCTGTACTGTTTTGACTAAGTTTGAACCAAACAGTTGCTTTTTCCGTTATCTGCACCCCAGTTAGCCCCACTCGACATCTTACAATACAGATAAATATGATGTGGGGACACCAGGAAAATGTTTCCCTTTCATTTTTATCTCCTTGATGATTCACATTCCATTAAATAAATTAAAAAAAAAAAAAAAAAAAAAAGCAGTAAAGATGAAAACCTTTCTTATTAGCAATGATATACACTAAATGATGTAAAGAGCCTTTGGAAATATTTATATACTGACTTTGTCAATAACTGGAAGCATCTTGTATAGAGCTCCAAAACTTTTTGTGCTAGTGTGAAGCTGGTCATAGTTATTTGTTGAGGTGGCACAGTACTGCATGGGAAAATCTGCTAGATCAGATATTAATTAATATGCATTGTCCAAAACATCTGAATCTCAAATAATAACTGATTCTTGATTATGAAGAGTTTCCACATTGCTTCTGTTGCTAAGGGAATGACTTTTCTGTTGCTCATAATGTTCGTATGAATCCTAATTTTTAATGGCTTTTGAGGAAGAGAGGAAAAGTAGCAGAAAATGAATAACAGTCAGGAGTGAAAGGTGGGGAAAATACCTAAATTGCATTTTATCTTTTAAAAATACTGTATCTTCTTTCTGGAGAAGAAAGAATTTTCATTTTCTGAGGCAAAGAGCCACAGCTTTCATTTTATATGTTAGCTCTGACTGTTGCAAAACTGAATGAAGTTCATGCAAGGTTTTTCTCTCTTTTTTTTTTTTTTTTCTTGGACATTTTCATCTCTTCCTTGCACGTTGTAATTACAAAAATATTCAGAATCTCAAGTCCTCTTATTGACTTTTTTTATACATGAGGTAAAAGTTTGTACTTGGAGCAAGATGGTGTTTTCTTTCTGTTGCACTAACAGTTATGTATAGTGAAAAATATGGTATTTTCAGGAAGGATCTCCTGAAGGCCAGAGACATAGATAAAAATAAAACTTGTCAAAAATTCTTATTAAGACTGTATTGAATAGAAACATGGTTTTCACATAAGTGGTTTTCTATAGACTAACTTGCCTTTTATTCCTTTTTTTTCCCCAGATTTTTTTTGCTTCAAATTGGGAGATGTAGCAATAAAAAGACATTATAATTTGTAGTAATCTGAAGAATTTTGGCTCTCTCAGTGATAAGCTTGTAACTTTTTTTTTTTTGGACATGATTACCTTGCGACATTGTAATCTCTGTCTCAGACCACTCGCACATAGTAAGGCCAATTAAATTCTTAATTTAAGAGATGGTTACAGTGCTTAAAACAAGCAGCACATTACAGTGCAGGTTCACAAACTCATTTGCATTGACTTACTGGTTGGAGGTTATGACTTTTAAAGTTTGTCCTTTAAATGCTATTTTTAAAAGTTCTAAGTTTTTAGAGTGATTAGATCCTGAAGAATTCTAACAGCAGAAGAAATATGAGTAGAAAAACATTAAAATAAAAAGGCCTTAAATATTTTATTTTGAAACTTTATCAAGCTTAGGAAAAAAAAAAGAGAAAGCATAATGCCTCAGCTAAGAATATTCAGGTACGGCTTGGATGTTACCTAAATTTTGAAATTAAAATTGTATTTTCTTGCTATATTGTTGTTCGGAGGAAATTTTTTTATAAACTTTGTTTATATTTTGTAAAATCTGTGCAAACATTGTAAAATGCTATGGAGGAAGCACGCACAAAAGACATATGAAGAAATTAATACTTCTTCACCTCTCACTCTTAGTAGTAATATGAAAACCAAATTTGGAAGGCACATTTTACTTCAAAATGATTTCACTCTTTGTACCATTAGTAATGAATTCTAGCACCCTTGTCATTCCTGACTGATGCAAATATAGAAATGTGATAAGAATTTGGAAGTGTAAAATTTGCTTGAAATGGTTCGTGAATGAGGTGGATTAATAAAACATGCAAGTATTACATGGAAACTTACTGTGGTGTTATGGGCAATGAATTTTTGATGTGCTTAGTGCACTGCACATGTTTTAGAAATGTGTTGTTGATTGTAGACAATATTGTAGACAATGATTGTAGACAATATTGTAGAAGAAAGCCAAGATGATACCCACTGTTTTTCCTTCTGTAATTGCTAAAGAAGTTGACTGCCTGACAAATACTTCTTCTTTATCTGACTATTATTAAAGACAGATTGCTGGAATAATTGAATGACAGATAGTTTAGGAAGTATGTTTGGTAGATTAAACCAAACCAAACCAAACCAAAAAAAAAAACACTTTTCAGATTATAAATAATGCAATAATTAATGTTTCAAGGAACCATTTCACTGCCATTTTCATCACAATTGCAAAATGTGTTGATGGCTGGTCAAGCTACTAAACCTAAAGAATTTAGTGGGAAAAAAAAATCTTGTGGTCATTTCTTTTCTGGGTATGTAGTGTCTTATATTTTGGAAAAGAGAGTAGATTATTCAGTCTTTTATGTATGAAAAATATGTGAGCCCTAAATTAGTCTGATCAAAGATTCAAATACTTTAGCACAGCAGACCTCAAATGCCACGGAGACAATTCCTGATAGCAAAGGTCAATAGATTGCACAGGGTGTGAAATCAGAGGCTGTCTGGAGGAAAAGGGCATAATCATGCCCTTGACAGTGTCTAATTTGAAGAAAAATGACACTTAGAAGGAAATTTTCTTAATAGAGAAAAAGAAATAGAAAACATTGTAACTGTCATTTCTGAGCCAGTACTAAATGGGATAAAATTTGTTATTCATTCTCTAAAATGAAGATGCTGTAAAGCAAAGACTTGATTTTTGTGGCCAAATGTATGTTTTCTCCTCTCCTCTCCTCTCCTCTCCTCTCCTCTCCTCTCCTC